>CM060697.1:53737722-54230222 GCA_030686995.1 Artemisia argyi | reverse complement strand
TCGAATGGTCTCGCGGTATCTTAGGATTGTTGTTGAGTTATGAATTCTCTCACTATATACTTCTAGTTCTGTTTAGTAGTTCTGTAGTCCTTTCATTGCTTTTCTTGTATCGAGGAATCCTACTTGTAATTGATACGGAAAGTCTCTCCTAGGGAAGTCAATGGGAAAATCCAACTTAATGGCTAAGTGAGTGACAGGTAGGGTAAGTATCCAGGGATAGTTCGGCAAAAGGGATGTTTACGGAAGAGTTCCTTTGTTTACAAAACTTTTAAATGAAGATTGTTATTAACAATCCTTTGAAAAGCTAATTATTTCCTTCATGGCATAATCCTTCCTGAATTTTACATAGGTGATCAGGCTATGTACAATTGAGGACTAATGATGCGATGTTAGATTTTGTCAAAATATCATAACTTTTCTCAAAAGTTTTAGATGGTGTTCAACGTATTGTGATTAAAATGGTATCCTGATGTTTTCTTTAAAGTAACATGAAAATTGCCTCGCGTAATAATAGTAAATACTTGGTGTAATGACAGAAAATCAATTTATAGGATGGTAATAAAATAGCTTACTTCAGAAATTTTTCTGTAAAACAATTTCCCCATATGATAGTAAAATAGCTTGGATGGTGTATTGGATACGTGGGTGAATCTTGTCGAATGGTAATAGTCTACTAATTCATCAAAAATGAAATCAGCCTAATCCCTGATAAGACAATGCTAAAATGTTGCGAAACGATTGAAGTTTGAGCAATTGGGATAGAAAATGGAGTAAACGATGGTTATGATTATCACAGAGGTAACAAAGGATAGATACTACATTGGATAGAAAAGTGCTTAATACCACTAGGTTATGTCATCGTACCAACGGTAAGTACAAAAGGAAAGATACAACCCTAAAGGGCTCGAACTACGGTTTATATATTGAAACAAGGCTCCTCCTACTGAAGCACTGTTGTTATCCTTGATGTTGCTAATATCCTGACGGTTCTCTTTCAATAGCTCACGCTATTCCTCGAGCGATTCAGTCTTGATTCCAAGTTCCTGATTTTCCTTGTTCCTTAGCTCCGGGCAGTCGTTCTTGAAATGCCCTAAGTTTCCACATTTGAAGCAACTCCTTGGGGTCTTATGATTTTTGAGTTTCCTACAGTCTTCAGTCCAATAACCCCGCTTCTTGCACACTCCACACGTTTTACTGCAATGATCTCGGTGATGTTGATTACACAGGTTGCAGTAAGGTAACTTTCCAATGTACCTTCTCTTTGTGTGCGGTTCTGCAGCAAAGGCTCTATTCACTTCTTGTCCTTTGGGTGATTGTTGAGCAGCATTACAACCTAGATTGTTGCTCCACTTCCTTTTATTGTCACTATTGTTTCCTGATGTCTTGGCGTGAACTATGAGTTCCTTTGCCTCGATCGCCATTTTGATAGCTTCAGACATGGTATCGGGTTCCCATGCGATGACCAACATACGAATTTCATTTGAGAGTCCCCCAATGTACTTTTCAAGTTTCTTGCTTTCCGGTTCATCCATTGCAGAACCTAGTCGTGTTAATTCATAAAAATGAGTAGTGTACTCGTCAACATCATTTCCTACCATGGTAAAGTCTAGTGTTTCCTGTTCCTTTGCTCGTAATTCATTTCCTAAACAAAATGTTATACCCATCATCCTTCTTAGTTTCTCCCAAGAGTGTGAGTAAGCAGCATCAACTCCCACCATCTTAATATGTTTGGTCTACCATTCCTGGGCATGATCCTGAAAAGTGCATGTGGCGAACTTAACCTTGTATTCCTTACGACAGTCGCCACATTGGAATATTGTTTCTATTTCTTCGAACCATTTGAGAAATTCCTTTGTATCTCTAGTTCCGCTAAAGGAGGGAGGATTGCACCCCATAAATTCCACGTAAGTAAGTTCCTTAGTGAGGGCGGTGGCTATGTTCTTGGCAATGACTTGTCCAACAGCAGCTTGCGTCATGCTTGGAGTGGTTTGCTTAAATCTCTCTTCATCAAATCATAAGTGACCATGAGAATATAGTTAATCAAAGTCATCATATTCACAACAGATGAATATAATACATGAAAATTTCGGTCTACGTGAACCGATATCACAAATAGCACAACCATTTCTTACATAGTACAGTCACACTTGATATATTTGTTTGTACAACAATCAAAAGACAATAAGTTCTTTAGACTATGTCCCACACTTTCTGTGGCTTGGATAATAGTAAAAGCTAGTGAGGATATAAGTCTGGTATAGGGACTTCCTGGTGTCCCTCTGTGTGAAATCAGGTTTGTGGCATCATGAGGTCGAGATAGTCCTGAAGTGGTGTCTGAAGTTGTGCATCTATCAAATCTCAAATAATGAAGGTTCTGAACCATTCCTGAAGAATCTGCGGATGTTCCTGTTGAGTCCGTGGTATTGGTATTATCTACTAGATGTTATCTAGTTCATGGCAAGTGGGAATGGAAAAGGAAAATGACAATGATGGTACTAGTGAATGGAATACTATCCTCTTTCGCGCTACCTCGCGACATCTAAGAGGTAAAACTAAAGTACGCACTGTGGGACGACCAATAGTGTAATAAGTAACTGATGGTGGTGGTAGTACCTGAGTAGTGAGTGCTCTACTAGTGATGGAAAGAAACATACTATCTTCCTTGCAATAAGCATCCTAATAAGTCCATTAAGATTAAGTCTGAATACTATACCAAAAGGCATTCTATGTATGGGCTGAATGATAGAAAAACCCTGTTCCTATGGCAAATCAATAGTGCTAATGGTGGTGTAAGTGCAACTGGTGGTATAATGGTAGTGGAAGATGACAAGGCATCTTCAATGTCGGAATCCAATAAAAGGATGTCAGGGTGAGTATCTGAAGACATGTCACTTGTGAACCAGGTCAATAAAATGATATATATATATATATACAAATATAAGTATAAATAACTCGCACAGGGTATGCATGAAACAACATGTATCATGATTATGCACTTATGATGAAATGATGAGATGCTATGCTGATGTGGTTATAGTCTAGGGTCCAAGATACATCCTAGTTCGCTATAACCTTAGCTCTGATGCCAATCTGTCACACCCCCAATTTACTTGACTTGCAGCGGAATGGAATACCTGGGGGTGTCTGTCATAGCATCACAGTTACAGTTACATTGAACGACCTAAAGTGTCGTTTGGAAAATACTTCGTTTGATCATTGAAATAATCCAGAGTTTACAATATGAGGTCCCTAAAAGGTGTTGCATGTTTATGAAAAACAAGTCATACTAGATCAAACGTTTACATAAGTGCATGAAATAATGGTGAGACGCGTCGACTCCGCGACTCCATAAAGGTCCAAATGCATGTCACATGAGCTACCTTAATAACCTGAAATACATTACTAAAACGTCAACACGAATGTTGGTGAATTCCATAGGTTTATAAAATGTAATGATGTACGGCCACCACAAGTAAAAGTGCATGACGAAAGTCACATAAAATAGTACAATAGACCTTAAGCTCATGACGCCGAAGCTATGACTGATGAAATTATATGCCCCTCCTGAATGTTTTACCAGAACACTCCCAAAATGTCAAAATGAAATGCATCCGCTTACTGTTGGTAATAACTACCACGGATGGAGGCGTCACCCTCGATAGATCTATCCACTCACTCTCGCTTAATCGGCAAATTAACGGTCCAAGATAATAAATAGGGGACTTTAACAGGTTGGTAAGGCAACTTAAGCAATGTACATATGTTTTGGTACTTGGGCTCGTACTAAAATAATTGATGCAATGTATTCCCCCGTGGGATTTGAAATCAAAATGTTGAATTGAAAATGGGGCTATGAAAACTCACCTGATATGATGGTACCATAAACATGTAATGAGCTGAAAAACAAGGCGCGCACACTAGCCGCAACCTAATATGAATGATGAACGATCTACTTTAGATCATGAAATAATGTTATGAATGTCCATGCACATGTTTCCTATACCACTCTACTCTTTGGAAAAATACTTGTTGTTATCAAAATATACATTTTCCAAGACTTAGGAAAATAAGGCAACTAGAAAAATAAAACTAGTTGAAATGTATATATATATATATATATATATATATATATATATATATATATATATATATATATATATATATATATATATATATATATATATATATATATCGTATGTATCAATGTTAGTGTTGAAATCCTCGGTTTGAAATCCTTGATATAACGCCTTGTAGTGATAAAATATACTTGTAATCACTAATACTTCATTAGTTATGAATTTGGGTACTTGGTATAATTTCTAGAAATCTAGAGTGACTACGTAGTTTTAGCGTTATATTTTCAAAACCTGTCAAACTAAAATGAGTTTTGCCGATATTCAAACGTGATTATCTTTGTCGTTATAAGTCCGTTTTACTTGTTCTTTATATCTACGGTTACGTCTTAGTATGTAGTAATATATTTTGGAAATCTTGGCTCCTCCGGGTTACGTCTAAAGCCTCTTTTTGTCTGACGAAAAACGTCCAACAGCAACAATTTTCAGAAAATATACTTTTCGTCAATAAACTTGCAAAAATCATAACTTCTTCGTTATAAACTCTTTTTAATCCGTTCTTTCGCCTACGGGTTCGTTTTTAAAAGTATTTTATAAAAATTTTGCCAAAGTTTCCTTTGTGTTTACTGATTTTCCAGGATTTACCAAAATGGGACAGTAGGTATATTTACTTGTTACAAACCCATTTTTCATGTTCAAAACTAGTTTCAACTTCAACCAAAACTCTTGCAAACACCACAAAGCTATACTAATCCTACCATACACCTTCTTAGGGTGCCATGGGTTCCTAATGATCACTAAACAAGTTAATTTAACAAAGGAGTACCTAAAACAAATTCTAGGGTTTGTATGTTTCAAAAGTCTACAAAAATAGTTTGTGCATGAAATTAAGCATGAATACCATAAGATACAAGTGTTAATTAGATGAAAACATGAAAATAAATTTGATAACTCACTTTGAAATAATAGGTGATTAGATGATGAGAAATCTTGTGTTACTTGTGTTTTTGTTGCAAGAATCTTGATTAGAATGATAAAAGGAACAACTTTGTAGCTTTGTACTTTGGAAAATCATCACTTGATCATGGAGATTGAATTTGGGTCATGGTTTAGAGTGGAGAAGATGAGGTTTTGGTATTTATGATTCAAGGAAATTATGTATGTTATGTTTTTGAGGTTTTTCTAGATATTTATGGAAGTTATATTGTATTATACTTGTACATCTAAGCATGAGGTTAAAAATAAAAGCCATGTGGTCTAGGGGTGTTTGTATGGCTGATTTTTCATGAGAAAAAGAGAAGCAAAGTCGGTTTTGATCACTTAGAGAATGTAGTGTATTATTAGTTGTAGTTTGGTGTAAGTATTAGTTATAATCGGGTACCGGGTTTGCTAGAAATAAATATTAACGAAGTTAACCGGGACTTAATAAAGTCATAAAAATGTTAAAAATATGTTGGGTACAATTACTGAGTGTTCGGGTGATTATTGTTTAGTTTTTACAAAAACCGTCGTAATATTTATAAACTTACGTTATAAATTATATAAATTTTCAAAATACTGGGTAAATGAATATTATAACTTTTATGATGATATAATGGATATAAAAATATGTCGGGACCATTGTGGGAATATTTAGATATATTCGTCGTGTATAAACCGGGTGTTAACGTTTATTATAAATACTTATAAGGAAAACGTTAAATGTATCAAATATATAAATTTAAAAATCCTAAGAGTGGTATAACATGAAAATGTTGTTATGATGATATGCAGACTGTCTCTAGTCCGTATGCAGCGTCCTTACTGATAATGAAATGAATTCGCACCTAAACCCATACGGTTACGCGAATTTTAATACCCGTAAACTAAATTTACGATGAAATGAGTAATGCAAGTGAATAGTGAAAACTTTTCCGGCAATGAATAGTGTTCAATGAATAGTATTATTTCTGAATGCTTCTCGGAATGTCAAACTGACACCAAATATGATGAATAGTTAAACGATGAATAGTGTTTTTCCAAAGTTTGGGAAATGACGTGAAATGGTGAGTTGTGACACTTTATAGAAACCAAGCATCCTATTCTTTACATACTCTACTCCTCTACGTCTATCCTACTCATTCCTATAATAAGCCGCTTGCTTGTGTTCCTTTTCGAAATTAAAGAGAAGGCGGTATTGCTCAATCTTGTATGGCATTTGATAGGCAACCTCATCATTCTCTTCCTTAACTATCCCTAAAGTCGGATCATAACTCATCCTAGTGGCCTCAACAAATGGTTTTCCAAATATTATTTGGCTTAGGCAAGCATCTATCACCGGACGAGTGTCTTCAACTATCATAAAATCGATCTCATAGGTGAGATTCCCTATAATAACGTGCAATCCCTTCACTCTTCCTGCAAAATTACTTATCAGATTCTTATTAGGCATCATCCTAAAATTAAGTTGCTTCTTCATCACCCAATTGTAATAAGTCCTAGTCATGATGTTCACGGGGGATCTAGGGTCGATGTAAGCTTTCCATATATGCATGTGCCCGATATTGCATGGTATGTTAATATTAGAGGGGTCTCCCATTTTGATAAGGGGGGTGCCAAGGATATATGGTCTCTCGGGACTATCGAATAAATCCTTATGGTATTCCCGTTCTTCCTTGGTGGGCAATTTATCAAAGTACTTTTCTATAGGCTCTACCTCCTCTAATTCCTCTCTCCTATTAGCATCAACTTCCCTACTCTCATCCTTAGTCTCGGCTTCTACTCTAACTTCATCCTTGTCACTCTCTTCTATCTCCTTATCTATTGGCTTAATGGTGACAACATTGACAAAGTGGACATGTTTGGATGATGAGGGGTCCTTAATTTGGATTCCGTTATTGGTGTCCCTAGTGTCCTTCCTAGGTGTGACTAACGCTTGGTTGTTGAGGGCTTTCAACAAGTTGTCAATCTTGTTGGTCATCTCCGTTTGTTGTTGGTTGAATTCGGTTACAAACCTAGCTATGCGAGCCTCTTGAGATGCCATAAACTTTGACATCAATCCTTCAAGATTGTTGGTACTACCATAGTTGTTAGAAGGATTGTTGTTGAAAGTACGGTTGGATGATGGACCGTTTGGTTGGTAACAATTAGGCGGATTGGAAGAATTGGGTTGATTTTGTTTCCACCTAAGGTTTGGGTGATTTTTCCAAGAGGGGTTATATGAATCACCGTAAGTGTTTGGCTCGGGCTTGAAAGTGTACCACTTATCTCCCGCTTCATCGGTACGCGTGGATGCGTAGTCCGCAAAAGCTGTTCCGGGGAGTTCCACACAATCACGAGTATCGTGGGGACCACTACATAATTCGCATGAAGAAGTGATTTTGTTCACTTGGCTTGAAGGTTTAGGAGCTTCGTAGGATTTCATGAGAAACTTGACTTGGTCCTCAAGTTCCATGATCCTATGGTCAGGAGTGCTAGAGTTGTTCAAAGGCAAAGATATTGCCTTAACCGTTTTGTTCAAATCACGGGGATCATTCCAACTTTCGTTGTCATAGAGAGCAAGATCTTCTATGAGTTCCCATGATTGTTCCGCACTTAGATCACGTAGCTTACCACCGGCCGATTGGTCAATGGCTCGCCTCGTGGAGATATCGATATGGTCATAAAAAATTTGGACTTGGAGCCAAAGATCTATGCCATGATGAGGGACTTTTTGGAGTAAGTCCTTGAAACTAGTCCATGCTTCATAAAGAGATTCATTTTGACGTTGTTGGAACATCAAGATGTCATTTCTAAGCTTAGTTGTTCTCCCCGGTGGGAAAAATTGAGCAAGGAAACGAGTGGTGAGATCATCCCATGTGGTGATGGATCCCGCGGGTAAACGCTCAAGCCATTGACTAGCTTGATCCCGTAGAGAGAATTGGAATAGGCGTAATCGAGTTGTCTCTCTAGTTTCAACACCTAGGTCTATGGAATCTACGATTTTGAGGAAGTCCTTAAGATGTTGGTTTGGATCTTCAGAACGAAGTCCATGGAATGCACATCCGCTTTGCACCAACCGGATGGTGTCGGATCGCAAGGGGGTCACATTGGCTCCGGTGAGCTCAATGGTGTTTCGGTAGCCTTGGTGGCTAGGTCGGGAATACTCTCCTAAGGTTCGGGGCCTAAGGGGTTCTAGTGGTGGGTTTTGTTGTGGTGGGATGACGGGTTCAAGGATGTTCCCATCGTCCATGATGTCGGGTGGTGAAGAGTTACGAACAAAGACACAAAGAAATAAGATAGACTAAAGAAAACCTAAAAATAAAAATAAAATCTTACTAGAAAGGAATCTAGCAAGTAGACCTAATAAAAAGAAATTCTAACCTAGACAATAACAATTCCCGGGCAGCGGCGCCAAAAACTTGATACGTGGGAATCGCACCAGGCTTTACCTCTCAAGGGATCTTGAGAAGCTTACAACCCCCACCAGGCAGTGTACCTGATCGTTGTAGTATAGTATAGTGACAAGTACCGGGGGATTGATCGTTCAGCTATGAATACTGTCGCTAGGATTAGAAAACCTAAATACTAGTTCTAAAGGTGAGGGATGATTCTTTTTGTATTTTTATATTTTTTAGAAAGCAAGTAAAAATCTCGGGTTTGAAGGATTTGGGTGGAATTAGTTGCTAGTCAACTAACCCAATGCTAAAGATGCAATCAAAATAAAATACTAGAAATGAAAATAAACTAAATTATACTAAGGTTGTGAGCAATAAGTGGAGAAAATGTGTTTACTTACATTTCACTACTCCCTAGACATCTTTTACACGTTAATTACTTGTTATAGTTGCATGGATGACGGATTGTATTCCTTAATACCATTCATGGGGTGGCGCACTTAACTCCCCAATCCTATGAGCTCTTATCTCCTCCTATACCATGCCCAGCACAACCATAGGGATTATAAACAGTGGCTCATGCATTAAATACAACCAATAAAACCTAGTGCACATCAGTTCATGTTTCCTAAGACATTCAAGCATGTTACCATTTGGAAGTCTACCAGTTTTCTTAAGCCTAACATCAAATTCATTCATCCAATACAATTATAAACAAGTAATCAACACATAATTAACATCTAGGTTTCATTAGATCCAAGCAAACACAAGATAGATCTAGCCTAGCATGATGGAATTAAGACAAGAACAAAATATAGACAACCAACACATAGACATATTGATTGAATTAAAAGAATACTTATCTCAATTACACATGAAAGGTATCAAGGGCTTAGAACCTTTGAAAAACCTGTAAAATTCGCACCAAGTTCGTACTTAGGGTTTCTCCAAAACTTCTCTTCTTTTTAATGTGAAAATTAGAAAACTATATATAGGAAATAGGGTCTGACGGCGTCAAGACAAAGCTTGTGACACCGTCACCTCGCCGCCAAAATAATTCTCGGACTGCCTTGATCTACTTTTGACGTCGTCATGTGTTAGCATTTTCCAGGCCGTCATGAAATTTACTCTTGACGCCCTACTTCGTGACGCTGTCAAATCTGTACTGGGTCGTCATGGAAATTACTCTTAACGCCATCAGAAATTCCTTCTTGACGCCGTCACCTACTGTTCCCAGCAAGGAAAATTAAGACTTTGGCGTTTTCTTCACTTTTATGCTCCAAAAATGTCCGAATTGCTTCCTTTTCCAGATTTCACTCCCAAAGTACCTAAAATCACAAAAGGAACGACTTAGGGCAATATTTGATCAAATAAATTCAATTCCGGGCTTAAATGACCCCCTAAAATTGGTTCATTTTTCGCCTCATCACCATTTCTCTAACTTCTTAAGTTCATCAGATACGGAAGGTGATCCTATGGTCAATTCGCACACGAGGAAATCTCGTCAGTTGTCATCCCTCCCATTTCCTCGCAATCCATCAGGCTAGTGTCCTATGGTCAATTCTTCTAGCCTACTAACTCAATTGGGGTCTTAATTCAATTAAAGCTAGCGTAATGGATACAACCGCATATCAAAACTACCGAAATAAAAGGTTCTCAAGATAAACTAAGCATGCACACACATAAAAGAATATAAGAAAAGTATGGAAACATGATTAAAACAATATAGGCATCATAACTAGGCTAGCACCATAGGTGCTTAGCCAATTATATTAGAATTAACACGCGAATCAATGTTTACAAGATCCATGTATTCGAAATGTAAATGAAATAATGAAATGCTAAAACTTATGGTGATTTGAGTGTGATTTCTCCCTTGAAAAGCCTTCGTATGCTGCTGTAGAAGGGCCTCCTAAAAGCTCCTAACGATCTCTGACTTTGTGTATGAGAAAGTTGTTGTTAAAATGCAAAAATCAGGGTTGTATTTATAGGCCCGTCGGGAGTTATGGCGTAACTATGAAATGTGTTACACCGTAACTGGTGAAATCTTTTCCAGCTCCATAGTTTACGGCATAACTGATGAAAGGTTACACCGTAATAGTGATTTAGGGTTTCTTCTCCGTCGTAATCTCCAAATGTGTTACGCCGTAGAGTGTTTATCAGATCTGAGATAACTCTTGTAGTCTTCATTACGCCGTAATCCAAAAGTTGTGTTACACTGTATGTTAATTCTTTGAGCTTGGACTACTCTCGTACTCGTTGCTACGCCGTATTCTATAATTGTGTTACGGCGTAGTCTTTAGATCTGAGGATTCTTCAAGACTTGTGATAGTTACGGCGTAAACCATGGAGTTAATTACGCCGTAACTGTTTATTCGTGTTGACTTTGATCTTCTTAGTAGAAATCCTAGCTATGGTGTAGTTGAGAGATTGAGTTACGCCGTAGCTTCTTCTAGCATACTTGGATTTGTCTACCTTTGCACGTACTTTCCAATTTCATCATCTCTTTAGCTCATATGCTCACTTGTGACCTGGATATAAAATAAGAAGGAATAATAGCATATATCCACATAATTATTAATATAAATGAGCATAGGGAAATTGACACTTAAATATCAGGGTTATTTGATGTTATAAAATATCCCCCCACTTGAACTCTACTTGCCCTTAAGTAGACCTTATTAGAAGTATTCTCAAAAATATATCCCCCAATATTACTCGGGAAATATGAATTTAAAAATATCATATGCTAGAATTTCTCAAAGCTGAACACCTCACGAAAAGGGGAACAAACACTCATTCTCTCTATATTCTAAGTGTTAATTTTTGGGGTGATCACTCATTGCACAGTCATAGCATGTATTCTGTCATAGGCTTGGCAGTTACACAAAAGTCCCCCACTAGAGCTAAGGTCGGAACAACTCTCAAAGGCAACATTGGGTGAACACAAATGAGGTTAAGGGTATGGTGTCGTTACTAACATGCTACGGCAAAAGCGGCAAAGGAAATGATACATGAACGTAATGCCGGGCAAGACACCAAGACCTGCTCGAATCCTTCACCTAAGCATGATTCACGACTAAGGGTAGGAATGGACATGGGATTTCACAAAATTGGTGTAAAATTAAAAATAAGAAGCAAATAGTCTAAGCCTACAACTAAGTCATCATCATTTACCGTTCGCCCAAGCTCTAATTTTCGGAACACAGAAATTGGATCATAGCAAGTAATTGTGCCATTAGAGGACGTCATTATGGGCACAAAACTTGGTCTTCATGTTGGTGCAGAATTATTCACCAACTCTTTTCTTCAAATGTGACCGAAGTGGCCTCTTCGATACTAAATCTTTGATAAGCTCTTCATCAAGGTGTTATACATTGGTGCACCTGTTTATTTCTAGTATCTACATAAGGAATTTCACTTTTTTTTTTTTTTTTTTTTTTTTTTTTTTGCAATCAACTATATACATTCCTCCACTTGAGATGAACATTACATGAGAATTTTGGGGGGTCTTCAAATGATCTTCAATGATATGTCTTTATAGGCGTGATTCCTTAATTCATCCACTTAGACCTCGAACTAGGGCAAACAACAACTTCCCAATCATAGAGTAGACTACACGGTAGGCTAAGGTGTAATGGTGTATCGAAATAATATATCTGGGGTAAGAAATGAAAGGAATGGCTCAAAAGGATGTACTAGGGGTATCTTTCACTAAAGATGAGTGCAACAAAAGGGTTTACACGGGGGTCGAGAAGTCAATGTGACTAATCGATAAACACACACATATAAGGCTATTTGGTTGATAATCCTAAAACATTGCCTTCTAAAATTGTCCCTTCCAAACGTGTCTAGCACATTACTCGTCTATGGGTTTGAAATGATGTAAAAGCCAAGTTCTAAAGTTTACAAAACTACCGGCACACTCAATATTTAGGTGGATTTGGGTAAACAGGGTGAAACTGAATAGGCTAATCCTTACCATATTAATTCAAGGGTTAAATGCACTCGGCTAAGGTCTATTCTAGTTCGGTTAAGAAAAACATGTTAAAAGTTTTAAATGGCAAAAATTTTCAAAATAAACTAGAAAAATGAGGGCCAATAAAGTTTAAGATAATTGTACTCCCGTCCCCCCACTTGAAATGTACAAAGTCCCTTTTGTACTAAAATTGAAGTAAATGTGAAGAGAAGGTAGAATTAGAGTGAGAACTTCCCTGAAATTTGCTCCAAAATGAAAGAAGGATCATGAGAAATATGTGTGCCTTCGACTAGCCTTCATGAGCAAACTCCATTTCCCTGAAATCACAACACTACCATAAGCATAAATCTATTAAAAAAAAAAAAAAAAAAAAAAAAAAAAAAAAAAAAAAAAAACAAACAAACAAACAAACAAACAAACAAAATCCTAACTCCCTTTCGTAGGAATCATGGTTGCATTTAGCGTATGCAACAAGCCTTTTAAACCACTTGGTGTCCCAAGTGGACGAGTTAAGTCTCGTGAGGGCTTACAGGGAACATACCCACAAAGTTCATTTAATTACTAATACAAGTTACGTCGTAATTAGAGAAAACCTGGAGAGATCAGCTACGGAAGGATGGTTACGGTGTAGTCATAAGACTTGGTTACGCCGTAATTGCTGATTCGAGAGCATCAGTTTCTGCAGTAAACAGATTCTCTCGCTCCTCCATGCTCCAATTCCTGCAAAAATATAAGACAAACATACAAACCAACAAAAACAAAGAAATGGATAATACGGGTTGTCTCCCGTAAGAGCACTTTTGTTTATTAACGAGTCTTTAAGTTAGACTCATTCACATGGGTCTTCACTTGGGTGGTCGAGATAAAATTCCTGACTCCTTGTTCTTAGAAATCTTTGGTCTATCCCACACCGTTCGGGCTACATATTGTACCAAATTAAGCCGATTCCTTTTAAAGAAGTTTGCTTTTGCCCATTCGCTGCGATGATGCATTTCGTCTTGAACACTTAACTGGGTTTCTTCGAATTTAACTTTTAACCAGTTTCTAAATGAGATTCCATGATATCCAACTTCAGGTCTAATAGATTCATTAAAGCATGCCCATTGGTATCTTTTTGCCACATCTCCATGAATCAGTTCTCCTCCATTACATTTTTTCGTGACGGATCACACGTCGGCCAGGCTTGTGTAATCTCGTTCTCTATCATTAATGTCGGTCTGCAAAACTGGCATGTCCACTTGATTACTTCATCGGAGTTAATACTATTTTGGTAATTCTACTCCCACAAGTTTCGATTAAAATCCGAGTCTTCATAGCATGACTAGATTCTTGCCTCTCTTCTAAGTTGTCTCAATCTTAGCCGTCCTCCTCCGTTGAAGGATTTTGTACTTGGACAACATGATGGTATACATAGTTTCTCGTTATTAGCAAATGCTATAGGTTCACAAAAATGTTTTACCAACTATTACTGGCTTTTTATCTCTCCAAGGTTTGAGAGGTGGGTCCTCATCATCCACTTCCCCTTCAAACGATTTTTCACCATCTTCTTCAGTTTCCTGATCGACGTTATGCGCATATAATAGACATAGAGGAGTCATGTAGTTAAATACCTCATCAGAAACTCCATGCGTTGCGGGATAAGGTTCCTCGTTTGCAGTGTTAGCTACGCATGAACTGGCTACCTCCTCATTTTTAATTAGCGATGTCTTCCTCATCTTGAATGTAACCCTTTCATTATAGGCTCCCAATGAAATTTCTTTCATAAAAACGTCGATGCGTGCTCGTGCAGTTGCAAGGAAAGGTCTTCCAAGGATAAGGTCTTCATTAGGAGTGTTTGCCATGTCAACAACGACAAAATCAACTGGGAACAGGAAACGGTCAATCTTCACAATGACATTATTAACAACGCCCACGGGGAGTGGCCCTAGTCATATTGGCCATTTCAATCACCAGATTTGTCTTCTCAAGGCAAGTAATGTTTAAAGATCGGAATAAACATAATGGCATGACATTGATGCTTGATCCCAAATCAGCTAATGCTGTAAAACTATGTTTCCCAATTAAGCATGGAAGGGCGAAACTTTTTGCACTATCTTCTTTGTTTGGTAACCATATAGGTGCTCCTTCAGGTTGTTTGGCGTTGTCTTGTATATCTGAATCATCAAATGGTACATAATAAAATTTATCTCCAGAGTCTTCGATATCATCCTTAGTTACAAGAGCCATGCATGTTCCCACAGACTTGTTTCTTATGACTTGTCGATTGTGTAATTTGTCACTAAGCCTTCCTATTGTAGCTTCAAGGTTTTTTAGAGACCTATCATGACTGTTGAGGCTTTCGTTAGTGCTTTCTTGAAACTCCATTAACCAATCTTGTTCTTTATGTCTTTTCACTGATTCTTCCAAATATTTGGTTATGGTTTCTTCTAATTTTGATCTTCTCTCCCCGTAAGGAATTCTGTTGAAGTTCCCAGGTGGTCCAACACGATAACCATTGTCATTGCCTTGAAATGGTCATCCGTCACCGTATTTTACCTCTTCAACCCTTTTTCCCGTTAATGGGAAATCCTTTGCTAGGTGGGCTACTTCGCAAATATCGCATCCGACTTGGATGGCATGAACGCTTTCTTTGAGCTTCTTCACTTCCCCTCCTAAGTTTTCAAGTTGATTTGTAAGGGCGTTCATACCTTCTAAACCTCCTCCGTTACTTCTTGTGCTACCTCCATCGTGCCATTTTTGTGAGTGGTCAGCCATATCTTGAATTATATCCAAGGCTCGAGCATGTGTCATTCCTGGGATAGGTCCTTGTGAATCAACCATCCGTCTAGTTGCAATGCTGATGCCTTTATAGAACAAGTTGACCTTTTGTTGAATGTTCACGTCATGTGTAGGACATCTATACAAAAGAATATTAATTCTGTCCCATGCCTGGTACAATGTCTCGTCTTCCTTTTGTCTGAAATTATGAATCTCTTCCAACTGTTTTGCTGTTCGGGAAGGAGGACAAAAACGTTGAATAAAGTTCTTCTTGAGGAGATTCCAAGTGTTGATGGTCCCAGCAAGCAACATATCAACCCATCTTTTAGCAGCCCCGGAAAGTGTCATAGGGAACACTCAGAGCATGACTGCGTCATGAAAAACACCTGGTATGTTGAAGAGACTAGTAATGTAGAGCACATTTTCCACGTGCTCGTAAGCATATTCTGTCTTGAGTCCAGCAAATGGTTTCTCTCATAACTCTCTCATAAACTGCGGCTTGATCTCGAATTGAACATCCGCTTCAATCATTGGCCTTACAAGCCCTGGTCCTTGCTCGTCCCTAGTCATAGCAAGGTACTCTTTCAAAGTAAGAGTATCGATCTTACTTCCATGGTACTTGAAACTTAAAACAAAAATGTTAGAAAAACAAAATAAAACTAGAAAATTTAAAAACTTAAACAAAAATCCTATTATAGCTCCCCGGAAGCAGCGCTAAAAACTTGATGCAGGTTTTACCGACCAGGTTTTAATATTTATAAATACTCGTTTTACCTAAGGTCTACCTATTTGCACTAACGGACAGAGAATCTGGTCGTGAGTAGAATAGTAATGGTAACTCCGAGGTCGTCCCAAGAGCTATGTGGTGCGGACTATGTCTAAGTCTAATGTCACTAATTAAAAGTAAATTAAAGGAAATGATTGATAGTTGGAAGTGAAATGAAACTACAAAACAAATAGCAGATAAAGTAAAGGTTGTGAGCAGTGGGAGAAAAGTGTACTAACCTAGTTACTCATCCTATATCATTTCATGTCATGTTCCCTATTAAACTAATCTTATGCTTTAGGTGGGGCGGACATATATCACTAGGTGCATATGGTCAAGTTCCCTAGCCTATCTCCCCCGAATCCTGTCAGGAACCATAGGGACTACCCTATGCAAGTAAGCCGGCATATGGTATACGAGTTTAAGTCATTAAGTGCCACTACATGCTAGACTTATCTATAATGGCCCGTTGTCACGATCATAGGCCATTTCTCTAACTTCTTAAGTTCATCAAATACGGAAAGTGATCATATGGTCAATTCGCACACGAGGCAATATGGTCAGTTGTCATCCCTCCCATTTCCTCACAATCCATCAAGCTAGTGTCCTATGGTCAATTCTTCTAGCCTACTAACTCAATTGGGGTCTTAATTCAATTAAAGCTAGCGTAATGGATACAACTGCATATCAAAACTACCGAAATAAAAGGTTCTCAAGATAAACTAAGCTTGCACACACGTAAAAGCATATAAGAAAAGTACGGAAACATGATTAAAACAATATAGGCATCATAACTAGGCTAGCACCAGAGGTGCTTAGCCAATCATATTAGAATTAACACTCGAAACAATGTTTACAAGATCCATGTATTTGAAATGTAAATGAAATAATGAAATGCTAAAACTTATGGTGATTTGAGTGTGATTTCTCCCTTGGAGCCTTCGTATGCTGGTGTAAAAGGGCCTCCTAAAAGCTCCTAACGATCTCTGACTTTGTGTGTGAGAAAGTTGTTGTTAAAATGCAGAAATTAGGGTTGTATTTATAGGCCCGTCGGGAGTTACGGCGTAACTATGAAATGTGTTACGCCGTAACTGGTGAAATCATATCCAGATCTATAGTTTACGGCGTAACTGATGAAATGTTACGCCATAAAGTGATTTAGGCTTTCTTCTCCATCGTAATCTCCAAATGTGTTACGCCATAGAGTGTTTATCGAATCTAAGATAACTCTTGTGGTCTTCATTACGCCGTAATCCAAAAGGTGTGTTACGATGTATGTTAATTCTTTGAGCTTGGACTACTCTCGTACTCGTTGCTACGCCGTATTCCATAATTATGTTACGGCGTAGTCTTCAGATCTGAGGATTCTTCAAGACTTGTGATAGTTACGGCGTAAACCATGGAGTTGGTTATGCCGTAACTGTTGATTCGTGTTGACTTTGATCTTCTTAGTAGAAATCCTAGCTACAGCGTAGTTGAGAGATTGAGTTACGCCGTAGCTTCTTCCAGCATACTTAGATTTGTCTATCTTTGCACGTACTTTTCAATTTCCTCGTCTCTTTAGCTCCTATGATCACTTGTGACCTAGATACAAAATATGAAGGAATAATAGCATATATCCACATAATTATTAATATAAATGAGCATAATAGGGGGAAATCGACACTTAAATATCAGGGTTATTTGATGTTATCAGTTGTTCATTAGGGGATATCTCCTCTCCTTTATTTGAACATGATTCGTTGACTATCCCTCCTTCATATGTTCCATCATCGACCGTGATGAGGTTAACTTCACCAATTCCCAGATTTTTCGATTGTTTTTCATCGTCGTTTTCATGGACAATGGAGATAGCATTAACAGATTTGGTAATGGGAGTATTGATTTCCTTTCGTAACAACACTTTTTCCAGAGCCCTTGCTTTAGTATAGTCCTTTAGTAGACTCATCATTTCGGCCATCTTTTCTTGCATTTCCTCCCTTTGTTTATAAACGGATTCTTCAAACCTAGTTAATCTCTCAGAGTGCGCCGACATATATTCTCTCATTCGAGCTTCGAATTCTGGGCTAAGGTCGTGGGGAGATGGATAGGGCTCAACACATTTTCGGAAAGATTCCACATTTTCTCTAAGAGGTGACTCGGATAGGGGTGTTGGCCTTACGTTTGAGATGGAGTTAACTGTTGCTCGATTTGGACTTAAGGGTCTATTTCATTTTTCAATCAAGTAATCGAACCTTTTTTCAAGTTCACAAAGGTTCTCTTCAGAGAGATTAGAGATTTTTTCAGGTGATGAAATTGCTTTGACCACTGTGGTTACATCATGGGGGTCATCCCAAGATTTGCTACCATAGAAGGCGAGATCATCAATGATGTCCTATGATTCCTTGGTGTCCTTCTCTCGCAATTTGCCGCCGGCCGCTTGATTAATTTCACGTATGGCGAGATAATTGACGTGGTCATATAAGATTTGGACTAAGAGCCAGAGATCGATGCCATGATGATGGACTTTTTGGAGTAAGTCCTTAAAACGAGTCCATGCTTTGTAAAAAGTTTCACCTTGACGTTGTTAGAAGATAAAGATGTCATTCCTTAACTTGGTAGTTCTCCCCGGTGGGAAAAATTGAGCAAGGAAACTAGAGGCGAGATCATCCTAAGAGGTGATGGATCCCGCGGGTAAACGCTCAAGCCATTGACTAGCTTGGTCACGTAGAGAGAATTGGAAGAGATGCAATAGTGTCGTCTCTCGAGTGGCAACATCAAGGTCTATGGAATCAACGATTTTAAGGAAATCCTTGAGATGTTGGTTTGGATCTTCGAAACGAAGTCTATGGAATGCACATCCACTTTGCACCAACCGGATGGTGTCGGATCTCAAGGGAGACACATTGGCTCCTTTGTTGAGCTCAATGGTGTTTCGATAGCCTTGGTGGCTAGGTTGGGATTAGTCTCCTAAGGTGCGGGATCTAGGTGGTTCGGGTGGGTTTTGGTGGTTTGGTTGAATGACGGGTTTAAGGATATTAACACCTTCCATGATGACGGGTGATAATGATTACAAACAAAGACACGAATAAAAAGATAGACTAAAGAAATCCTATGAAAAAGAAAATAAAAATCTCACTAGATAGGAATCTAATGAGTAGAGCTAATCAAAATAAAAATCAACCTAAACAATAACTATTCCCCAGGCAGCTGCGCCAAAAAATTGATGCGAGTTTTGCAACCTCACAAAAGGTTTTACTTCTCAAGGGATTTTGAGAAGCTTGCAATCCTCCAGGCAGTGTGCCTGACCATTGTAGTGTAATATATGGTAGGTCCGGGGGATTATCATTCTCTAGGGGAATAGTGTTGTTAGGATTGAGATGTAAGTTAATTAGGTCTAAAGGTGAGGGATGTTTCTTTTTATATTTTTATATTGTATGAAAGCACTAAAATCTCGGGTATTGGAAAAGTGGGCGAAATTAGTTGTTAGCCAACTAACCTAAAATTACTAATTAAACAAAATAAAATAAAATAACAATAAAAGTAAAGGGGGTGGATTACTTATAAGAGACAATTGTGTTTACTTAGACTTCACTACTCCCTAGTTATCTCTTATTGATTTATTGGTTTGTTACAATTGTTTGATTGAAGGATTGTATTCCTTAATACCTGTCGTGGGGGAGTGTACATCCTTTCCCAATTCTATGACTATCTATTTCTTCTTATGATGACACGTTTAGTGTCCTACAATAGAATCATCAACATCTACTCATGCATTAAATACAATCAATAAAACCGTAGTACACATCCGATTACGCTTCTTAAGACATTCAAGCATGTTACCGTATAGGAGATTAGCCAGTTTTCTTAAGCCTAACGTGAGTCAATCAATCAAACAATCAATAACAAATCAACAATCAATAATTAACAAATAGGTTTCATTAGATCTAAGCAAATACTAAGAGATCTAAGCTAACATGTTAATCAAAAGAAAAGACAAAAGATTAATCAAACAACACATAGACATATTGAATGATTAAAGGAGAACTTATCTTTCACTTAAACATGGAAGAGAATAGGGTTTGAAACCCTAAAGTTGCTGTAAAATTCGGAGTACAAAGTTACCTCAAAGTTCCACAAGTTCCACCTCCCTTTTAATGAAAAAAATCTAAAAGTATATATAAAGATACATAGGTGACGGCGTCAGGTTAAGAGTCCTGATGCCGTCATCTCACCGTCATTAGGGTTTCTTGTCGCCCAATTAAGCTTCTTGATGTCGTCACTCTTTATCATCACGGGTTCGTCTCTTGTTAATATCATACGTGACAGCCTTCTCCAAATAACACATGACGCCGTCACGTGTTAATCTTTCAAAAGTTCTCTGGCATGTCATATGCAAAGAATTCCATCACCTGAATCTTCAAGTGATGGCGTCACCTTGTAAGTTCTGACGTCGTCAGGTGCAATTTTCAGCATAGTTTCTTGATTTTATCGTTTTCTTTACTTTTAACTTCGAAAACGTCCAAAATGCTCTATTTTCTAGAATTCTCATCCCATGTACCTAAAATGATAAAAGAAGCGATTTAAGGTAATATTTAACCATATATTTACGATTTAAGGCTTAAATGACCCCCTAAAAACGTATCAAAAACATCCTTATTACGTGTTTTGAGGGTGAATATATACCCATGACTTTACCTATCTTATTGTTTGTGTGGGTATTTTGCAATGAGTAGTTGCCTATGGACAAGTTGTAAGTAGAGGTGTTAATCGGTTCGGGTTTGTTGGGTTCGAGTTCAATCGTGTCGGAGCAACTTAGGTTAAGAGTAAAAATATACCCAAACCCAACCCTCTTTCGTAGTCGGGTTTGGGTCAACTCGATTCCATTTTGGTTTTAGGCCATTTAAAAATCACATATTTTTAAGGTGTTTATTGTTGAAGCATGAAAGTTAAAATGATAAAACAATAAAAAGTTACAAATTTGCAATATCATATTTGTTGCAAACTAGCCAAATGATAAAAATGTTCAACTTGCAAAGTGCAATTGCAAATGAATAAACACTTTCATTTACTTAATTAGCATACTTTATACATGTATGAAATATGATATACTACTAATAAAGGACAATTGACCATACATACATTAGGCAAATTTAGGGGTTGTTTGATAGCCTTTGAATTGGGCAATTAAGATGATATCACATGAATCGGTCAGAGCTAATATTGTTTGATCAAATAATATATGATGTTGTACGATTCTAAAAGCATCTGAATTATGCATGGCCACAACAATGCGAAATGATACAGCGCCCCACCCTTACTATTTTATCCTTTTATTAATCAATGACTCTTTTTATCATTTTAACTTTACACCAAATAGAGAAGTAGTACTTTGCATGATTTAAATATATATTAAAAGGGTTAATTTTATGAGCTTAATATAAATTGTTATTTTGAAATTGATGAAACGTCAATTTTTTAATTATTTTACGAAACACATCTTCTTTCACATAATAAGTTAGTTTAGTCATTTTATCAATGTGAGATAATTACTAATAAGTTAAAATTTATTTTAAAATTAGTGCGTATAGAGGATAAAATGGTAATTTATATCATTCAGAGTGCTGATAATAATCCTCAAACATTCATTATGATTCAGATTCAAGTTCGTCTTTAAACCATTCAACAAATTTGATTCACTCAACGCTTAATCATACCATTCTAATTCTTTTTAATTTCCTGGTTTTTAATTTCAAATACAAACAAAGAGGACGTTGTAGTAGCTACGTGGAAGAATGAGTTCCTCGATTAAAAACTTATTAACCTTAACTTTACGTTACATGTCTTTATATTTTTTGATTATCAAAACACAAGAAGACTGAATAATGCGAATAACATTTTTGACATTATTTGTATTAACATTCCGTTCTAATTCTTTTTAATTTCCTGCTTTTAATTTCAAATACAAACAACGAGGACGTTGTTTAACTTAAGTGAGGGGATGGAGAATTAGAACGTTACTTGTCCTTAATTTTTCAAAAGTATGCGTTAATATGTGCTTAATATGTTAAATTTAAAATTTTTAACGTGTTTTTGTTGAATCTAAATTGCATAGACGCACACATAACTTTATTTGTAAAAAATTGTGAGAATTGAACTTATCCCTTTTCTAGTATTTACCCCAAATTCCACAAGAATATGAGTGTGCCTGTGACTTGTAAACTTTAGAACTTGGTTTGTATACTATTCGAGACCACCATAATAAGTATTATTTTTTTTTATATAATTGGAGTGACTTGTCTGACTTGGTAAATTTCTAGGATTACACCCAAAAAGCCTTCATATGTTTTGTTTTATTAACTAACTACAATAGTTAGTTAACCCCCGTATAAACTCTTTTGTTACTCTTATTATTAGAGTAAGATACCCCTAGAAAAACCCTCATAGCCATTCCTTTCGTTTCTTACACCTATTTTAAAAATGTTTCGTTAACCTGTAGATTAAAGTCTGTGGTTAGTTGTTTTAGGCAAAGTGTGTTTCCTTGCGTTACCTGTGTTCGTGTACGTAAATTCATTATCTTTGGTTAGGTCATGAAATTGCACAATTCAATTGGAATGAAAGTAAATATTGTATATTTTTCGTGTTATTTTTTGTATATTTACTACTTTCACTATTATCTTTATATCTGAAGTATGAAAAGTATGAAAAAATTATCCAGAATTATCGTTATAGTAAAGTAGTGAAATTTTACACCATTTATGTTTGAAGGAAAAAAATCAAAAAATAAATAAAAAATCAACAAAAAATAGAGAAAAGAAAAAGAAAGAAGAAGTTGGAACTTTAATTAACCAACGTTGAAAAGTTTTGTATAAGTGGTAGATATCGCCACTATTTTTTGTACTATATTTATGGATTTAATGGGAGTTGGCCGTTATGGGAACACCAACTAAGGTTTATTCTTTGTTTAAGATGTTATTGAGTTTAATTCGTGTCTACCTAAAGCCTTAGTTTCAAGTGCCAAAAGCATGAGTTATTCAATGATACAAGTCGTATTCATGGGATGGTTGCGAAGTGATTAACCATACATTAGGACTTAATCTATTTGTTTTGTTTACTTTTTAGTTTACACCAATTTTTATCCCAACTATTATCCATACCCAACCGTATTAGTGTATTCGTTGTTAACTTTCGAGCATCCGGATATGCTAATGGCTAAGTGAGAATGTCAATTGTATGAATAAAATAGTGACCATCTGAGTATTAGATTAATCAAATAATACGCCAATGATCTGGTGTGTGACTTGGTGACCATCCGTTTGCAAATAAAGCGCAGTGGTCCAAGAAGCACACTAGTGGCCATCCGTTGTTTGAAGCGTCAAGGACATGCGCCAGCGATCTACTAAGTTTATGCATGAGATGTTTAAACAAAGCTAGGTTTAACCCCTAAGCCTTATCAACCTTTTTTACCGCTTTAGACTAGTTACTCCTTAGCTTTAGTGGGGGAGATGTGTATCATTGCCAAGCCTATGATAGAATATTTGTCACGAACGAGCAATTAAACGAATTAGATTAGTTCGATATTGAAAAATTTAATTTTGTTTCTACTTCATTAAGTGTTTGGTTGTGCAATTATGATAAAACGAATAAGTGCTTAATTATACAAATACATCATAATATCTTTTAGGATACATTTTCATAAGTTTAATCTAAGGTTTACTTGGGGACAAGTAAAGTTCAAGTGGAGGGATATTTGATGACATCAAATAAGTACATATTATTGTCATCATTTATCCTATATATTTGACTTGTTTTATTATATTATCTATGAGAATTGATACTTAATTATTTACTTTTGTAATTCTTAGGTAAAAACAAGCATTTGGTGAAAGTTAATGATCTTGGATGAAATCTGGAGATAAATGATCAAGATAGAAAAAGTCTAATGAACTCAAGGAGATGCGCCGTATCATTCTAGACAAATACGTCGTATCATCATACTTAGATGATTTCGAAGACCATTGCCTGACTTTGAAGAATGCGCCGCATCTAATTATATCATGCGCCACATAAGAAACATTGGTCAACGAAGAAGAACCAACTTGTTCTACTCCTGATACGCCGCATTCCACTTCTGACATATGGCGTATCACTCTCAAGACTTCACCAAAGACAATCCAAGATACTGAAGGACATGCGCCGCATACAAGAATCAAGTTACGTCGTACCTGAAGACAGTGTACCGATATTCTAGAATATATTAATCTTGGACCTCACGCGAAGTTAAGTCATTGCGCCGTATCTACTTAATCGATGCGCCGCATCGTGCCCTCTGATAGAAACTATAAATACCCCAAGAGACAGCCGAATTTTATGTGGCAAAAGTTATAGAAGCTGGTTCATAAACCCTAAGGAGAAGAATACCAACGAAAAGGCATCACAAGACACACCACATTAAAGATCTTAGAGCAGTAAGAAGGTCCTGCTTGTGTTTTAATCAATTAAGTAGTTTTGTTTTATTGTAATAGTAAGCTTTAATCCATCAGAATTGATGGGCTTGTGACTGCCATATTGCTCCCCTTAAAATTACTTTCCCATGGATTAAAGTTTATATGATGATTATTTGGTTCTTGTTATATGTGCATTGATAACCTCTGTGTCTAGTTTTGGCTTGCTTGGGGTTGCCATACCTCCTCCCACGATTACTTCACTAGCCTAATAAGTTAGTTAAATAATTTATAGACATAAGTGATCATTAAGGGTTTACTCGCCTATAATTAATATCCAACGAGACATATAAGATTACGACACTCATCATATAAACTAGCAATAAAACAAGTGATAAGCTACTTAATCATTCGACAAGCCTTCTATATGTATCTATTATCTATATGTGTACATGTTCGCTATTCGTTGTATTCTTTCTCATTAGTTTTATAGTTTTATTTAATCAACTCAAATCGTGCTAGTCTCTCAGACTAAAACCCCCTTTGCGTTAGATTAGGTTGTAAAACTAACTTAGGAATTAAAATACTAATAGATTAACTAGATATTACGTTCCACTCTTTGTGATCGACACTCTACTTCCCAACTATCTACATATTGATCGGATACACTGCTCATTAGGTGTGTGTTATAGGATAAGTCGGTAAAATATAAATTTAAAACTTGATAAGAGTAATAAACCCTATACCACAACGTGACACACGACCGCATCACTTCTGCAGAAAGTCAGGTAGGTGAAACAGCACTTTACATTGCGGCAGTAAGTGGTGCAAAGAAAAGAAACCTGTATGGTGTTAGGTCAAAAAGAGTGGATTATATTATAGATTCTTTTCAGTTACCAACGTAGACGACGAATGGAAGAAAAAGTCTATTAAAATGGAAAGAAAGATCAATTAATTAAATAAAACTCATGAGATTATGTGCAATCGTTTCAATATACCACTTCCGGATTGTGATTCTGATGGTGAAAATTCTGATGGGGGAGATGCTCGTCCAGGTCCCAATACTAGTCACTCCCGAGCAGGTGGAAGAGAGGAAGATGACCATGATATCTGCATGATCGTGAGTTGATAAGTCATATTTATCTTTATGTTAATTGTTTTGAGACATCTTTGTGATGATGGTTTGTTCTTTTCAGTTTATTTTATTTGTTTTGAGACATCATTAAAATGATGGTTTGTTCTAATCAGGAGACTTAATATTTATGTAAGAATGATCTATTTATTATCGTGTGCTATATATTTCAAGAATATTTGTGTTAAATGTGTGGTTTTTATATTAGATGTTACAGATTTGTCACATTCTAAATATTAAAATAGTAATGGGTAAGTTAGCTACGAACATACCCACAAAATATTCATGGCAAAGATGTCATGTTTTCCCATGACATTTACACATTGTCATATGTGGGTAATTTTTCCCACGGATTATAATGGGAAAATTCGCCCACGCTTTTTACACACGACTATGTACGTGGTTAATTCTACTCAAGGATTATTGTGGGGGAGTTGACTTTTACACACGAATAGTTTTGTGGGCAATGATACCCACACAATACTGACAAGTATAACTATGTGTGTTTTGTGGTGAGCTAGAAAATCTCACAAACAATTTACCCATGAACGCAAAACAATCACCCACCAAGAATGACATGGGTAAACTTACCCACAATATGAAAATGTCGTGGGCAAACAATTAGTCTCAGAGGTTTTACCCATATATAGAGAGTCATGGGTAATCCGTGGGTACTACCCAGCTGGGGTGAGCGCGGTTTCGGAACCGACCCAGACCCGATAGAACCGAGAACCGAAAATTGAATTTTGTAGGAACCGAAAACCGGACCAGGAAGTTAGGTCGGTTCCCGTTCGGTTCTCAGTTCCAGTTCGAGTATTTCGATTCTTACCCATTGGAACCGATTTTGCTACAACATAAACTTATTTCTTTACATATTGTGTCAAAGACAAGTTATTTAAAAAATAAATAAATAAATAAATAAAATAATTAAAAAAAAAAACATTTAATTTTTCACATATACTTCGTATAATACATATTGTACACCACATATTAGTTAATGTTAGATATTTTGTTCACTGTCACCATAGAACTAACTATGCTCTATGCTCTGTTTCTCTACCCTATTAGATACGTACACATATTAATATATAACATATATACCCATTAAAATGTCAAAACTTTATCTATTTGAACATGTATTCTACTACTGTTATGTCAAACAATAAAGATACACACACTACTGCTAACCATAGAGCTTTTCTATTGTTAAATGAGAAAGCAAGAAGAAAAATGTTTTAAGTATCACGTAAAAAATTAAATATCTCATAAAAATCCTATATATTTGAAATTAGCGGTTCTTCGGTTCTGGAATCGAGACCCGCGGTTCCAAACCAAATCGAAATTTGCAATATTGAAGAACTGAGAACCGAACCGCGGGTCTAAAATTCGGTTCGGGTTTGTTCAGTTCTAGATTCCGGTTCGGTTCTTGGTCCATTTGCTCACCCCTACTACCCAGTTACCAACAAAAATATGGCTTTTACCCACAAATTTTCTGTCCATGGCTATTTGCCTGAATTCTTGTAGTGTCGCATAAAAAAACAATATAATCAAACTCAAAACATTAATCGTAAAAAATAAAAAAAATTGCCTTGCAAATGCCTCAAATGTTAACCCATAAAATGTAGTATATATCTTTCCTTTTAATCTTATCTCCTCTCTTTTAATCTATTGGACACATCCGCCAACACCTTGATATAATACCCGTAGTTCAAATCACAACAATCCTAGAAAACGAAAAATGAAACCTCAGTCTGAAGAAAATATACATGCCTTTTATCTTCAAAAAAAATTTGATTCGTAGGCTGACCATATACAATCCTTAAAAAGAAAAATCAAAAGTCAATCAAGACAATATAATCAAATCATATAAGCTATACAAAACCCATAAAACCATACAAAAAAAAAGCTAAGAATGAAACTTCTAAATCATCAAAACAACACTCATAGCCAGTTGTTGTTCGCGTGCCGCCACTGTTAAGTGTTTTGATAGTCTAATCCGGATGGGAACCTTTTAGGATTTGTATGTGTGTAGTTTCTTAGGACATCTGCTTATTCAATCGATGGTATTGATGATGAAGATACAGGTGTTTCTTAGGTTTGTGTGTCTGTTTGGTGAGTCACAATCAGTGAAGCCACGTGTTTAAGAATGTTAACGAAGTATAAGGTTTCAATACTAAACCAAGCTTACAAATACAGGCCAACATGTTGGGCTGAGTAACATAAATTACTGGGCTCGTTAACGGACTAACATTTGTTTAATTTTTTTTAAAGATTGATTCACGATGAAGAACCTCACCAAATGATATATAGATATAATTCAATCTATGTTTCCTTTTGTTTATTAAAATTTAAGTTTTAGCGACGATATGCTGTGATCGTAATAGTCGTGGCTGAAAGTGTTGCGAAAATGTCGTCTCTTCACTAGTAGTGGCTGATGGTTTTGCAATTGATTGTGAATTCAAAGCTACTTTGAAAATAAATTTGTGGATACCTGCGTTTAATGACTTTTTATTATAGTTTAGTTAATAACAACTCAATTGGTGTTGTTTAAGTTTATCGTAATTAAGAAGTATCTCCAAATTTGATTTCACTTGAAATTAATCCATACCATTTTAAAACTTACTTACTTTAATTAAATGTGTTGAAATCATGTATTTATGAAAATGATCGAGTTTTATTTTAGAAATATTGTTAATTAAGGTATAACACCCCGCCTTACGCAGACCACAATATTGTCCGCTTTGCCCATAGGTTCACGGCTTTGTTTATGTGGCCTCATTTGAAGACATCTCGGCAGGTCACCCATACCAGTGCTACCCTCACATGAGCACGCTTAACTGCCAGTTCCTAAGAACCCCACACGCAGTAGACCACAAAACGCGTTGTGTCATTGTAAGGCGAATGTTATCTTATGAGCCCAGCATCTCTCCAGGCCACAGCCGATGTGGGATTTGCCTAGGGTGTTACAATCACCCCCTTAGGGACTCATCGTCCTCGATGAGGTTTGCCCCACCATCCCGAACGGCTCAGGAGTGGCTCTGATACCACTTGTAACACTCCGCCTTACGCAGACCACAATATTGTCCGCTTTGCCCATAGGTTCACGGCTTTGTTTCTGTGGCCTCATTTGAAGACTTTCTGGCAGGTCACCCATATCAATGCTACCCTCACATGAGCACGCTTAACTGCCAGTTCCTAAGAACCCCACACGCAGTAGACCACAAAACGCGTTGTGTCATTGTAAGGCGAATGTTATCTTATGAGCCCAGCATCTCTCCAGGTCACAGCCGATGTGGGATTTGCCTAGGGTAACAAAAATCTTTTATTAATTGATATTCAAAACAAACACTAATGTTGGGAATTTTTTGAGAGAGTTAATAACTTTTCTTAAATTTACATATTGAAATTGGTTTTGATTTGAAAATTGGGTTTTTCTAACTTGTGACTTGAGGCACAATTTAATCAAACAAAAAGTACTAATGGACCCACGTGATAAAAAAACAGTTTTTCATTTAAAAAGTGATATGGACCCATAGAAAATGACACAAATAACTGCAAAAAGTACACATTTTTATATGCTTAACTTATACTCTTAATATACAAGTTAGAAAAACCTTTGAAAATTTTCATTTCAAAAGTCTTTACATGTGACAAGCTGTTGTGATTAATTATTTTAAGAAACAATTTATTATATGGTGACAAAAAATATGTTTTATTATATTAAATAGACAGATACATACAAATATACACCTGACACGTTTTGTAGTTAGGTCGGTTACTTTGGTGGTAGTCGACCACCTGGTGGTGGTGACCACTACGCACCAAGACCATATCACAAGTCACCCACAGCGCGTAATGGGGTACATTTTTGCCCTCGAACCACTGAACTGTTTTTAGTTTTTCTTTCGTTTGTGAGTGTGTTGGAAATATCTTTTGGGGTATGTTTAAATGAAGTGAAGTATTTTTATATTTTGGTTTGGTGATCAGTTTTGTGATGATCATAGCACCTAGAAAGTGATGAGTTTGATAATGTACTAAATAATAATGTTGTGCTGATATGAAAATTGTTATTTTAGTGACTATAATTAGCCTTGCATATATGTACGAGAACATTGTATAACATCTAACTTTCTGTACTTTTTTCCTGAAATGATCGTATTTCCTAGTCCACTTTTTCTCATATAGGGAGAATTGCAAATATACTCACTAAAACTCAGAGAATTGCATATTTTCTCAAAATACAAGTTTTCAATACATGATGTACAATGCAGTTAAGCATGTTTTGTATATATATGCAAATATGCAAGTTTTAGTGATTATATATACAATTGCCCCCATTAGATACTATAAAAAGACAACTTGACACAAACTATTTAAAAACAAGGGTAAATTGCAAATTTAGTCCCTAAAGTAATCGCGTAAGAAATACACCGAGACAAAAAGTATTGCAAAAACGACATTAATGTTCCATTTTTTTTGCAAAACAACCACCGAGAGCTACTTTTTGCTAACTTTCGTTATTTTTCTCGTTAAGTGCCACGTCACCGAGGGTAGTGTCGTCATTTCACTGTTCCCAATGCATGACCTTATTTTAATGGCTAAATTTTCAAATAAAAACTTAACTTTCTAAACACTATTCATCATCTGCCCCATTTAATTTTATATTGAATTTACACTTAATTTTAAATAATTATCAAGAACATCACCACCCTCTACCACCACACAATCACTACCACCACACAATCACCACCATCAAATCCCATCTTTAAACTTTTGGTAATTAATAACATCAAATTTTAAAGCATTAAAGCTTCTAAGAATCACATTCGTTTGATTGCATAATTATTTAAATATAGTGATACGGATCACCCGATACTCTTTCTTCGTGACTCCAGATACTCTTTTTTCGTATATATAAACCTACTATGAAGTCTTTTCATTTATCTACTATTCTTTTTGTAACATTATCAATAAAGTATAGGTTTGGCTATCCGATAAATGGTAAATGTTTGAAAGAAACCTTTGTTAGTGCGTGTTCATATATGATATATAAGGTAAACTTAGGATTACCGCTAGCCAAGATTAAAGGAACCTTTCAAAGCTGTCTGTGCTGGTCGCCTCTTAATATCAGACAACGAAGCTCCATTCTATCCAAAGGGCAGTTTATTTGCTTAGTAAAAACAAGCCCACAGACACTTGAATCAGCAATCAAAGACACCATCATGTTTACACATCAGAATATAATATATATGTAAAAACTATATGGCAATAGAATTGATTATGAAGCAAATAATACAAAGACCAAACCTTATTCTACTATTTTTTTTATCCTGATTCTAAACATTCAGAATTTGACTAAATTTGAGATTAACACTTTCAAGTAAACAATGAACAGTATGTTGATGACAGCATCAGCTAAAGCCCAAAGTAGCACATCAAATGGCATACGATACTTCGAGGAAACTACTGCTACAGACTCAAATCTAACATTCAGAAACACAGTTCGTTGTTCAATCGTCAATGAACTTCATCTTCAAGAAGACTTTCACAAGCTAGACATAAAATCTTCTGTGTGCTATTTTTACAATTCAATGATTGTGTCCAAACTGATCACATGGGAACATGGTGGCACTTACAACTAATCATTTTCTTCTTTACTTACTAGACAAACAAATGCGAATGCAAATGCCATCCAACCCAAGAGATCATTTGACTCGTTCTGGTGAGTTGATTTGAATGGAAAAGGTGATTTTCAGCGAATGCAAATGCTTTGTCTTGCTTTTTGGTTTTCTAGAAGTTTTAAGTAATGAAGACTATAAATGTCAAACTCAAGATTTGACCCATTTTGTTCAAGTATAACTCGAGCTTCAAATGTCTTGATAACCTTTCGCAACCTTTAAAATTCAGATCTCAAGGGATTGATGTGGGGTTATATAGACTTTATATGAAACGATTTGTGACTCTTTCATGGTAAACTGAAGTTAAAATGACTTAATTGACTGTGCCGGAATCAAAGACAACATTTCTGTATGCCTCTAATATATCAGGATCACCAAACTTAGACAATATCATGATACTTGATGAGATTCTTATTTAGCTCTTTTTGTGATAGTTTTAACCGTTGATCATGTGTCCATATGGTCTCAACCTTTTGCTTGGTTGGCAATGACTGAATTAATATGATTAACAGAGGGTTGATCAACTAAATCTTTGTAATCGCTTCTTTAATCTCATTATCTATCTAATGAATCACTTCTATGTAATTTGAAGTTATTTGTTCTTGATTCTTAACAACTTCATTAAACACATCTTCAACTCCTTATAGATCCATACTAACGGTCAACTATATTACCCAATATTTCCGAGTACTTGGTGAAGTTATGATTTAGCACCTTTCATGAGCTTTCTAACTTTTTATGTGGTCAAATTTTCTCGAGCTTTTTGTTTGAGGGTTGTAATGACTGATTCATGATCAATAAAGGGATGATAAATTAACTGAATTTGTTTCATTGATGATAGGTTATTAAGGGGTGTATGGATATATGTTACATTCAAACTTTTGCATAATTATTTAAATATAGTGATAGGGCGGAGCCAGGATTAGGAGGGGCTCGGATATTTCAACATAGTAATAACGTTTAATGTTTTTCTTTGCGATCAAGTGATCGAACCGAGCTCAAATGATGAACTTACATAATTAGAAGTATGTCTTTATCTTTATAATTATAAAACTTGTAGCAATTGTCAAATACTCAAATCAAATTCTTTTTTATAAACCCAAAGCTTTTGGTCTAGTATCATGTGAGTTGCCTACCAACCTAAAAGTTATGGGTTCAAATATCGTCCAAAGCATTTGCGATATATATTGTAAGATAGATGGCATACGATGTCAAAAAGATTTCTGTTAAAAAAATTATTCTCTGTAAAAGATGCAAAATAACTTGTTGATCAACTTAGCTAAAATTTGAGGCTAAAATTATTAGAAGAAAACAAGTATCACAACTTAAAAAAACAAAATCAACATAAATAATGAACAATAAACAATTGTTAAAATGTAAATAACATATTAATGTTTTACAATAAACAATTGTTACAATATATGATTTCCCCATTCTCCTATGATGACAAAAATCTATCCTTTCTCTCTGTACACTCACATGTTACTTTTACACAAACATATTTTTGTGTTACTTCTTCTAGATAATCAATACTGTATATTTATCATCACTCAGTCAATTCTTCAAACATCTAGATCTACTTCTAAATAATATAAAGTTTAGTATTTCTTTCTTTTTTTTTACCAAAAATATATTTCTCCAATTAATGAAAGAAGACAAACAAACGTAAACCATAACTGGTTATCTAAACATACGTAAACCATAACTGGTTTTCTAACATCGGAGCTGCCACAAAGGTTATCTTCCGCTAAGCGTCATCGCGATAAGGGGTTGGGGGAGATTTGATCACTGTTGCTAACATATTTGAGCCTTATATCAGGTACCAAACTTGATGAAAGTCATGAAACATGACCCGAAATCCAAAGTCCAAACTATAAGCCGGAGAAGTTGTCGGTTGAGGGTGGCTGAGCACCTGCCTGCCACCCTATTCGCTCCGCCTCTGAGTGATACCGATCTTTACATAAGAATGTAATGCTTACTAACTGACAATATATTAATCAGGCGATCGGTATCAGTATATTTAAATAATTATGCAATCAGACGAATGTGGTTTTTAGAAGCTTTAAAGCTTTAAAACTTGATGTTATTAATTATCAAAAGTTTAAAGATGGGATTTGATTGTGGTGGTAGAGGACGGTGGTATTGGTTATGTGGTGGTAGAGGGTGGTGATGTTCTTGATAATTATTTAAAATTAAATGTAAATTCAATAGAAAATTAAATGGGAAAGCTAATGAATAGATGTTTAGAAATTTAAATTTTTATTTGCAAATTTAGCCATTGATATAATGTTGTGCATTGAGAACAGTGAAATGATGATACTATCCTCGATGACGTGGCACTTAACGAGAAAAATAATGAAGGTTAGCAAAAAGTAGCTCTCGGTAGCTGTTTTGCAAAAATATAAAACATTAATGTCGTTTTTTGCAATACTTTTTGTCTCGATGTATTTCTTGCGCATTTGAGCTACTTTAAGAGCATTTAGTAAGGTAAAACAGGGTTATCTTTTAACTCACTGCCACGTCAGTGCCACATCAGCTTTTACCTTTTAACCTTAACTCTTGACTTTCCAACCCGGTAACATAACTTACATTTAACTCACCTTAACTCACCTCCACCCCAATTATTTTCAATTTCAATCCCAAAATTTAACAAATACTTCATTTAAAACTAACATAAACATTTATAAAACACAAATTACATAAAACATCTTAATTAAACCACGATAATTAAATATAAAACATCTTAATTAAACTACAATTATTAAAAAGAAAACATCTTAATTAAACTACGATACTTAAACATAAAACATCTTAATTAAAATACAATTATTAAACTACGATACTTAAACATAAACTACGAGTTAAATAAACTACGATTATTAAAAAAACGAATCATCAGACACACAGCCCTCGTGACTCGAATAAGAGGCACTCGAATCGTCCTCACTGGATGGCACACGGGGCAATCCATTTTGAATTCGCCATTCTGCTCGACGGTTTCTCCGAGCCTGTTTAGCTCTTAAGTACTCCTCAAGAACTCTTGCCGCATCTTCTTCCTCTGCTTGAACATGTAACAATTCTTGCATATCTTGCTGAAACAGTTCATCATCAGTCAACCCTCTCCAAATGGGTTGGTTTGCCACCGGTGGATTGTTAACCGGTGGATTGGGCAGCGGTTCATTATCTTGTGTGAATACCGGAAAGATGTCTTCCGGTGGAGTGTTCACCGGTTCATTTGGTATCATGCTGGAGCTTGAGAATTGCTGGAAAAAGTCATGGTGACTTGGGAATTGCTGTGAGAAGTCACGGTGAGTTGGGAATTGTTGGGAGAAGTCTTTGCGAGATATTGTTTGAGAGAATTGTTTATGTATGATTTGTGAGAGAATTATGTGTGAATTGTGTGAGCAATAATGAGCTGTGAATGGGTGTTAAATAAGCTCATAAATCCCGCCCATTAATTTGAATTTTAAACATTTAAAACAATCCCGCCCACGAACTTTTGAATTTTAAATGTTTGAAAGATCCCGCTCGGTTTTCAAATTTGAATTTTGAAATTTGATTTTTATCCCGCTCGGTTTTCAAAATTCTATCATCCCCTATAAATAACACACCATACAATAGTATTCTTCACAAACTCCTAAAGCATTTCACAATGAATAATCGTTGGTCAATGGAAGAAGAATACTTGCTAGGTAACGTATGGCTTGAAGTTCACGATTCTAGAGACCTTGTGAATGGACGTTCTTTTTGGAATGAAGTTACACAAAGGTTCAACGATCAGAATAATGGTGAGCACCATAATAAAAATAGTATTACGGCTCGGTGGAGTAGAATCAACCTTGAATGTCGCATGTATAATGATATTTATAAAGAGTTGCTGCTTACAAGTGAAGACCCATGTCGTCTCAGCAATGCAAACCGAATTTATCATGAACGCTATGGGAGAGGGTTAAATTATCAACATGTGTGGTTCATTCTGAGAAACACGTGGGCATGGGATAGAGACTCTGTGTAATGGTGTTTTATGTTAAGTATTTCCGTATCGTGTCTTTCTATTTTCCGTATTGTGTGTATTTGTTTCCTGTATCATTTGTAACTTGGTGTAATGTTGCTTTAAATTTGAAATTGAATAAAAGGCTTAATGGCTACTTTTTCAACGGCTATTTGTTTAACGTCTTTTTTCCCCTATAAATACCAGTTTAACAAAAATATATTTTCTGACACAAGTATCACAAATCTTCACACATAAACACAATGGCTAACGAACCAGCTGAGGTACAAAGAACAATTCTTGCCCGATTACGCAATGAACAAGAAAAAGAGCTTAGGCTAATTAACAAATTGCTAAGTGAGATAACTCGTATCATGCTCCAGAAGCATGATCGTGCTCCAGATATCGAAAGGTTGCGTGAGCTGCCTCAAGATCATCCAGCTATCAGGGTCGGTTTGCAAACTCTATTAAGAAACGATGAAACAGATCTTGAATTTCATGTAGCCTTAAAGATGGTTAGGGGACAAGTGTTGCAGGTGTGGGAAGAGAAGTCAGAGCTCATCGATAATTACTGTAACACCTAAAATCTGAAAGCAAGTGAAATGACCAAAATGCCCCTACATGTTTAAAAATTTATTAAAAGCTTATTAAAGTACCAAATAAATCCTAAACTCCTAACAATGCATAAGTTATGATACCAAATATTTTTAACAATTTCATTTAACATTTATACAAGTGGAAAATTACCAAAATACCCCTCATAGGGCCGAATGACTTAATATGTGTTATATTTTGATTTAAATTGATTTTAAAAGATATATATGAGATAATTAAGGAAGGTAATCACCATAAATATTTGGGCCATCATAAATCACGAAATTTCCTGGTCCTCCCTCCCCCATATCACGGCATTCTTTTATTTTAGTCAAACCATATCATTTTTCCACCCAAAAACCCTAAAACCGATTTAATACACACACAAACAATTCTCACAGCCCCCATTCGACTCTCCCATCACTCTCAAGCATTTTTCTGTGATTCATCAACATCCTAAGAAGCCAAGAAAAATCCCATTCGAATTGTTGAAGCCTTACACGATCGTAGCATTTGTTTTCCTTTGTCGAGCCCTAGAAAAGAGGTAAAATGTTTCTGCTTCAATCGACCACTATATAATTCATCTATCGTTTTTATGATGTTCCTTACATGTAATAAGACCCACGAAAATTGGTTTCAAGGTTGCTAGGCCTTTGGTGAAGTCGTGACGATTTTTGGAGTGTTTTGGCCAATCGAGTATACATCTGATCGAACTGCTGTTTCCACACGTTCCAAAATTGATTTGGTATTTTTCTCAGACCCTTTATACCTTATAAACATCAAATAAATTGTTGGATTCGACCCATGCATGCTCGACATCCCTTTCGTGATTTAAAACCCTAAAAACGAGTGTAATTGTGTAATATACCTTCCGATCCATAACAATTCCTAATAAAATTTATTTACACTTGTTATAATGTAATATGATCTGGAAAAATATTGGAAGAATTATCATGGCCTAAAACATTGTGTTTCGTAATTATTTTGTTTTGATTAAATCGTATAAAGAGAAAAAGAAAATAAAATCGTGTAACCTAGGGTTTATGAACTAGGGCTTGTTTTGATTTTATTAATGGCTCTTAAATGATTAAGTAATGATTAAAAATGGATTGGATGGATTAGGGTTTCTAATTTCTTTGTTTTTGGTTTATACGATTTGGCTAAAAGGTTTTGGGTGAGTTTTGTAAACTTTAAAACTTAAGGGTTAATTCTGGAACTTTATTTGGGCTGTATAATATTCGAATAAAATATATAATGAGGGTGCTAAGTGTAAGTTTTGCATTTAAATGGATTAAAATGTATTTTAAACCTAATTAGGGTTTGTTTTGAAAATAATTAAAAGAGAGGGACTAAGAGTGTAATTTCTGGAAACTTGGGACTGTTTTGAGTAATAGAATATATTCAGGGGGTTTTGTGTTAATTTGGTAATTTAATGGCTTAATATGTAATTAGTGATAATTAAAAGTTGAAATTGTAAATTAAAGGGTTAAATATGTAACTTTGATAACTTGAAGGACTCAAAGTGTAAATTGTGAATACTTGAAGGTATATTCGTATAACATAATAAAATAAGGGATCATTATGTAAAATGGTTAAGTTAAGGGTTTAAAGTGTAACTCTGAATACTAAAAGGTTTAAAGTGTAATTTTGGAAATATAAGGGTGTAAAAGGTAAAGTTATGAAAACCTAAGGACCAAATGTGTAAATATGTTAAAAGATACTTGATTCCATTAATAATGACTCAACTTTCTAATTATGGAAACTTTCTAAAAGTGGAAACTTACTATTTATGGAAACCTGCTAAAAGTGGGAAGTCACTTTAAATGGAAAGTTACTAAAACTGGAAAGCCGACTAAAATGAGAAATCTGAATTGAATAAGTTATTAATAATAAGCCGATCATTAATTTGTGTAGATTCGTTGAAGAAGGAGTGTTTCCATATGCTTACGTATGTTATGATTTCGATGGCGATTGAGGTACAGATATTCTGACCTTTCTCAAAAGGTTTCTCATGATCTCTTTCATATTCTGATCCGTTAGTTCCCGAATTGATGCCATTGCTATGATCCCCTTTACTTGAACCTTCTCTGTTGATCCCACTTGATATGACCTCCGTTATGAACCTATGCTATGAAAACCTTCTTAATGATACCATGGAAATGTTTTGAGAAGAACCGATTTGAAAAGATGTTTATAAATGATGCTAAATTTCTTTTTAAAAGAAAGGTTATTTAACTTTCATGAACACTATATTTTGAAAGACTATTTTTATGAAAACTGTTTTAAAATATTATTTAAATTGGACTTTTAATAGAAACTTTTGAAACGGACTTTTGAACTGAACCATGAATTGATTTTTGAATATGAACCTTGACCTGATAAACTCTGATTGGACCTTGAATACTATTTCTGATATGAACCCTTTGTTATGAACTGCTATTATGAACCTTTGATATGATTCTGAGATACACCTTTGCTATATGACCTTTTGTATGATATGAGACCTGACTCTTAGTTTAATACCCGAGCCATTTCTGTTTCCCTACCTATGGAGGTACCATAGGCGTGTCTGTGATGCACCACTGGCATGACTAGTGTGTGGCCCTAGTGATTTGGCTACACCGTCCCCTTTCTGTTATATGATATGCGCGCTTTATGATATGATTTGTTATGGCCACTATGATTTCTGCGGGGGCGTATGGATGCATCCTAGATCTGTTCTGTTTAGTGGATTTAACTATGATTATGATTATGATATATGTCTGGTGACTGGTACTGTGTGCTATACATGCCTTTCACAATTTCTGGGAGTTCGCTACTCCACCCATTTGAAGAATGAGGACACCCCTCATATTATCTGATTATCTGAGAGGACTCCCCTCTATATGATTATGAAGAATTATGGTATTGACGGCTTATATGATATGATATGTTTCTGGGCTCGTGGTAGATGACTATCCTTTCTTCTTTCTATTCTATTACTCTTTTATCTATTCCTTATTCTATTTCCCCAATGCACTATATTTCAGTTCTATTTTCATTATCATTGCTTTGTATATGTATCTGTTCACTGGGCTTTTTAAGCTCAGCCGCATTTCCTTTTCCTGCGGCAGGTTTTAGTAGGAAGCTGGGTTATGGGAAGAGAGTGTGACTGGACTTAGAAGACTATGCTTTGGACTAGAGACGATTAGATGAAGTTTCATTTTTTAGACATAGTATTTATTTATTGTTTTGTAACCTTGTAGTTTCAGATTTTCATTTGTAACCCTGAATTTCGTTGTATGTATGAATCATATGCTTGTGTTTGTTCTGATATGTCACTGTAATGTAATACTTCTACCCTTATCGGGTTGGGGTGTTACAATTACAAATCTATATAAAAGCTTACCGAGTATCGTTGGATGGTTTATGTATTCATATTGTCTTGTATTCGATAATGAATTTTAAGTTATGATTTGATTTTTAAATCGTAGGGGGTGTTTTGTAACTTTTTCATGTTGGTATTAATAAAAGCAAATAATATGACAAGGGCCAAAAGTGTATTTTATTTATTTTTTTTAAACACGGCAGCTTAATGCTGCCTGAGAAGCTTCACTCGACACGTTAACGTGCATTTGACCATCATGCCCGGTAAGTTAACATGGCTTATTTTTGGAGTGCGTTAACATTTCACGCATGTGAAATGTGATCTTACCGAGTGCTCTAAGAGCATGTGGTAAGGTAACTCGGGATTAAGAGTTAACGCACTGCCACCTCAGCTTTTCCCTTTTAACATTAATTCTTGACTTTCCACCCCGGTAACATAACTCACCTATAACTCACCTTAACTCACCTCCACCCCAAATATTTTCAATTTCAACCCCAATTTTTAACAAATACTTCATTTAAATAAAACATAAACATTTATAAAACACAAATTACATAAAATATTTTAATTAAGAAGCGGGATATTTTTGAATTCAAAATTCAAACAGAAGGCGGGATAAATTTTAAATTCAAAAAGTAAATACAAGGCGGGATCTTTTAAACACAAACGTCAATTTTTTATTAATAAAAACATAAACGTTACATAAACAAAAATTAAAACATTACAATTCTAAATTAAAAACTAAAACTTCAATTATAATCTGGGTGATCCCAGGTCTGCGAGTTGTCGTAGCGAAAACCGTCGTCATACGGATCAAAGCTCGCAAACCTCTCTGCTTCGATCTGAACTTCCAACCTGCTCAGCTCCCGCTCGTCCTCAGAGTTCCAGCCATCATCAGCAGGTTTCACAGTTTCCTCTAAACTTAGCTGAAAGTTATCAAAATGAGGTTGTTGTTGTTGTGGCTCAATAACTCTTGGTGCAGATGAACTTGATGCACCTTGCACAAATTGTTGTTGTTGTTGTTGTGGTGCATCAGCAGCTTGCACATTCTCTTCAAAACTCCAACGTATCTTGTTGGATTTTTCGTTCTCTATCTTCTGCACACAACCCCACAATGTTTCAACAATATCAACATCTTTGCGAAACTCATTGTACAAAAACTGGTCGATCACATATTTTCTGTCGACAGAGATATCTTTGCACGCTGTGTATCGTGTTCTCAGGCGTTCTTTGCGTAACTTCGCCAACTCAAACTTCTTAATAACTTCGATAATTGCATCTTTGTGTTCCTTGTCATCAATTTCGACTTGTTTTTGGACATAGTTTTGAACTTGTTTCACAGTTTGGGGAAGTTTACAAGCCATTTTTTGTGTTTGATTTGTTGTTTGAATTATGTTGGAAAGTGTGTGTTTGAAAGGTGTGTTTCAAAGTGGTATTTATAGTGTGTAATTTTTTTTTTCTTTTTTTTTAAAGTGGTATGTTGGAAAGTGTGTGTTTAAAATGTTTAAGTTGTGATTTGATTTTTAAATCATAGGGGTTGAATTTGTATTTTTTTTTCATTTTGGTATTAAAAAAAGAAACTAATATTACAAGGGCCAAAAGTGTTTTTTTTTTTTTTTTTTTTTAAACATGTTGCTTAAACGCACGTTAAGTACTTAACGTGCCGAGTTAACGTGGGCTTGCCTTTCATAGGCAGTAAGGTAACTTGCAAAAAAATGAGGGTGCATTAAGCCTTAACGTGGGAGCAAAAGTCACGTTACAGAACGCTCTCTGGAATAAACTCAAGGGACTAAATGCAAGTTACATATTATGGGACCCACAAAAAACATGTACAATCACTGGCGTATCATAACAAAGTCGGTTTTCTTCATTACAGAATCTCACAATTTATTACATACGAATTTACTATCCTACCCCTCTTAAATATTCGCCATATCTCATAATTTCCCGCCTTCACTGACCCACATTCGTCATTCCGTATTATAATTGCAAAAACAATTAACACAAAATATCAAAAACAAGCTAAAGGGACTTTCGAAGCAAGTTACATACTGGGGCCCACAGCAACACACGTACAGATTTCGTTGCATCACCAACCAAATTATTACTCCTTTAGATCGCGACTTTCATCTCTATTGCTGCTTGAGCTCTCTCTTCCAGACTAATTTAGCAACCTATTTTGTGTAAGAAAGCAACTCACATCTTTATCCTTTTTATTTTAATTTTTTTCGTTTTCAATTTTTTTATCAATAAAATTAAAACTCTATTAATAATAGAAAATATTACATAATAATTTAAATAAAATACTCCTCCGTCTCATATTAAATATCTTGTTTGAATTTTTTAAATCTTTCTTTCTAAACTTTTTATAATAAATATTTTTGTTTATGTAATATAATACTTGAATCGATTAACTTTTAAATGTATTTTAATTCCATATATTTTTTATTAAATACTATATAATACAAGAAAAAATATTTATGATCAAAGTTGATAAAAAAAACTTGAAGTCCGACCTGGACATTTAATATGGTAAATTAATATCTATTTGTTCAACGTCAAATGTGTTCTTAAAAAAAAAAAAAAAAAACAAAAAAACAAAAAAAAACCTATGCAATCATCAAAACACATTCTCTTACATTTATCTCTCAACCTAAACACAAATACCATCCACACAAATAAGAGCACTAGGTATCCTCGTGCCGTCCCGTTGGTGCCATGGTGAAAAGTGCTGCCACATCAGCACTTAAAATCTTAACCGTAAAGTAAATGTGTAGTTTTAGTTTCATTTTCAAAAATTTTACATTGCAAAACTTGTTAATGATAAAAAATTTGTAAATTGAAAAAAAAAATAAAGTTGTACAAATAGTATGGAAAGTAGAATCTATGGGCACTTCTAGTTAAACATTACTACATCTCTCTCATCCAACACTTTTTTACTTTCCCAATCATTCTTTAGTGTGTCTCTCTCATCCAAATTCAAGAAACCCATTCACTTCAACATCCATATTTGATTGAGTTCGACTAAAAACCCAACCCACCATCATCGAGTAACTCGATTTACAAACTGAAAACACGAGATAATGCAAAAAAAAAAAAAAAAAAAAAAAAGAAAAAGGAAAACGTGAGGTTCAGTACAGTGTTTGCGTCGTCCCGTCGCGTTTTCTGGGACCATTTGGGCTGGTCGTGACGGCTCAGGACGTGAAAACGCAAGCCACGGTGTGGAGCTTGCGCCGTCCGGTCGCGTTTTGCCGGAAAACACCAGCCTTGGCGCTGAGTACCGAGGCCTTTAATACACAATGAGCACAAATCTCCTTGGAATCTATCTCATAATTTCGAACACGCTATATGTTGGAAAAATGAGTTTTGCAAAGTGGTTTTTGTAAACTTTGGACATAATTTAATGTATGTATATGTTACATATATTTATGGTTCTTGGGGGCGTTTTGTTCTCCTCCAAGAGAGCTTTGCAACGAGCTAAAGTATGTCCAAAATAGAGCTAAGATGAATGAGATATCGTGTCTCAAAGTGAAACACAAAATATAGAAAATGGAAGTATCCCACATCGCTTAGAAAAGGAAGTGAAGACTAGTTTATAAGGTAATCCTTGTACTAGCTTTCAAATTCCTTTAGGTGAGCTATGCTCCCACTCCTACGTGCGCGCGCGCAGGGGGGTGCAGATTGTGGGATTTCTGGGCCAAAATGAGTTCGAAGCTACTGAACTCATGCGAGCCCGCGCGACCTGCGGACACGAATGCAGCTCCGAAACCTCGCCTACGTGCGTATCTTTTTGCTGCAGATTTGGGTTGCTTAATTTCCAGTTTTTTGTAAATCTAATTTTAGAATAGATTAATTTCGTGTTACAAGAGATATACAAATATTATGGCATATATTTTTCGTGTGTGAAAAGCTGTGCAAATCAGTTTTGAAAATAACTGATTTGTATAATTCTGGAAGATATATTATCTTGGAGGACAAGATAATTTTTCAGTATAAATATAGCCATAGCCTCTTTCAGTTTTTACACATCCAAAAAACGTAGCTCATTACCTCTCGTGTTCTAGCAATCTCTTCGATCAGAAGCATACAAGAAGTTCGTGATCTTTCAGGCAAGTAAGTCGAGTCCGGCTGTACAACAGCTTTGAACGTTGTACCCTGGGAAACAGACGGCGAATCTATTTTAAGGGAATCGTGTTTACACGAGCCTCGTTCCGTTACCTTTACTGCTTTCTTTTATTTAATCGTTATTAGAGTCTGTCTTCTGCTTCTACTCCATTCTGTCTGTATTTTATTTTCTGTTATTTACATTCTGTTAATTTTATTATTTATTGTAATCTGATTTATTAATAAAAGTGTACACCATTTCCCACAGTCTTAAAACAGATTCGGTTTAACCGAATTAAAACACTTTGTTTAAATTGAATTAATTATTTTAACAGATTTATAAACTGGTTTCTGTCGAAACCTTGTTGAGTTTCTTTGGAAATCAGTTTTAATTAAACAGATTTAATTTACAGATTTAGTGTACAGATCTATAACGTTCTTTTAAGCAGTTGTTCTAATCAGTTTATTGAAACCAAGATTGAGTTTCTATTAACTGATTTATCGAAACCAAGATTGAGTTTCGTTGAGTCAGATCTGGTACAAGTAGATACCGATTTGCAACAGTTTGTTTAACTGTATGTGTTTGATTTTCAGGTTGACAAACACTACTCCTCCTGGGACTACTACTGTGCATGTGTCTGGTGCGTCAGTGACCAACACAGTTGTTAATCATGCTGAGAAACCAGAAAAATTCAATGGGCAGAATTTTAAGAGGTGGTAACAGAAGATGTTCTTTTATCTCACTACTTTGAACCTTGCGCGGTTCTTAAAAGATAACCCACCTCAAGTGGAACCTCCTGCTGAAGGTCAATCCTCTAATCAACAGGCTGTGCAAGCCTTGGAAGCATGGAAGCATACAGATTTTTTGTGTCACAACTATGTTCTGAATGGTTTGGTTGACTCTTTGTACAACGTGTACTGCAAGACCAAGACTGCCAGAGAATTATGGGAGTCATTGGAACGGAAGTACAAAACTGAGGATGCTGGTACAAAGAAGTTCGTGGTAGCACGCTTTTTGGATTACAAGATGGATGATTCAAAGAAAGTGATGAGTCAGGTTCAAGATCTGCAGATTTTGCTACACGACATTCATGCTGAAGGAATGACTTTTAGTGAAACTTTTCAAGTTGCTGCTATCATTGAAAAGTTACCTCCAAGCTGGGTAGAATTCAAGAACTACCTGAAGCATAAGCGAAAGGAGATGAGTGTTGAAGACTTGGTTGTTCGTCTTCGTATTGAAGAGGACAACAAGCTGGCTAAGAAAAACACTTATACGCCTGATTCTGCCAAGGCAATTCTGGTTGAGCATGCTTCGTCATCTTCAAAGTCTCATGTCAAGGGAAAAGGAAAGGGGAAACGAAAGAATGACAAGAAGGGCAAAGGGAAGTCTGAGTACCTTGCTCTTAAGGCTGCAATTGTGAAACAGCAGTTCCAAGGGGTGTGTTTCAATTGTGACCAGCCAGGTCACCGTGCTGCTAAATGTAAGATGCCGAAGCGGGTGACTCCACGCGAGGCAAATATGGTGAATGATGTAGACATGATTGCTATGGTTTTTGAAGTCATTGCCATGATCTCTGAAGTTAACCTGGTAGGTTCCAACAACAGGGAATGGTGGGTTGATACTGGGGCTACCTGTAGAACCCTGCAAAATTTTCTTGTAATTATATCGTTAATAAATAAATAATCCTTCGTTATCGTTACTAATTCCCATTTTCTCGGAAAAATTTGAAATTTTTCTTATTATATTATTTTGGCGATTTTCACAAAATAATATAATTCACAAAACGACATAATTAATCCTCGACACGTTACACGAACCCTAAACTTTTCATTTAATCCTAAACATATTTCCTAATCCTAATTATATTTCCTAAATATAATTAAAATTCTTAATTACACTTAATTAACTAAACGGACCCTTAATCATTTTCAGCCCACGACATAGTTACTATTCATGAGCCCAACAACCAAAGCCCAAAAATCCAAATCCTTCATCCGATCGACTAGTTTCAAGCACCCCCAAAACGCTTCGTTTAATCTCATTTCTTACACACGACCCCTCAATATTTTTACACCATCTCGTTAAACACCTAGCCAAATAATAGTGTTTCAAATTCCAAGATCATTGGACGACGTTTGATACATTTTTAAGAGGCAAAGTTTTCGACTCATACACGACCAAATCGATTTTCAATTTATTCAAAATTTGATTCCCGTTTGTTCCTAATTGTTCCTAATAATATTTCTGAGATGATTTTATGATCAAATGTCAAGGATGATTAGCTATAATCAAGTAGAATACGATTTGGTAAATCGTATATATAGATATATACTTGGTCGACATCTAGCATGAATCACCACAACATCTCCCATATTTTGTGCTCTCTCATCTTATTTTATAGCAATATAAAATCACGTAGGAGCCTAGTTCACCGATATGGAATAGTGTATGAAGGTTTCTTAGGAAATTTTCTCACATACGTGTTATATATTGAAGCCATATATAACGTACATGCATGCACCATTCCTTTACCATTCTCATACTCTTTCACCTATTAAAATCGTCCTTAAAACTATTCTTACAAGACCAGAAGTCGATTGCTACATAGTTGGAAACAAGAAAAGGATATCGGGTTATGTATAAGTTTGGGTTATACTTCGAACGTGATAAATTCTTGTGTTTCATCCATCCTCTCTCGACTCTCTATCACCTAAAGGGTGTTTGTAAGTCATTTCTACTTGTTCCATTCCAAATCACACGTTAAATTCATGTCATGCACCATATTTATATTGTTTCGATCGTATAACATTTTACACATATGATTCACGTAAATATTGTTACTTAGTACACAAATCGTGACTAGCCTCTATTTTGGAAGGCCTAGGAGTCACGTAGCACACCAAGTTTACTTTAGTTTTAATGTTACAAGCATTTCACGAACCTATTTTAAACCATATCCATCGTATGAAAAATTGTTATAACACTTAGTAATAATTTCTAAGTTTTCAAAATATATAACCGGTTTCAAACATGCTACAAACTACATGTATAACGTTAAAATTCACTTAACAAGAATACTATATTATTTCACGACTCAATAGACCACCTAGAAAACTATCAATTTCATTTACACAACTTGTAAAAATACTCACGTTTTGACACCTAAATCGAGCCATATTGAATCGACAGGAACCAAGTTTTCAACTTCAAAATTCATATAAAAACTTAATATTTTTCGAGTGGACTCAATTCAAGCCCAATAAGAAATCATGAACCGTAAGCCCACTGGGCCCATATGAAATATTTTTAGAATCATAAAAATAGCCCAAAGCCAAGCCCAAAACATTTTGCACACCCTCGCCTCCAAAACTCTTAATGGGCCTTGTATTGTCTCGTTAAAGGCCCATATGCTAAAAAAATAAGCTTTTAAATAAATAAGCAGTGGAAATCAGCTTATTATTAACTTAATAATCCTCGGAAAATTTTAGAAAGTTTTTATAATTATTTTTGTAATTTTGGACTAAAAATGTAACGCGACGACACCTAGAGGGACTAAAAGTGAAAATATTGGAAAGAAAGGACTAAACATGTAAAAACAGAAACATAAGGGTAAAAAGTGATGAAAGTTAATATTCTAAGCTTAGTATTGATTATTGGACAAATTAGAGGACTATAGTTGAATTTATTATAAAAAGGACTAACGGTGTAACGCAAATGTCGTTAGAGTAAAAATGGTAAAATTGGAAAAGGAGACAAAGACTAAACATAATTTATTTATCATTCTGATTTATTTTCTATTTTCGTAAATTTATTTCATATTACATTTAAACTTTATTTTTATTTATATATATGTTATTTAACGTAACGTTAATAATATATATAACGATATTTAAAAAGTTAATATTTTACTTACGATTAAAAAGGTAAAACTTCGATGGAAAATTTAAAAATCATATTTTGTCATATCATACATATCACGAGAATTACACTGCACATTACTTATTCGTCATAACGAATATTTAATATTCGTTATTCGTTCGTATTTACCAAATAGTATTTGGTCAAGTTCTCAGATAAATTTATTTATCAGGTTGTGTTTCGAAGCCGTTATCATAAATCCGTCCGAATTTATTTTCTTCATTTCAGTATCAATCTAAGGTGAGTCATAGCCTCACATTTACTTATTTTCAAAACTCCGTGAGGGGGATACATGTTATAAACAGATCGCAAGTAATTTTCTGTATGCTTCCTGACTTGATATATGCCTAAGTTAGCTATTGCCAAAAGACCCTTGATCATGAGCCATTAATCACTGTTATGTGAACGCGAATATAATGAATAGATCTATTTAAGGTTTGACAGCCTGTCCCATTAATACTTGACGGAATGCCATTATGCATGTGGTTAGTCGTATTAGTCGTGATAATTATATTTGAGTAAAAATAGGAATTGGCAAATCACCTATTACACGAGGGCAAAATTATCATTGATTTGATAAACACCTTCGTTTTTACGGTATTTGTTAACGTTTGCGTGTCATGAGACTTAGAGCAATATATAAACTGCAATATCAATATTTTCAAACTGATTGTGTTTTCCAATACAATCTTTGTGAAACACTAAAATCTCAAACATTTAAAATTCCTAAATTACCCCTCAAATCTTTGAATATATAAGATCATTATATAACTAAACGTAAGTTACTAATGACATAAAACAATTATGAGATATTCAAGCTATTATTTTGTAACTTATATAAACTAAACACTTAACTTTGATATTCAAACTATACTCTAAGTCTCTACACACGTTTCACACTATTCTTTTTGGCCAAAATTGAATCACCAACATAAGACATAAACCTTGGGCCTTAATACTTGAAGTTAGCATGCAAAACTTGGCCCATTCACAACCTCCAGGAAGATAATGATTCACTAAGTCAATAAGATCCCTATTATCACGAAATTCTGATCCTCCCATTCATTATACACGCTCCTTATTCCATTTTTTTCTCACAAAACTCACGGCTCCCTCTCACAAAATAAACTACATGCCTACAAAACCCTAAAACAACTTGGCAGCTTGGTTTCCTTGTCTCATCTATTTTTCGAATCAAAAGAGGTGCAACGAGGTACGAATTTGAGTTTATTTGGTGGTCCTTGATCATGGGTTGTTGTGGTAAGAAGAGGGTTCTGTTTGGTTTGTATCCGGATTGGTTATGGTTCTTGATTCCTTGTTTTTTCTTCCATTCGATTCATCAAAAGGTACCATGTATCAACCTTGTTCTTTCCTTCTTGTTTTGATTTCTTTTCATTCGAATGATTACATGTTTTGATCACCCTACTAATCGGCAAAAAGGGTAACATGTTATACGAATTGGTTCTCACATAAAATCATGAATTACCTCACATAAAATAACGAATTACAAGCTCATATAATCGACCTATTATTGTTGATATGTTAACGTGTGTTATGAGTGATGTTAACCTACTGATTTTTGATCTAAGTATACCCTTAATACAAGCCCTAATAATCTAATTAATGATGTGTTAAAGATTTGAAACTCTAGTAATTAATATGGGTCAATTAGGGTTTATAAGGAGTTAAGGATTTGTTTGCTGTCACAACAGTTTCTAACAGAAAATATGGGTCAGATTAATGGATGTCCAAACTGATGATTCTAACGTGTTTTTAAGTGATTTTTAAGTCTAAACATAAGTACTATTTGTCTAGTTTCTGGAAAAGTAAGCCACTTAACTTTTGGAGGTCGGGAAGGTCGATTTTTGATTTTTGCAAGATTGGGTGTCAAGTCTGAAATTCATGAGTCTGAATTCAGTCCACTTGTTGGATTTTTCATTTCCAAACCATAAAGTTTTAAGGGCTCTCCTTTTGCAGGAGTGATATTTGGTATGTGTGTGACCTTCTGGAATTTTTGTAAATTTTTTTGAAATGTTTAAATGGGTAAACCAAGGGCCAACATTCGGGGTGTTCTGCAGTTCATTTTCTGGACAGGTCTGGGTAAATGATTTTTGGAATGGTATTTATACTTAGAAATAAATTCTTGAAAAATTCAAGTAGACTCTTCAGACATTGAAGTATCTTTGAGAATTTTTGTGAATTTTATCTTTGAGTTCTGATATGGTCTAAAAATTCGGAAAGTTGTGACCTGGTTGCGGTTAAAAGCTGATAAAAAGATTAAAAGGCTAAATAAGGGTTAAGTTGTGTTTAACTAAAGGGATTGACTTGTGAAACCATGTAAACCTTATAATACTTTCATTTTATATCCTAATATTATAATAATTGCACTATAAACCCTATACTTCTTATATTTACATAATCAACCCTAAAACATATTAGACTATCATAGTAAACCCTAATCTTACATATTTGTTACTTTGAACACTTAAGGGTATGTTTGGTAGGGTGAAATTTAGAGAAATGAAATGAAGCTCAGAAATCAAATTCACATAAATGAATTCCACGGAAATTCAGTAAAAATTCTAGTGTTTGGTAACACCAGAGAATTGACTTAAGAAATCAGTAAAAAAAAAATTTTATTATTATTATTATTATTATTATTATTATTATTATTATTTATTATTATTATTATTATTTTATTATTATTATTATTATTATTATTATTATTATTATTTATTATTATTATTATTATTTATTATTTTTATTTATTATTATTATTATTATTATTATTATTATTATTATTATTATTATTATTATTTATTATTATTATTTTTTTATTATTATTTTTATTATTATTATTTTTATTATTATTATTATTTATTATTATTTATTATTTTTATTTATTATTATTATTATTATTATTATTATTATTATTATTATTTATTATTATTATTTATTATTATTATCATTATTATTATTATTATTATTATTATTATTATTACATTTCCCTTTTTTGAGGAAGAAAGAGTTCATTTCTTTAGTATATGGATGGGAAACCAACTCCCTATAAAATACAAAGGAGCCAATTCCTAGAAGTTATAACTCTCCACTTTTTTATTTCTATTATGTACCAAACACAAGAAATGAATTAAGTTTCATTTCTCCACCTCCAATTCTTTGTACCAAACATACCCTTAACTTATCCAAATGTTAATTATAGTCATGGATGATTAATATTTTTGAATTAGTAAACTTACTAAATATAGAAACCTGCTATTTTCGGAAAGTTACTAAATATGGAAACTTGCTAATTTTGGAAATCTGCTAAATATGGAAAGTTTCTAAAAATGGAAGGGTAACTAAAAGAGGTATCTTAAGCATATTGAAACTCTTCATAATCCATATCCACTTCTCTTCTAGGTTCAGTGAAGCGGGAGTGATCCGTCTCTCTGTTTGTGATTTGTGACCTTGCTATTGCTCTGGACTGAGGTACAGATATTCCGTACTTTGTCAATAAGAGTGCACATTTTTTTCTCTCTTGACTTTGTCTTTGATTTGATTATCGTGTTATGACTTCCGTTTGGTCTTGGCTATGATCCTTCGTACTTGGCTCTATGATTAATGTGTTTCACCGGTATTTGTGATCCTATTGTTATTCGTTTGAACTCTTATGATCCGTTCGATAACCTTTTGTGACCTCAATCTTTGAACCTTTGTGAGACCTTGGATATTCTTTGGGATATTGTAACGGAGATGAAACCCTTGTGAGACTTTGAATGTTCTTTTGGGATATTATAATGGGAGGTGAAATCTCTTTTCTTAATTATGACATGGGAACAATTGAAGGATTAACTATTTTACAACGACACTTTCAATATGATTGTAAGACCACTTTTATATGAGATTTTATAATTGCATAAGTACACTTTTGAAGAATATCTTACGAAAACCTTTATTAAAGATCACTTTTACAAATGTCATCTTTTGGAAGATCCTTCTAAATGAACCCTTGTTATCAACCTTTTAAATAGGATTATACTACGAACCTTTTAAAACAAGTGATGGGTACCTGCTAAAATGAACTTTTGTTTCAAACTCTCATTATGACCCTTTGATCATGAACTATGGGACTTTGGAACTTGGAATAATGAACCTTGCGGATTGGGAACTTTGGCTTTGACCTCTCCATTATGACCCGTTGATATTACATCTTTGATTGATCCTTTGACATTGACCTTTGATATTGAACCTTTGATATGATCCATTTGAATTTAACTTTTGCTATAAACCTTTGCTATGAACCTTTGATTTGAACTCTGATTATGAGACCTGAATCTTTGACCTGAACCTTTGCTATGCACCTTGGATTATGATACTTTGATTTGACTTAGACTTTGCTATTTGATTTGCCTTTGACCCTTTAGTATTATACCCGAGCATTTTCCTAGTCATGAAGGTAACATGACCGTGGCATTGATGCACCAATGTCATGAATCCAGTGTGGTCGAGTGATGTTCCACACCGTCCCTTTGATTGATCTGCAATTGGTTTGGGTAGGGGCGTATGGATGCATCCTAGATTTGATTTGTTTTGCTACTACATTTGGTTTGGTGTCTGGTACTGTGTGCAATACATGCCTTTCACATTATTTGGGAGTTGATCACTCCATGGTTACTATGATGAAGACTTTGTTTTATTTTGTTTGGCTCGTGGTAGAATGCTGATATAACCTAACCTTTATCTTATTCTTATCATCCTTATTATATCTTCTGTTATTCCTAATGCACATACTTTGTTTCCATTTCTGTTTCATTTACTTTGTTGATATATCTGTTTTGAGCTTTGTAAGCTCAGCCGCATTTCTTTTCTCATGCGGCAGGTTTAGTAGGAAGCTAGGTTTGTGGATGAGAGATCTTATTTTGGACTTAGAAGACTTCACCCTGATTAGCTACTAGCTAGACTTATAGATGATTAGAAGTAATTGATATTGGGCTTAGTATATTGTACTTGGGCTTAGTTCTTCGTTGTTGCTCTTTTGTATTTTGTTTAGTTTTCTTTTTCTCTTGTAACCTTTGTATACTTTGTATTGGAAATGTATCTCCGTTTCACTTGTGTTCTGATTTGACTCCATAATGTTACACTTTAGCCCTTCTCGGGTTGGGGTGTTACAATCTTACTTGTGTATCAAAATGATTATTAAATACAAACTCTATGATATCACTCAACATTTTTGTTGACTTTTAAGCATGTATCTCAGGTATTTAGCAGGGGAAGCAAGCATGGAACGGGCGGCAAAAACTTCAAAACTTGTCTACTTTATTTCAATAATGGTGTAAAATAAAAGATGTTTGATTTAGTTCAAAATATCAAGACTTTTATTATAATACTCTGATAAGGACCTATTGTATTTGAATTTTTATAAATGAAATTATGTTTTAAAACATCTCTTTCGAGCCGTTTTCTATCATTATGACTTCGATCCTCACCGTAACACCCTAATTACTATTCCGCTGCCGCATTTCAAATTAGGGGGTGTTACAGATTGGCATCAGAGACATAGTTATAGAGAACCAAATGTTTTCAAACATTGAACTATAACCACACTTTCAAATAAATTAAATTTACACCATATTATTTTTGCCCGTCGTGCCTGCTTGCTACCGTACTCAGTAAGTTAATCACTAAGCTATGATACTTTGATCTTGATATGTTAGAATTTTGTATTCTTTGAAGACAATAAATTCTTATTCTGCACTATTTATGAATTGTTACAGTATTATTTCAATATGAGTATATCAAAATCCAACTCTGATATTTCCGTCGCATCTGTTACTTCGCCTGTTTATCGTTCTACCTTTGTACCTGACGCTGTTTCCCAAGAAACAGAACCCTTCGAGCAAGACAAATTGTTACGATGCCTGAAAATCCCGATGTTTTTGTTTTACCGACACATACTCCATTACCACGTCATGAATTCGATTCATATACACCCGATCACCTATTCAATCTTTTTAGCCAAACTTATCCATATACTTTTCACCCTAGAGAACAAATTCCTGAGGAAGATATACCTACATCCAGCCGACTTCGTATTTCCGATTCTACTCCTCCACTTTCACCATCACTACCCTATCCTCCTGGTTTTACTCCCCCAGCTCATATCAATGAAACTGGCGAGAGTGCTAGGATGGAAATTACCTCTACTCTTTCACCTTCTGTAGTAGTGACGCGATTGGAGCATCACGAAGAACAGATATACTCACTTCTTCAGATGATTGATTATTCATCATTTGATCATTCGGATACTATCCACAACACCTTACATAACCTTATAGCCAATAGGATAGAGTTGCAGCAGGGGTTAGCTCAGATACATTCGGATATCTCTGAGACACGTTCTTTCACGATATCATTGCGAAGAGAGGGACAGAACCGTACTTGGGAAGCCCAGCTTGCACACCGAAGAGCAGATACATTGGAAAACCTTGTAGGAGATATGCAGATTCAACATCATACCGAGATGCAGGAGCTCCGAACTCAGATCTTAGAGATGGGAGGACATGTGGACATACCTAATCATTAGAGGCAGTTAGTATTTGTACTAGTAATAAGGCATCTAAGCCTGCCGCATGTGGCAATTAATAAAGAATCTTGTATCGTTTTGTTATGAAAACTCAACTGATCAAGTTATTAATGTTATGTTGTTGGTTGCGATATTACTATGTACAAATGTTAATTTATGCTTATGGTTGTTCATGTGTATTATAAATGCATCTAAACATATCGGAATAATTATGATTGTTGTATCGAAATAAAAACTACATATGGTCCCCAATTATTGTTAAGACTCATAAATATTTATTTCCCTACTTCACAAGATCCTTTAAACAAGTTTAAAATTCTAAATGCTATATTTTTGTATTATCAATAGAAAAATGGAGCATGCAAGTAGCGAAAATTCCAACCCGGAAGTGATCATGACCCCCACTGAGGTTCAAAGAATGATTGCTGAGGGAATATCTGCAGCTCGTGAAGCGGATCGTTTGAATAATATCAATGGAGCAAATCGTGAAGCTAATACAGTTACTCCTCATAATTGTACTTACAAGGACTTCATGACTTGCAAGCCAACAAACTTCAAAGGAATTGAAGGAGTGACTGAAATGGCCCATTGGTTTGAGCATACTGAGACAGCCTTCAAGAGGAGTGGTTGTTCTGAGAATAGCAAAGTTACCTTTGCTACAGGAACTCTTCAAGGAGAAGCACTATCGTGGTGGAATACTACTACGAATGCTATGGGTCAGGATGAAGCTTTCAAACTTTCCTAGAATGAGTTGAAGAATAAAATGCTTAAGAAGTATTGTCCATGGACAGAGATCAGAAAACTAGAGGATGAATTTCATCAGCTAGTAGTAAGGTACAATGACCTGAAAACATACGACAGAAAGTTTCTGGAGTTGTCGGTGTTGTACCCAACAATAGTACCCGATGTTGAACAAGCATTGGAGAAATATGTGGAAGGACTGCCACCATCTATTGAAGGGGATGTTACCGCATCGAATCCACAGACAGTAGAAGAAGCTATGGGACTTGCACAGAGATTGTTAGCCCGGGTGATCAAAAGAGGTTCTACCTCCGTGATCAATGAGCATAAGAGAAGTGCTGACAACCGAGGGAATAACAATAGCAACAACCGCAGCTATAACAACATCTACAGTGGTAACAGGAGCTACAACAACAACAATCAAAGCAGCAATCGCAACAGAGATCAACAACAAAACCGTAGTAATCATCATCAGCAACAAAATCGTCGACAAGAAGCTACCAGAGCTTATGCAGCATTGCCTGCAGAAAGTAAAGGTTATGCCAGAACTCTACCCCCATGTAACAAGTGCAACATGCATCATACTGGCGCATGTAAGGCTACTTGTGGCAACTGTAGAAGAATTGGTCACATGACAAGGGACTGTCGAGCAACTGGAGCCAACACACAACCGATAACAGTAAAGTGCCATGGTTGTGGTGAGGTTGGACATTACAGAACTCAATGTCCGAAAAATGCCAATAATGTTGCCGGAGGAAGAGCATATGTACTTGGTGATGGAAACACAACGCAGAATTCTAATGTTGTTACGGGTACGTTCCTATTAAATCAACAAGATGCTAAGATATTATTTGATTCAGGAGCAGATAAAAGTTTTGTGTCTACTTCGTTTGCCGCAATTCTAAATATTACTCCTATAGTATTAGATACTATCTATGAAATAGAATTAGCAGATGGAAATATTCTAAGTACCAATACCCTAATCGAAAATTGCACCTTAACTCTTCTAAATAAATCTTTCCCTATCAATCTTATGCCCATCCAATTGGGAAGTTTTGATGTCATCATTGGTATGGATTGGTTATCTACACACCGTGCCAGAATAATTTGTGATGAGAAAGTCATCCAAATTCCATTCGACGGTGAAACCTTAATCATCCAAGGTGATAAACCTAAAACTTCGTTCAACATCAACTCGTACGCCAAGACGATGAAATACATAAGCAAAGGATGCCATGTATTTCAAATTCAAGTAACGGGAGGAGAAACAAAAGAAAAGAAGAAACAACTTGATGAAGTGCCAGTTGTAAAAGAATTTTCTGATGTATTTCCCGAAGACTTACCTGGAATTCCACCAACTCGTCAAGTAGAATTCCGCATCGATTTAGTGCCTGGAGCAGCACCAGTTGCAAAAGCACCATATCAATTAGCACCCTCCGAAATGAAAGAATTATCTGAACAGTTGAAAGAACTATCAGATAAAGGATTCATTCAACCAAGCTCATCCCCTTGGGGAGCACCAATCCTATTCGTCAAAAAGAAAGATGGAACGTTCCGAATGTGTATCGATTACAGGGAGTTGAACAAACTCACGGTGAAGAATCGATATCCATTACCAAGGATCGACGATCTATTTGACCAATTACAAGGATCAAGTGTTTACTCAAAAATCGATCTAAGATCAGGATATCATCAATTAAGTGTTAGGGAAGAGGACATTTCCAAGACAGCTTTTCGAACATGATACGGACATTATGAATTTCAAGTGATGCCATTTGGTCTTACCAATGCACCAGCTGTATTCATGGATTTAATAAACCGAGTATGCAAGCCATACTTGGATAAATTCGTTATTGTGTTCATTGATGATATTTTAATCTATTCGCGCAACAAAGAAGAGCATGCCGAACACTTAAGGACTATTTTGGAGTTACTTAAGAAAGAAAAGTTGTACGCCAAGTTTTCCAAATGTGATTTTTGGATTTCTACCGTTCAATTTTTAGGCCATATCATCAACAACCAAGGTAGAAGCAGTCAAAGGTTGGACGTCACCCACCACCCCAACCGAAATTCGTCAATTCTTAGGTCTCGCTGGTTATTACCGGAGATTTGTAGAAGGTTTCTCAAAGATTGCAAAACCTTTGATGGAACTAACCCAGAAGAACAAGAAGTATATCTGGGAAGAGAAGCAAGAGTTAGCATTTCAACTGCTGAAACAGAAGCTTTGTGAAGCACCAATATTAGCATTACCGGAAGGAAATGATGACTTTGTAGTGTATTGTGACACATCTCATCATGGTTTAGGTGCGGTACTAATGCAAAGAGACAAAGTTATAGCCTATGCTTTACGACAGCTGAAGAAGAATGAAGAAAATTACACCACTCATGATCTAGAATTAGGAGCAGTAGTTTTTGCTCTTAAGATATGGAGACATTACCTATACGGTACAAAGTGTACGGTTTTCACTGATCACAAGAGTCTACAGCATATACTAGATCAGAAGGAGATGAACATGAGACAACGAAGATGGTTAGAACTACTCAACAACTACGACTGTGAAATTCGTTACCACCCTAGTAAAGCGAATGTAGTAGCCGATGCGTTGAGTAGAAAAGATAGAATTAAACCTCTTAGAGTTCGATCTCTAGGAATGACAATTCATTCGCCACTTCCTGCTCAAACAGAAGCTCTACAAGAAGAAAACCGGCAATATGAGAAAATTGACAGAAGGTCAAACCTGGAAGATCAGGTTGACAGAATGCCAAATAATGAAAAAGAATTTGTGAGAAGAAATGATGGAATGTTATGTTTTAAGGAAAGATATTGGATTCCTCTCTTTGGAGGTATTCGAGACCTTATCAAGCATGAATCTCATAAATCCAAATATTCTATTCATCCCGGTTCCAATAAGATGTACCAAGATATGAAGAAGAATTATTGGTGGCCAAATATGAAAGCTGATATCGCAGAGTATGTTGGTAAATGTTTAACATGTTCTAGAGTAAAGGGAGAGACTCAGAAACCATCAGGATTACTCGTGCAACCAGAAATTCCGGTCTGGAAATGGGAACGAATCACCATGGATTTTATTACCAAATTACCAAGGACTTCGACCGGATTAGACACAATCTGGGTTATCATCGATCGATTAACCAAGTCTGCACATTTCCTACCAATCAAGGAAACTGACGAGATGGAAACACTCGCTCAGTTGTATTTTAAGGAAATTGTGATTAGACATGGGGTTCCAATATCTATTATTTCTGATAGAGATAGCCGATTCACCTCAAGATTTTGGGAATCTTTACAGAAATCGCTTGGTACTCGGTTAGATATGAGCACCGCTTATCATCCGCAAACCGATGGACAAAGTGAAAGAACAATCCAAACCTTGGAAGACATGCTCCGAGCATGTGTGATTGATTTCGGAAAAGGTTGGGATAGACACTTGCCATTAGTTGAATTCGCATACAATAACAGCTACCATGCCAGCATAAAGGCTGCACCTTTTGAGGCACTGTACGGAAGGAAGTGCAGATCACCAATCTGTTGGACAGAAGTTAGTGATATGCAACTCACCGGACCAGAGCTAATACATGACACTACAGAGAAGATATTCCAAATCAACCAACGCTTGCAAGCTGCTCGTGACAGACAGAAGAGTCATGCTGATGTCAGGAGAAAGCCTATGGAATTTCAAGTAGGAGACAAAGTCATGTTGAAAGTTTCTCCCTGGAAGGGAATGATCCATTTTGGAAGAGCTGGAAAGTTAAATCCGAGGTATATTGGACCTTTCAAAATTCTGGAGAGAATTGGTTCAGTTGCTTATAAGTTAGAACTTCCGGAAGAACTCAGTAGGGTACATCCTATGTTTCACGTATCACAACTCAAGAAATGTTTGTCTGACGAAACTCTCGTCATTCCACTAAAAGAGATTAGATTGGATGACAAACTAGTGTTCACAGAAGAGCCTGTGGAAATAATGGATAGAGAAATAAAACAACTCAAATAGAATCGTATCCCCATTGTAAAAGTTAGATGGGACTCAAAACGAGGACCAAATTACACATGGGAAAGAGAAGATAGATTCCGTGAGAAATATCCACATTTATTTTCATAGAATGCACTTGTTAGATTTCTTAAAATCGAATTTCGGGACGAAATTCAGAATGACAAGTGGGTACTGTAGAACCCTGTAAAAATTTCTTGTAATTATATCGTTAATAAATAAATAATCCTTCGTTATCGTTACTAATTCCCATTTTCTCGGAAAATTTTGAAATTTTTCTTATTATATTATTTTGACGATTTTCACAAAATAATATAATTCACGAAATGACGGAATTAATCCTCGGCACGTTACACGAACCCTAAACTTTTCATTTAATCGTAAACATATTTCCTAATCCTAATCATATTTTCTAAATATAATTAAAATCCTTAATTACACTTAATTAACTAAACGGACCCTTAATCATTTTCGGCCCACGACACAGTTACTATTCCTGAGCCCAACAACCAAAGCCCAAAAATCCAAATCCTTTAATTTTCATCCGATCGACTAGTTTCAAGCACCCCCAAAACGCTTCGTTTAATCTCATTTCTTACACACGACCCCTCAATATTTTTACACCATCTCGTTAAACACCTAGCCAAATAATAGTGTGTCAAATTCCAAGATCATTGGATGACGTTTGATACATTTTTAAGAGGCAAAGTGTTCGACTCATACACGACCAAATCGATTTACAATTTATTCAAAACTTAACCATTTTGATTCCCGTTTTTTCCTAATTGTTCCTAATAATATTTCTGAGATGATTTTATGATCAAATGTCAAGGATGATTAGCTATAATCAAGTAGAATACGATTTGGTAAATCATATATATAGATATATACTTGGTCGACATCTAGCATGAATCACCACAACATCTCCCATATTTTGTGCTCTCTCATCTTATTTTATAGCAATATAAAATCACCTAGGAGCCTAATTCACTGACATGGAATAGTGTATGAAGGTTTCTTAGGAAATTTTCTCACATACGTGTTATATATTGAAGCCATATATAACATACATGCATGCACCGTTCCTTTACCATTCTCATACTCTTTCACCTATTAAAATCGTCCTTGAAACTATTCTTACAAGACCAGAAGTCGATTGCTACATAGTTGGAAACAAGAAAAGGATATCGGGTTATGTATAACGTTTGGGTTATACTTCGAACGTGATAAATTCTTGTGTTTCATCCATCCTCTCTCGACTCTCTATCACCTAAAGGGTGTTTGTAAGTCATTTCTACTTGTTCCATTCCAAATCACACGTTAAATTCATGTCATGCACCGTATTTATATTGTTTCGATCGTATAACATTTTACACATATGATTCACGTAAATATTGTTACTTTGTACACAAATCGTGACTAGCCTCTATTTTGGAAGGCCTAGGAGTCACGTAGCACACCAAGTTTACTTTAGTTTTAACGTTACAAGCATTTCACGAACCTATTTTAAACCATATCCATCGTATGAAAAATTGTTATAACACTTAGTAATAATTTCTAAGTTTTCAAAATATATAACCGGTTTCAAACATGATACAAACTACACGTATAACGTTAAAATTCACTTAACAAGAATACTATATTATTTCACGACTCAATAGACCACCTAGAAAACTATCAATTTCATTTACACAACTTCTAAAAATACTCACGTTTTGACACCTAAATCGAGCCATATTGAATCGACAGGAACCAAGTTTTCAACTTCAAAATTCATATAAAAACTTAGTATTTTTCGAGTGGGCTCAATTCAAGCCCTATAAGAAATCATGAACCGTAAGCCCACTGGGTCCATATGAAATATTTTTAGAATCATAAAAATAGCCCAAAGCCAAGCCCAAAACAGTTTTCATGCCCTCGCCTCCAAAACTCTTAATGGGCCTTGTATTGTCTCGTTAAGGGCCCATAAGCTAAAAAAATAAGCTTTTAAATAAATAAGCAATGGAAATTAGCTTATTATTAACTTAATAAGCCTCGAAAAATTTTAGAAAATTTTTATAATTATTTTTGTAATTTTGGACTAAAAATGTAACGCGACGACACCTAGAGGGACTAAAAGTGAGAATATTGGAAAGAAAGGACTAAACTTGTAAAAACAGAAACATAAGGGTAAAAAGTGATGAAAGTTGATATTCTAAGCTCAGTATTGATTATTGGACAAATTAGAGGACTATAGTTGAATTTATTATAAAAAGGACTAACGGTGTAACGCAAATGTCGTTAGAGTAAAAATGGTAAAATTGGAAAAGGAGACAAAGACTAAACATAATTTATTTATTATTCTTATTTATTTTCTATTTTCATAAATTTATTTCATATTACATTTAAACTTTATTTTTATATATATATATATATATATATATATATATATATATATATATATATATATATATATATATATATATATATATATATATTATTTAACGTAACGTTAATAATATATATAACGATATTTAAAAAATTAATATTTTACTTACGATTAAAAAGGTAAAACTTCGATGGATAATTTAAAAATCATATTTTGTCATATCATACATATCACAAGAATTACACTGCACATTACTTGTTCGTCATAACGAATATTTAATATTTGTTATTCGTTTGTATTTACCAAATAGTATTTGGTCAAGTTCTCAGATAAATTTATTTATCAGGTTGTGCTTCGAAGCCGTTATCATAAATCCGTCCGACTTTATTTTCTTCATTTCAGTATCAATCTAAGGTGAGTCATAGCCTCACATTTACTTATTTTCAAAACTCCGTGAGGGGGATACATGTTATAAACAGATCGCAAGTAATTTTCTGTATGCTTCCTGACTTGATATATGCCTAAGTTAGCTATTGACAAAAGACCCTTGATCATGAGCCATTAATCACTGTTATGTGAACGCGAATATAATGAATAGATCTATTTAAGGTTTGACAGCCTGTCACATTAATACTTGACGGAATGCCATTATGCATGTGGTTAGTCGTATTAGTCATGATAATTATATTTGAGTAAAAATAGGAATTGGCAAATCACCTATTACACGAGGGCAAAATTGTCATTGATTTGATAAACACCTCCGTTTTTTTGGTATTTGTTAACGTTTGCGTGTCATGAGACTTAGAGCAATATATAAACTGCAATATCAATATTTTCAAACTGATTGTGTTTTCCAATACAATCTTACTTGTGTATCAAAATGATTATTAAATTCAAACTCTATGATATCACTCAACATTTTTGTTGACTTTTAAGCATGTATCTCAGGTATTTAGCAGGAGAAGCAAGCATGGAACGGGCGGCAAAAACTTCAAAACTTGTTTACTTTATTTCAATAATGGTGTAAAATAAAAGATGTTTGATTTAGTTCAAAACATCAAGACTTTTATTATAATACTCTGATAAGGACCTCTTGTATTTGAATTTTTATAAATGAAATTATGTTTTAAAATGTCTCTTTCGAGCCGTTTTCTATCATTATGACTTCGATCCTCACCGTAACACCCTAATTACTATTCCGCTGCCGCATTTCAAATTAGGGGGTGTTACACTACCCGTCATGTGTGTGCTGATAAGAGTATGTTTCACTCTTTCAAAGCGGTTGACAATGGAGACAAGTTGTACATGGGCAACTCTGCAACTGCTGATATCAAGGGCGAAGGAGATGTAATCCTGAAGATGACATCCAAGAAAGAGCTCAAGTTGACTAATGTCTTGTATGTTCCAGAGATTCGCAAGAATCTTGTGTCTGGTTGGCTGTTGAACAAGTTTGGTTTTTGTCTTGTTTTTTAGTCTGATAAGTTTGTTCTTTCTAAGAATCAAATGTATGTTGGTAGGTGATATGCCCTGAATGGTATGTTTAAGCTCAATGTAATGGTTGTTAAGAATGATATCAATAAAATGAATTCTTCTGCTTGTTTGATTGAGTCTTCTAATGTGTGGCATGGCCGTCTTGGACATGTAAATTTTAATTCAATGCGCTGTTTGATTAAATTTAATTGCATACCTAATTTCCATATTGACTCAAAATATAAATGTGAAACTTGTGTTGAAGCCAAACTTACAAGAGCATCTTTCAAATCGGTTGAACGAAAAACCGAACCACTTGATATGATACACACTGACATATGTGATTTGAAGACACTACCCACAAAAGGTGGCAATAAGTACTTTATCACGTTTATTGATGATTGTACAAAGTATTGCTATGTTTACTTGTTAAAAAGTAAAGATGAAGCTATAGACAAGTTTGTTCTATACAAAAACGAAGTTGAGAATCAACTTAATAAGAAAATCAAGGTTGTACGAAGTAATAGAGGAGGTGAATATGTGTCTCCATTTGCTGATCTATGTGCTAAACATGGAATTAGACACGAATTCACTGCTCCTTATTCACCCCAGCAAAACGGTATTTCCGAAAGGAAGAACCGTACCTTGAAGGAAATGGTTAATGCCATGTTGATAAGTTCTGGTTTAAGCCAGGACATGTGGGGGGAAGCCATTCTAACGGCTACTTATCTTTTAAATAAGATACCTCGTAAGGAAAAAGAAGAGACCCCTTATGAACTATGGATGGGAAGAAAACCATCATATCAGTACTGAAGAGTGTGAGGGTGTCTAGCAAAGGTAGCTATACCGACTCCCAAGGCCCAAAAGATTGGACCTAAATTTGTGGATTGTATATTCATTGAATATGCTAGGAATAGCAGTGCTTATCGTTTCATTGTACATGATTCGAAAAATCCGGATATACAAAAGGGTTCTGTAATGGAATCAAGGAATGCTTCCTTCTTTGAAGATATATTTCCTTGTTTAACGAAGGAAACTGGAAGTTCATCTAGAATAGATGATGATGTTGTTCAAGATAAGAGACAAAGAGATGATAATGATCTCCAAGATGAGAGACAAGATCAAATCGAGGAAGAAGAGGTAGAACCTAGAAGAAGCAAAAGGGCAAGAACCAAGAAATCGTTTGGACCCGATTTTGTCTCTTTTATGGTAGAACATGAACCTACTTCTTATCGAGAAGCGGTAACTTCCTCAGAAGGGCCTCAATGGAAAGAAGCCATTAAAAGTGAAATAGATTCTATTTTACAAAATCATACTTGGGAGCTCGTGGATTTACCTCCTGGTTGTAAACCACTAGGCTATAAATGGATCTTCAAGAAGAAGATGAAAGCCGATGGCACCATTGACAAGTACAAAGCAAGATTGGTAATCAAAGTATTTAGACAACGTGAAGGTCTAGATTATTTTGATACATATTCGCCTGTTACACGAATAACATCGATCAGGATGATACTTGCTATTGCCGCTTTAAGAAATTTGGAAATTCACCAAATGGATGTGAAAACGGCTTTTCTAAACGGGGATTTAGAAGAAGAGATCTACATGAACCAACCTGAGGGTTTCATAGCTCCTGGACAAGAGAACAAAGTTTGTAGGCTTGTTAAGTCATTATATGGCTTAAAGCAAGCTCCCAAACAGTGGCATCAAAAATTTGACCACACCATGCTAGAGAGTGGATTCAAAATTAATGAATGCAACAAGTGTGTTTATGTAAAAGACACAAGTAGTGGATATGTAATCTTGTGTTTATATGTTGATGATATGCTTATTGTTGGCAGTAACGACAAGATGATCAAATCTACTAAAGACATGTTGAAATCAAAGTTTGACATGAAGGATATGGGTTTGGCTGATGTGATCCTTGGAATAAAGATCATACGAACTCAGAATGGACTTGTGTTGAGTCAAGCACATTACGTGGACAAAATTCTGAATACTCATAATGCGGGGGATTCCGGCCTAGCTAGAACTCCAATTGACACCAGCAAACATCTATCTAAAAATAGAGGCGCAGGTGTTGCCCAATTAGAGTATTCAAGAATTATTGGCATGTTAATGTACTTAATGACAGGTACCCGACCTGACTTAGCATATGCTATTAGTAGACTAAGTAGGTATACTAGTAATCCAAGTTATGCACATTGGGGAGCTATGACTAGGGTACTTCATTATTTGAGATACAGTCGCGATTATGGACTGCATTATGAAAGATATCCAGCTGTTATTGAAGGATACAGTGATGCAAATTGGATATCTGACATAAAGGATTCTAGATCGACTAGTGGATATGTGTTTACATTAGGAGGGGCAGCTATATCTTGGAAGTCTTCCAAGCAAACTGTTATAGCTAAGTCCACAATGGAATCAGAATTTATCGCATTAGATAAATGCGGACAAGAGGCGGAATGGCTACAACAATTCGTAGAGGACATACCAAGGTGGCCTAAACCGGTAACGGCCATTAGTATACATTGTGATAGTCAATCGAAAATTGGCAGAGCTCATAGCATAATGTATAATGGAAAGTACAGACATATCCGTCATTGACGTAATTCGATACGACAACTACTCACAACAGGAGTTATCTCAATTGACTATGTGAAGTCCAAGGATAACATCGCGGATCCGCTTACGAAAGGCTTAAGCAGAGAGTTAGTTAGTAAGTCGTCTAAAGGAATGGGACTAAAGCCCATGAAGGAATGAGTTTCTATGAAGGAAAACCTAACCCAGTTGACTGGAGGTCCCAAGATCTGGGTTCAATAGGACAACCTAATCATAGAAATGTGGGGGAAGTCACGTCAATGTGGGGGAGTTACTTATATATTGTAACTTCCTAGTCCATTCCTATAACAAATGTGACTTGTTGAGAGGTTAAACATATGGCTTTAATGATTCAGGATGAAATCATAAAGCATAATGATTCAAGATGAAATCACAAAACATATGTTTTTAATGATTTAAGATGAAATCACCTATGTGAGAGAGAAGTGGGGTCGCTTAGAAGGGAATTGTAGGGGGCGCAATTCCTAAGAGCTCTTGCAGAACCAGGCTAGTATTCATGACCATAACGAATACGACTATGAGGACTTGACAAGGTCAGGGAGAGTCTTGTGTGATTATGTATTATCGTCTACGTAAACAGAGGCTGAGTTCAAGGACATCGCGCCTACTCAGATCTAGGAGACTAAGTGCATCTCACAAGGGAAGGTTCAAAGGGTCACACCTACCTATCCTACGCAAGACTTAACCGCAGAAATTTCGCGGAAACTTTCGTGTGTTTTCGACCGATCTCCATTCATGTGGGGGATTGTTGGAAAAATGAGTTTTGCAAAGTGGGTTTTGCAAACTTTGGACAAATTTAATGTATGTATATGTTACATATATTTATGGTTCTTGGGGGCGTTTTGTTCTCCTCCAAGAGAGCTTTGCAACGAGCTAAAGTATGTCCAAAATAGAGCTAAGATGAATGAGATATCGTGTCTCAAAGTGGAACACAAAATATAGAAAATGGAAGTATCCCACATTGCTTAGAAAAGGAAGTGAAGACTAGTTTATAAGGTAATCCTTGTACTAGCTTTCAAATTCCTTTAGGTGAGCTATGCTTCCACTCCTACGTGCGCGCGCGTAGGGGGGGGGGGGTGCAGATTGTGGGATTTCTGGGCCAAAATGAGTTCGAAGCTACTGAACTCACGCGAGCCCGCGCGACCTGCAGACACGAATGCAGCTCCGAAACCTCGCTTACGTGCGTATCTTTTTGCTGCAGATTCGGGTTGCTTAATTTCCAGTTTTCTGTAAATCTAATTTTAGAATAGATTAATTCGTGTTACAAGAGATATACAAATATTATGGCATATATTTTTTGTGTGTGAAAAGCTGTGCAAATCAGTTTTGAAAATAACTGATTTGTATAATTCTGGAAGATATATTATCTTGGCAGACAAGATAATTTTTCAGTATAAATATAGCCATAGCCTCGTTCAGTTTTTACACATCCAGAAAACGTAGCTCATTACCTGTCGTGTTCTAGCAATCTCTTCGATCATAAGCATACAAGAATTTCGTGATCTTTCAGGCAAGTAAGTCGAGTCCGGCTGTACAACAGCCTTGAACGTTGTACCCTGGGAAACAGACGGCGAATATGTTTTAAGGGAATCGTGTTTACACGAGCCTCGTTCCGTTACCTTTACTGCTTTCTTTTATTTAATCGTTATTAGAGTCTGTATTCTGCTTCTACTTCATTCTGTCTGTACTTTATTTTCTGTTATTTACATTCTGTTAATTTTATTATTTATTGTAATCTGATTTATTAATAAAAGTGTACTCCGTTTCCCACACTATACAATCTCTTTCTATGGTTTCTTTCTGCTTCGAAAATTGTTTTTTCCTATTTTTATGCAAATCGAACACAAACTAAACCAAAAAGACTTGTTATAAATATTCGTCCCATCATCCGAATGAATACAGAAGGCTTCAAGATCTTTGAAAAAAGGTCTCGGGTAGGTTGTATTTTTGTTTATAAACGCTTGAACACAAACCTGAGTTTTTTTTTTTTTTTTTTTTTTTTTTTTTTTTTTTTTTTTTGGGGGGGGGGGGGGGGGGGGGGGACGGTCACATTTTCTTGTTCTATTTTTGTGTGCAAATAAGTCGGTATGTAACCGACCAACATCTCATTTCTTTTGCTAGTTGACCGAGTCGGTGAGTGATAAGGCGACTGAGTCGGGTAGGGGAGACCGACCGAGTCGAGTTCCTCTATTACGTCATGCCATACCACCTCGTAATCTACTTCCTCTCTCCTAATAAACGTGATGTATTTAGTTACCTCAATTTAGTAATTTAGAAATAAAAACTCAACATTTACGTAGTAACTTGTTAGGACATGCACAATTTTATTGTATAATAAAAAATGATCGCTCATCCCTTACATATAAATACTCCCAACCAACTTAATTTATACTCCAAGTCTTAACTTTAACCCTTAGAGCATGTGGTAAGGTAACACAAGGTTAAGAGTTAACACAGTGCCACTTCAGCGCCACGTCAGCTTTTCCCTTTTAACCTTAACTTTTGACTTTCCACCCTGGTAACATAACTCACCTATAACTTACCTTAACTCACCTTCACCTCAAATATTTTCAATTTCAACCTCAAATTTTAACAAACACTTCATTTATTTAAAACATAACATTAATTAAAACACAACATTACATTACATTACGAAATTAAAAAATAAAAAATAAACTAACGATACTAAAAAAAAAATACGAAATCAATAAAACATTACATCACATAATTATTCATAATTGACGCGGAGGCAACTCAAGTTTCATGGCGATTCGATCATTTTCCGCATTAACGAATGCCACCCAATGTGGATCTTTGCCGATGGTGTCGAGCATAAAAAATTCTAGCTCTTTCATCCTTTGTTGTGCGGCTTGATTTTTGGCTGTCGCCTGATACGCCCTACTCGCCTCTTCACGTTTCGACCTTAACTCTTCGCGCAACATATCCGCAAAAGGTAACGAAGAAATGGACACACCGGTGCTAGCCGTGGCTCCGGTGCTTGTCGTGGCCTCGGATTTTTGTTTCTTGGCGGCCCTTTTTTGCCAATGGGCCGTGGTTCTTCATCATGACCAAACAAAGACTCGTTTGTTTGGCTTGGGACGTCGCCGGTTAAATCAACCGCTTCCGGCGCGTCCCATTTTCGATGTTTGCGCAACACCTTCCAAGCTTCTTCATTGGCGAACAACGGGTTTTCTTGACGATAGAGTTGGTAAGCACGTGTTAGGACATCCACTTCACTTTCCCCACTCTTTATCTCACGTTGTGCCTTTTTGTAAAAAGCGTTGAACTTATTACAATCACGGTTCAACGTTTTCCACTTAGATTGTAGCATATCTTTGTTGCGGTCTTTTGGACTTAATCTATTGAACTCGCCTCTTATACGTTGCCATAACGTATCCTTGGTTTGTGAAATCCCCAACCTCGAATCCTCTGAACACGCAACCCAACACTCGGCAAGCAACTTTTCCTCACTTGGCGTCCAACGTTCCACCTTCGATTTTCCAGCAACTGCATCCTCGTCTTCAACGGGTTCTTTGGATTTTTTTGCCTTACGTTTTCCACGACTTTTTGGTTTTTGAGGAGAGGTCGGTGTTTCCGGAACTTCATATGTTTCCGTTTGGGAATGTTGTGAGTTTTGGGAGAATTGAAGATTTTGGAAATTGTAATTTAAGTCGCTTTGTTGACTTTCGGTCCAATATTGGGAATCTTGTGGGTTACCCCACATCGGTGGTGCTGAACCGTCGTTTGGATTTGAGGAAGAACCCGCGTATGGGTGATTTCACCCACCACCGAGAAGATTCGTAAACGAGTTGTTGTTGCCACCCGACATTTTTTTTTTTTTTTTTTTTTTTTTTTGCTAATAGAAGAGTATTGTAGATGAAAATAGTTGTGAAAGTGTGAAAAAATATTGTGGGGTGAAGAGGTATTTATAGTTGTAATAAAATGGGTTTGAAAAAAGTTTTTTTTTTACACTAATAACCGTTACAAACGGTCAAATAATATAGGGGGGTGGAAATGAAAGTTTTTTTTTTTTTTAACCTAACCATTGAAGGCTAAAATGTACTTTTTTTCCACCTTGTTAACGCACGTTAAGTGCTTGCCCGAGCGAGTTAACGCATAACTTGACTTTGAGGGCCGGTAAGGTAACGCACCACGTTAAGGTGGTGCGTTAAGGGTTAACGCAGGTGGCTGCGTTACCTTACCGCATGATCTTAGGGCTACGGATCACAAATCTCATTATAAAGTAACAAAATCAATTCGTTTTTTTAAGTACATCTTTTATGTTTTTTATCATAGCAGAGACAAGACCTTAACTGTCGGTTTTTTATAATGACAAAGCTAACTGTCAATTTTATGTTAATACATGCGGTCTTTCCTAGTTTTTAGTTTGGGTTTTTCTTTAAAATAGACTCATGTGTTAAATAACAAGCCTAATAGCATAATAAGAACAATAATCAAAGGAACATATGAGAGTATGAGAGGTAGAGATAAAACTTGTTATTGGTGTCTCTTTACATTACATTATGTACCTCTATTTGTAGGGACCTTAACATGAATGGTATTAAGTACATATTGGGTGTTACAAGATTAATCATAAAGGTGATGATTATGATGATTAATGTGTACAATCAATATTATTAATATATTCATAACATTCCCCCTTGATTGTACATCATTCAAAATACGCTTTGGATACCGCTTCATTAAAAACCTTGCTAGGAAAAAAACCCAGTGGGAGAAAAACCATAACTAAGAGAAAAAGAGTGCAGTGCCTATTATTCCCCCTCATGATCACTTCACTTTAGCTCACTGAAACGCTGCATTCCGATGCCATATACCAATTTCTTAAATGTTGAGGTAGGGAGTGCCTTGGTAAATAAATCTGCTAGATTGTCGCTTGAACGAATCTTTTGAACAATAATATCGCCATTCTTTTGTAGGTCATGAATGAAAAAGAACTTCGGTGAAATGTGCTTGTTTGTGTCACATTTAATAAACCATTCCTTCAGTTGAGTAATGCATGCTGCGTGTCCTCATGTAAGATTGTTGGTCCCTCATTTCCCGCATAAATACCACGACATTCACCAATATGTAGTATAACATTTCTTAACCAAACACATTCTCGGCTTGCTTCATGGATCGCCAAAATTTCTGCATGATTAACTGAAATGGCTACGATTGTTTGCTTTACGGAATGCCATGAAATATTAGTACTACCATGTGTGAATGCATAACTAGTTTGAGACCGACCAATATGAGGGTCAGACCTGTATCCTTAAAGATATCCCCCTTGGATGTCCATATGAGGATAATGCCTCGTTAAAACCTTACTAGATAAAACCCAGTGGGACAAAAATCTAGTGAAGGAAAAAGAGTACATAACTCCTTTATACGCTCGGGGATGTTGCCTCATTAAAAACTTTGCTGGAAAACCCTGTGGGGACAAAACCATGGCCAAGGGAAAAAGAGTAAAACGCATATCCCTGATGATCACATCACTTAAACTCATTGAATCAGTGAAATGCACCTTAAAGTGTTTTGATATAATCACATGAATAAGTATTCTCTACATGTTGTTCACATATCCAATTTAAGGATTAAGATACGTCATACATCTCATTCAAGTACATCATTGTACTTCACAAGTTATTAATTGCAAACACAATTAATTCAAATGATATATTATATCATGTATGACCATTGGCGAGAATTATAAATGTTTCATACACATTTTAGTATGACACTTTAAATCAATATTGTGATTACCATCTTTATAAATCAAGGGGTTCTTTTCACGTCATGTGACCTCATAAATATGAATGTCATTTATCCATATAAGGATAGTTAGCATCTTTCTTTAGTTTTCATGATGCACACTTATTTCATCCTTTTGATGTTCAAATCATAAGCTAAGACAAAATATGTCTTTTGTTTTAAATTCAACTTCTATGCATCCCGTTGCATTTATTATCATAAATCAAACTATATGAAACTTAAACAATATTCAAATCTAGATCTCTTTATAAAGTTTCGTAGGCTAACAAAATTCTTTATTTGGCACAGTACTATACACTAAGGCGATTATAACATATTTGCCAAACACATGATTAATTCAATTAAATCAAGTAGTTTCTCGAGAACTTTTCTTATATACTCTAAATATCATTAGCATGCTCCATGCATTTTATATGCTATAATGAAATCTCAAAAACACATGAGCTCTATTCATTAACTTTTAGACGCATATCGATTACTTATTATATTGCCAGACTTATAACTATTTTATACATTATTGGATCCACCACATGAGAACATATCTCCTTATGCTCATTTACATGTCTTTACGAAAGTATTGCATGCCATTAGTTATGACTTATATACCAAAATTTCAATACTTTAATTTCACTTTCTCATAAAGATCAATGCATATCCAATAATTTTTACACATTCATATATACGGACTTCAAGTCCCATTAACATGTCTCTTCACAAGAGACTTTACTCTTTCATTTTTTCTTTGCGTCTTTACATTTTTTGGCCATTCATTGATACATCTGCACTTCGTGCATGTATTCTTCCATGATCCTCACCATGATTATAGCGCTATCTTATTTATTTACATAATCATTATCATGCATATTATTTTATACAATATCTCCATCGACTTCGATTCATTTATATTTTCGATTCCACACTTTACTAGACATTGCAATATACGCATCATTTACTGAGATCTCATAGTTTTTCACGTACTCGGGGTTTTTCAAGAACATTCATGTCTAGTGTCTCTTTAAAAGACTATGGGGTCTTTATTACCTCGATTCGACCATCTTAATTTTCTTGCTCCATTTCATTTATTCATTCGAGGACTTTTACTTGGAATCGATTAGTCTATCATGCTGCAGCCATGTCATAGACTCACTACCAATCATTGATTGCCATGTTGGGACATACATTATAATTGGAGCACTAGCAGCGTATATATGATCTAGTCACTTCTTTAGGTCACTAAACATGTCTGGCAATTAATAGATTTAGAATATAAATTGTCCCTTAAACTTCAAATTCATATTCATTATCGTGAGGATCAACATTTATAATATATTAATTCATTCCAAATTTCTCGCTGCTCATTCTCTCCCCCTAAATGAATTATCAATTTCAACATACCATTTGTGCATTGTAGTGGATTTACTATTATAAATGTCGCACAATTACAAAATCTCACGTGAGAAATATGGTTTGTGACCAAAAACCATTTTAATGGGGAGGATTCATTATAAATTATTGGCAAGATGCGAATTCATATGTCATAACATGCCCATTAAACTAAAAGTTTTGTTCTCATAATTATTGGCTTTGCAATCAACTGAATACGTTTTATGAATGTTTCAACAAAAGCAATTCGCATACGAACATGAGCTACTTTTAAGTTCGACACTTATTCCAATAATTGCCCAACATATGGAAGTATTCACCACCATTTCCAATGATACAATTTGGAAAACCATGCTCGGATTTTATAAGATGAGTCATTCATCACGCTAACCTTAAGTTGCGTCTTTAATGATCATTTTGACGATGCATCGATTTTAAAACTCAAAATGATTCACGTGGCGGATGCATAGGCCTACATACATCCCCTCATATTCTTTCCAAAACTTAATAAGACATAGTCCTTACTTTAGTTTGGTGGTGATATATTAACAATGAATTTCCATTGAGAACAATAGGAACAAACAAATCAATCATGAAGAACCCATGGTTCTTTTATACATTGCGCATCATTATTGACTCGGGATGGTCAAACCGGTCATGTCAATTAATACAACATTCTTGGCTCATAAACCTATACTTTATGACCACATGTACTTCAATTGCATTTTTTTTTTCTTTATATGAAAAGCAGAGAGGAAAACAAATAATACAAAGAGGTAATAATAGTAATTTATATAAGAATAAATTTGACTATATTATAGAATCAAGAGAAAATTTATGCTTTGAAGTTCGTAAAGCAATATAGACAATTCAACATATAATTCTAACATATAAACTGATCACGCAATTATAGATATGGCATGTAGCAATATAGACGATCAGTATATAATTCAACATATAATCTGAATCATGCAACACACATAGACACGGCATGTATTTCATATCTTCGGAATTTTGAAAACTTGAAATTTAAAGTAAACTTACTTGCAAGGAAATAAGAACTTAAAGATCAATCGTGCTGATAACGTGTTAAATAACAAGCCTAATAGCACAATAAGAACAATAATCAAAGGAACATATGAGAGTATGAGAGGTAGAGATAGAACTTGTTATTGGTGTCTCTTTACATTACATTAGGTACCTCTATTTATAGGGACCTTAACATGAATTGTATTAAGTACATATTGGGTATTACAAGATTAATCATAAAAGTGATGATTATGATGATTAATGTGTACAATCAATATTATTAATATATTCATAACATCATGCACTTATTTACTAAATACATTCTCGTAAAGAGATTTCACTTGTTGCCTCAACTTTGGTCTATTCACTCTCAACTCTCCTCATCACACAACATGTACATGGCCAAATTACCATTTTACCCTACTTAAATATTATCGTCGTCTACTATTTTCCTGCTTTTACATACCCAAATTCGTAATTTCATAATCACATGTTTTTACTTGGCGTTTGCAAGCAATATGCATTTTATAAACATGTTTAGTAGTATGAGAATGAATCCACTAAGAAAAAAAATAAAAATAAGAAGAATGAGAAATATTTTCAGCCACACATTTCAAAAGTAGGAATTTCTTAAGAGATACATCTCTTTTTGTAGATGCATCTGAAATGTGTGGCTGTGCTTATTTCTCATACTTCTCATTTTACTTTTATTTCTTATTTGATTTTTACTGTATACTTGTATTTTTAATTCTACTATAAAATTAAAATTACACTACAAAATTTGTGACATTTGCTCACTAATTCAAGTGTAAGCAAAAGATAAAAAAAGAGTTACTAAAAGCTATTTTGGCAACTCTCACTAAAAAGAAAACAGTCACTACTGAAGCCATCACTAAAAGTCAATCCTTACAAAATATTTAGTAAGCAAAAGGGTCAAATTTTTAGTGACTATTCTCTTTTAGTAGGCAAAGATGTCCAATCTCTTTTACACAAAAGCCTATGTAAAATGTTTTAGCCACTTTCTTTTACAACTAATAGTGAGCAAAGGTTCACTTTTAGTGACTAAATAATAAGTGAGTAAAGCTAATTCATAAATAATACACTTTTTGTATCCCCAATTGATACAAAACAGAAATACTTTCCATAATTGAGTTTTCCAGAAATATCAAAATAGAAACATGGTTATTTGCTATAAGGCCATGGCACACAAGACCACATAGTTAAGCAAAAAATGTTACACATCAACAACCAATAAATGGTCCACAATACAACGCCAAATTTTGCTAACGGTGGGATGAATTTATTCCCAAGCTGACTATCAAAGAGAGCATATTTGTTCTTACAAATGAATCTTTACACCGGAGAAACGAACCCTTCTAAGAATTTTTGAAGTATTTATATGAGTAATACAAGATCAGAATTACAACAGTATACGAGACAATGAGCCATGAGTTGGGTTGGGTGATTAGGGGACGAGATCTCTGCTAAGCATAAAACCATGTGACAGCGGTTAATACAACATACCAAACAGCAGCACGCATCAGAACCAAGGATACTGAAATTAAACTGTAAAATGAACATGTAGATCTAGCTCTTCAGAAAATCCTTCGAACAGAGAAACTTTACCTCGTGTGGCGACAGACATGTCTCTTTTGCTCTCCCTCAGTGCATCTGTAAATTGAATACAGAAGACAAACAGTTCAATAATTTATCATGATAGAGATGCATTTAAAAGGTATACCCTCCATCTGTTTAACATAAATTTGAACACCAAATCGGTGGCTAGAAAAGTGTATGACTTTATATCAAACCCAACACAAGTTAATCTTTTCGACCCAACTCAGCAATCTCGTGAATATTTTCATTTTTTTTACACTAGAAAAACTAGCAAAAATTAATGGGGATCACTGGACTTCATTGTTTAGCAATTTGACGGCAAATAACATATTACGACTAAGAACTGCAACATCCACACTTCTTCTTCACGAATTTTAGTGAGTTGATACTGTAAGCAAAATATTTTTAGAAAAAAATTCAAAAACCGAAAGTTGAACAAAACAAAAACTATACTTTTGATGACGAAAATTGACCACTAGGGAACTGATTGACTATTTATCAAACACAACACACCATGATCTTCTCAACCCAACAACATCATTTCAAGCAACTACAATGAATCAATCATCACCAGACACCATAATTACCAAAACACAAAAAGGAAAGTCTACACACTCAACTGGTTCCCAATTTAATCTAACAAACATCTTACCATTCACAAAAATTCCAACAACTACACTTACTCATCACATATCTTAACTAAAATCATAATTTTAACACTGTAAATTAGGTTAAATTTAACACCTATTTAGTTGGATCTTTAAGGCCTACTGAGAAACTGTCACTAAATAACATAGTTTGATCAACCATGTATCGCCTAATTCGAACAGAGATACCATATAATCATCTTTAAATGAGATACCATATAATCATCTTTAAATGAAAGTAAAAACTATCCTACTTATCTGGCATTCCCCTTCAACTTGCAGCCTAGACGGCTATCATGTCCAACTAGGCACGGAGAAACTAAATATTCAGTCTATAGCTGATCCTTTTAACATATATCTACAATTCAGTATTTGCTACGACATCAAATGATATGGCATACAAACAGCTTTCGTTTCACTCTTCTTTATTATAACTGTTCTTTGGGTATAGACAAGACGAACCCAAATTCACAATTCCAAAACAAACATACTCGAATCACTTTGGACCCAAACTTTCAAAAGCGATCCCAAAACACACCCTAAACTGATTATCTGACCTCATATGATCATGATAATATCCAAATATTTGGCTATCAACTGAACTAGATTACATCATTATGATTTCATATTTGGCTCTAAGTAATTAAATCTGAAACTATGAACTTTTTTGTTAGCAAAGATAGAACACTAGAACACTGGATTCAAAAATACAAGAAACATAAAGAGGGGGTTTGGAATGCAATTACTGAATATACTTTTCTGTATATAAAGACTTGATAGGTTGATTTAGGATTACAAAATAGTTACCTCTAGTCATCGCCTTTGACAGGAGTTTGTATTCCCATCAGGTTTTGCATTTTCAAAGCCCCTCTTAAATTGAATTCCAAATTTCCTTAGTAGAGGAGCATCCTCTCTCTTGAGTCCCTTCAATGTCTACACCAATTTTCTTATTGCTGATGCCCCTTCTATGTTGTTATACGTATTAGAGTGAGGATGCTATGCTACTCTAGTATCTGTAATATGTATTAGATGTGCGTAAATGTAATATTGTAGGATTTTTAGACATCAGTTCTGTCCAACTAGAAGTCAGCCTGGTTTGGTACTAGCTTACGACTTATCCCAATCTCCTTAGTTTCTATTGACCCATCAAAATAGAAAGAACCAACTGATTACTAAAGTGACATACCTGGCGACAATAGCCCACTCGCTGTTTTACCTTCCTAATACACCAAAACTCATTGTCCGACATTAGACCGCTCTTAACAAACTGTTGATGAAGTTTCATCAGCTCACTACAAAAAATGATCTATATTAGCCTTTTAAACTTGTGAAAACAGATAATTTGTTTTGAAATTAGAAACTTGCCTGTCCTCCTCCAAAAACTTTGTTCGAAACTGGATTTCAGCTGAACTAAGATGAGTAATCTTATTAGGATACACCTTCTGATTAACATCTTTGACCAAATCATCAAACTTCGTTTTATCATTTTGCTTTTCACGGTTCAAATTAGGTTGAGGTTGAGGTTCTCTTTCACCCATACTTCCTTCCATTGACGCCGTAGGAAAAAGGTCATGCATATCTCATTTATTTCATGTTCGTTGTCTCCTTCTTCATCATTTTCCATCATACTCGAAGATGATACCTCATAACTTTCCCCGTGATCCGTCCAATTCAGGTAACCTCTCTTGAAGCCAAAACATATAAGGTAATCATGCACTTTTTCTCTTTTAAGGCGAAATCTATTGTGACAATTCGAGCATGGACACAATATCTCTCCTCCATGTTGACTCGATTTCTCAAAAGCAAATTTAAGAAAATATTCCAAGCCATTTACATATTGTGAACTAGATCTTGGTGCAAAATACATCCAAGATTTGTCCATAATGATGTCAAAAGTAGAAAATTGAAGTAATATTCAACTCTTACGTCCCTAAAAACCAGCCATGTAACTCTATTAGCTACTGAAAAAATCTTTGTGTTTGTGTATGATGAGTGTGTAAATACTCATCATTTTTATCGTATCTGAACTGCCAAAACATCTAAAAACACTCAGAAATGCATCAAAATACAGAAATTATTCCAGGAATTGTGTTTTATATGTTTTAGATGCAAAATGTTTAAAAACAAATGAAAAACGAACAAAGTTTGCATAATTGGCAGTTTTAGTCCCTCAAGTTTCAAAAATTGACAAAACTAGTCCCTGAAGGTTTAAAATGAAAGAAAAGTCAACCCAAGGCATTTAAAAGTCAAAATTTATCAAATTTAATCCTTGGGTGAAAACTTTGAGAAAATTACACAACTGGTCCCTCAGGTTTCAAAATTAGCAAATGTAGTCCCCGGGTATTGAAAAAGTGGAAATTATCAAAAATAGACCTTGTACTATTCATAAATGGCATCAATGGTCCTTTTGGTAAACTTTTGGAAAATTACAAGTTTGGTCCTTGAACTTTGGCAAAATGGAAAAATTGGTCCCCGGGAAAATTACAAGTTTGGTCCTTGGATTATTTACAAATGGCAATAATGGTCCTTGGGAGAAGTTTGGAACGTTGGCAACATTGGTCCCCTAAAATTCAGCAAAGTTCAAGTTTGGTCCTTGGGATTTTATAAACTACAAACCAAACGGATATCTTAAATACCCAAAACCAAACACAAACCCAAACACTAACACCCCTAGCCCATCTCACCCTCAAGCCCAAAACAAATACAGCCCACCCCCTTTTATAAAGTTTGACCCCGGTCAAACTATAAAACCAAAACCACCCCGTCCCTTTTTATTACCCCAGTCAAACACACCTCCTTTGACCCTCCACCTCACCCTACTCAAACCTGTAACACAATCATCATCCTAGCCTCCTTCACCCTCTGCAACACTCCAAACAACCCCCCTTGCATCTCCAAACAAGCACATAACTCCAAACTCTCACCACTGGCTCCAATTAATCAAAGGAAAAGGCCAAAAGCATTTGGGCGCCAAAAAGTTTAAACAGACAGGATTGATTCAAGCCAATCCAATGGCTCTGATCTGCTGGGAAAAGCTGAGGATACCTCCAGGGCTTATAAAAGAAAAAGAAAAAGGAGAAAGGATTATTAGTTAGAATAGAGTAGTTTTATTAGTGTAACTTTTATGTCGTGTAATTTTCTTTAACTTTTCAAGTATCAATTTAAGTTTCAAATTGTATTCTAAGACTTCTTGATGTAATTTTAATGTATTTCAGTCAGTTATTTAATCTCAAATCTACCAAGTCAGTTTTTGCTTAAATTAGCTCATATTCGTATTTAGTTTCAATCCTGCTAAAGACTTACATTTATTGTTCAATAAACTCACATAAGCCTATTGATAAGCTTTTACAAGCTCATTCCAGTGTTTCAATAAGTTTTAATTTGGATTCTCAAAATTCATAAAAAACTCAGTTTAAAAAAATCAAAATAAGAAAATTCCAAGAAAAGAAGAAGAAGTTGGATGTCATGGTTTAGAGCTTGTGGTAAGCCTTAGGATTGTTCATGAAGTGATTTGCATGTAAACCATAGCCCTTTGTTTGTAAGTTACATTTTTAAATTTAGCTTATTTTGAAACTGCTTATTGTCATTAGCTTATTTAGTGTGTATCCCTTGGTTATATTTGCTTAAGCTTAGTCATTTCTGCTTTGTGGAAAACTAGAAGGGGGGTTGAATAGTTTACCGCTTTTTCGATTCTTATTTAGCTTAAATATCCTTTTAAAAACTTTACGTTTGCTTAAAGATATAAACACAACTTTATATGTTTGATTCTTTGAAAAGCTTTTTATGTGAATAACAATTCTAACTTTACTTGTTTCATACATTGAAAAGCTTTACTTGTGATGATCCTAGCTTTGCTTGTTTTAGTTCTTTGAAAAGCTTTACATTTGTTTCAAGATATAAACACAACTTTACTTGTTTTAATTCTTTTGGAAAGCTTTATATGTGATTAGCAATTCTAACTAAAAGACAACATGTAATAAGCAAAGATAAAGAAAGAAACGATCAAACCACAACACGATTGTTTATCGTGGTTCGGCTACAAGGACTCTTTTTCCTTGCCCTACATCCACGCCCCGAGTTTCCAACTCGAGAGTTATAAGCACTAATCAACAAGCTCCTTTCACCGGCGGAGAAAACCTTTACAACGTCGCTTACACTTTTACCGACACTAAGCTAGATGTCGAGTTCTTTTACAAGGGTACAACCACTCCCATTCGTCGCTTACACTTTTACCGACACTAAGCTAGATGTCGAGTTCTTTTACATGGGTTCAACCACTCCCGTTCGTCGCTTACACTTTTACCGACACAAAGCTAGATGTCGAGTTCTTTTCCAAGGGTACAACCACTCCCGTTAGTTCTTTTACAAGGGTACAACAACTCCCGACACACTATGTATTTTGAGGCCTAAAATACTAACCGATCACTTCTACATACATGATACAAATGAAGTATAAACTACCAAAGCTTATACATGACAAAGCTAACAAGTCTTGCAACTTAGAGTTGAAACTTGCAACTTCTTAGATGAACATGTGAACTCCTTTGCTACATAAGGGAATCACACAAGTTAGTAGCTACTGAGTATATTGAGAGAATATGTGTAAAATATAACTCTAAGTGATGAGGGATTTCTTGCAAGTCCTTTGGTATTTATACCAAAGGAAGTCAGCAGTCTGGCGGACACGGCGGTACCCTCAGAAGGGGTCCGCCCATGTTCCTCCAGGGGTCCGCCAGGACTGTTCAACCAAACTTACAATAAATCACTCCAAAACAAACAATGTCACATCTACTAAATACTAGTCAACATGCATTGCACCAAACATGGAATACTTCCAAAGTGTGTAAGAACTTCATGGATAGTCAAACACATAAACAAGCAATGTCACATCTACTAATTACTAGTCAATACTTCCAAAGTGTGTAAGAACTTCATGGATAGTCAAACACATAAACAAGCAATGTCACATCTACTAAATATTAGTCAACATGCATTGTACCAAACATGGAATACTTCCAAAGTGTGTAAGAACTTCATGGATAGTCAAACACATAAACTTACCATAAATGCACATTGATGAGATGTGACACTTTCTTATTAAAGAAATACTTTCTTGTTAAGGAAATAAAAACAATGTTAAGTTTAAAAAGAAATGTAAAGACTAGTTATACAAGACTTAAACTAAAATGATGTTTTACTACAATCTAAAGTTTGTACTTTGTCATTAACAAAACATAGCAAAGATCGTTAAAATATAAATAACGTTTTTAGGCGATATTTGTATTAACAATCTCCCCCTTTTTGTTGATGACAAAACATAAACTTTATTTATAAGCAAAACACTAGTTTTAGTGTTAAGTCTTATAAAGTTAGTATAAAAACTTGTTTTTGCAAAGATGAGGTGATAAGCACAAGTAAGCACAAGTTTATATAAATTCTCCCGCTTTTTGTCGAAACAAAAAGAAGAGTAGCGAAGCGGAAGTAAACACTTGCTCCCCCTTGGACGATACTCCCCCTAAATGGAGTGCCAAGAGAGGAGACATGGATTTTGAACCTACAAGAAAAAGGTTAGTTGTCGCACAAGACAAGTCATGAAAGCATTTCATGTTTAGAACACAACTAAGAGTTGTGAAGTGGAATAATGCAACACTCATGCTCCCCCTTGAATATTACTCCCCTAAATGGAGTATCAAGGAAGGAAAACATGGATAATGATCCTACAAAAAGAAAGGTTAGTTTCTAAAACACAAGATATATGTATGCTACCATAGCAAGGTATAGTTCACTTATTATACCTAAATGGTCAACAAACAATGCACACCTTGTAGTAGAATGTAATTCATTCCATGTAAACCTTTGACTCTTAAAGAGTTAAAGACAAGAAAATTGGATGACACCATCCTACTTCTAAAAATAAAGAAAAACAAAAAATAGACTAAGAACATAAAATGCTACAAGGAAATCATCATTTTCCTTAACGAGAAACATTTTCTAAAAACAAGGCTAAGGTTGTTTAAGGATCAAAATGTGTGTTGGAGGGTGTAGCGGGTTTTGTTTTGAATGTTGTGGAAGTGACATGGTTTTGGTTTGTTGGTTTAAATGAGAAACAATTTCCAAAAGAAACGGTTTTGTTTCATTTTGGAGACTCTAAACTTGAGACTATCCAAAATGTGGTTTAGGATAAACCTTATTTTATTGGATAGGGTGAAAGAACAATGGTTTTCAGTGGTGGTTGTTGTTAGTCTTGGTGGAAGATCATTGAGATGCTTTTATTTTCTTATACGAAGAAAATAGAGATTCAAAGTGTTGGGAAGGTTCTTGTGGTGGTGGTAGTTATTGTTGTTGTGGTGGTTGTTGTTTGAACAAACTGGTGTAGGCTTTGTTATTTGTAAATGGTTACCATGAAGGTTTTTGTGAATGGGTTGAAACACAAATGATTGTAGGTGTGTATGACCTTGATCATTTGGAAAAATTGAGGATTTAGCATAACGGTAGGCCAAACTCTTAAGTAATGACGGTGGATGAGGTGCATCATCCAATGACTCATTTGGTTGAAATGTTGGTTGTTGTTGGGTTTCCATTTCGGCAATGGTGTTAAAAAATGACAATGATGGAGGGCTTGATGGTTTAGGTGATAGGTTTTCAAAAGTTTCCAATGGTGGATGTGGTGATGTTGGTGGTGTATGGAAAAGTTCCATTGGTGTAAGTGTTAAAGTAGCAAGATTAAGCAAATCTTGAATAGTGATCACATTGGTATTGAAATGTGTTGAGGATGGTGTTGAGGTAGTGAGGTTAAGGAAATCTTGGATAGGTGAAGAAATGTTAAGCTTAAGCATCACTTGAAGATGATGAGCTTGACTTGATGGTTTTGTTGAAGCAACAAGGTTTGACACTAATCCTAGTGGTTTTTTTTTAGAAGGATTTTGATGGTTATGGTGTGATTTGAATTGTTGCAAAACTTTCAAATTTATAAGGTTGAAAAGGTGTTGAAATGGGTGTTTGGATTTGATGTTCTACCATTCAAAGAATGAGGTTTCAAATGATTTTCATGACCATGTCACATCATTTGATGTTAATTCAATGGAATAGGGTGGAGTGAAAGATCAACATATGCACTCAATGCTTTGTGATCATGGGATGTGATTTGGTTGAAAATGTTTCAATGGTTTGAAGGATCCTTTAAAAGGTTTTCTTGGGTTAGTTATGTTTGAATTTGAATTTTTGGAGGGAAGTGGCTTCCTAATTGTTTTAGTGAGTGAGAGTTGTTCTAATATGGTTATTGGAGTTAATGGAAGATGTTTCTCACTTAGGATAATGGTTTGACACTTTACAAGTTTTGGACTTAAGAAAAATGACAAAAATTTTCTGCAGGTGACTGGCGGAACCCTCACAATACACAGGCGGAACCCTGTTTTGGGTTCTGTCTGGTCCGTTGAGCCATTTCTGGGTTTCCCAGAAATTACACTGGCGGACCCCAATTTTGGGTACCGCTAGATCCGCCAGGGCTGAAAAAATTGGCAGTCCGCGATTTTGACCCGCGAGATGATTTTCAAATTTTTCGAAAACTCCTAAAATCAAAAAGATACTGCATATCTAGTTAGGCAATGCAAGAATTGAACATGTAAACACACATATCATAGGACTTTGACCTTGAGGTCGAGAATTTCACTATACTTAGTGAAAATTTCATAAACATGAAAATTTGACAACTTGCCAAATGTTGTCTTCCTGCATCATTGTTAGTTCCTACAAGTTCCAAATGGTACCAAATATCTTACTAACACACAAATACATAACACGTAATGTTTAAATGACCAAATCGTTCAACTAGCACCTAGTGCCAAACACTCCTACACACCCGCTCTCATAGACGGTCAATCTTCTTCTTGAGCATTTCAAGAAATTTCTTGATGTTTTTGAACATCCCCTTTGTTTGCTTGAACTCCGCCGACTCATTTGGAATATCCGAAAGTTGGAAAATGTATTCTAGATGTGGGAGCCTAGAGTTGGGCAAAGTCTAGAATTGGATGGGCTTTGTAGGTTCTCTTATCACTTAGTGGGACAAAAGCGTGTGGAATAAGAGAGTAGTCTAGGTGAAGACCTCTAGGAGTTGATGGAATGGGAGAGAAGAACCTAAAGAGACGGGTCAAGAGCATTCCATATGGCATAGACGTTGTGCCTTGCACGGGAATGTCGGTCATTCTCTTGGTCATGTAGTAGACAAGGTTGAAGGGTTGCCTAACGGACAAGGAGTAGAGCATGTAGCAAAGGCAAATATTGATGTGATCCCGATTTCCTATGGTGCTAATTACATTGGTTCTGAGGAGTTCTTCCCATTCCTTTAATTGGGGCTTGAGTTCATTGAATTCCATTCCATATGGGTCCTTGATGACCTCATTTCCGGTTCTAGTTCTCCTAGTGTTGGTGGTCCTAATGAAGAGGTGGTCACGAAGTTCATCTTTGGACACAAGAGGGGTATCATAGGGATGGATGCGGTCAAAGAGTGTGTCAAGAGTTGAGAGGGAGTGCAAGTCGGAGTAGATGCAAGTACCATGGTTTGGGACACCCAGGATTTGAGCAAACTCCTCGAGAGTGAAGGAGTATTGATGACTACTAGCCCTAAAGTTAATAGACATGCGACCATACTCATCCTTGGAGAGGGTGACGGATGCATAGAATTCTAAAATGAACCTAGAACAAATAGGCTCGTCGATTTCTAAGAGACACTCTAAAGTTGATTGTGGCAAATTCCGTATAGAGGTTTGTATCTTCTAAGAAGGATGGATCAATGGTTCTACCCTTATGGACATATCGTTTTTCTAAGGCTTTGAAGACAACGAATTGAGTTTGAGTAAGACCTTTGGTTTTGTGGTGTTTGGGTAGGTACTTGATGGTGTCCTTGTGGTCGTAGTGAGTTAGAGGAGGCATGATGATTCCTAGAAAATCAAATTTTCACATTTTATTCTAAGTGAACGACTATTGTAATGTGTATGTTCTAGTGTGTGCCTATATGAAAGCAATGTGGAGGTGCGGTTAACTTGACTCGTTTTGATGCTTAAAAACGTTTTATAATGAAAGTGATGTTTCAATGACGTTTTTCATTTGTTTTAACAATGTGGTGAACGGTGGTAAAGTATGGGTGACGACCGAGAGTGGATATGTGAAATGAGGTGGTGATTGTTTGACAACACTTAAAGCTTGGATATCTTCTTTGTGTTCTTCACTTGCTAGAAAGTGGAAGAGACGCATTTCATAATGAAATTCACTTGACTTTTGACGACATAAACAAATATGTTAATGAGAGTATGGATATGACAATTACCCTTTGTTTCAAAGAGCGACACAAAGGTGAACATAGGTTTATGTATCATGAAAGGTGGTTTAATCTTAATAGGTTAGGTTATAGTGGGGATGACACACTTGTTTGGTTACATTGTGGAATCTTCTTGTGAAGATGACTAAGTGGAGTTATTGGTGAAGATGATACTGACTCTTGGTTTCTTTGAGGGCATGGAAATGGTGGATGACTCGATATTGATATGACAAAGGATAACTCGGTTTCTCATTTCACATTGGTTGTTTGAGGTTCGAGTGATGAAAGGTTATGAGGAATATGCTTGAAGTTTTGGTCATTTTGTGAATCTTATGGGCTGATGGTAAGTTGGAGTTGTGAGTAAAGAGGTGTTAGGTTTTGAAATTAAAAATAAAATATCATGTAGATTTGGCGGACCAGGCGGAACCAAAAAGTGGGTTCCGCCCGTATGGTCTGAGGGTGCCGTGGAATCTGCAGGGAAACCTCAAAAGGAATTGTCTTGATTTTTGTGGTTTTATCATAATGTTCAAAACTAAGGTTTTAGGTCTTATGAGTCCTTGACTAAGCCTAGGGATGATGAATGCTTCTCATTCAAGAGGTTTTGTGAAAACGTTGATAGAATGGTTAACGTATAAGACATTCTTAGTTAAGATGTTCCTCAATGAACATTTTTACCAAGACGATGATGATGGATCACAATATGTCAATTAGGAACATAATGGATTGAATTGTCACTGAAGTCGATGCTTCCTTTGTTGAAGGTATAACAATGTTGATAAGATGAATTCCGTTGTTGATGCGAGTTTGCTTGTTCAAGCGGAGCTTGTTGATGTGCTTCTCCATCTGATACTAATTTGAGAATCATACGCGTTTTGGAGAATCATTGGGTAAGTAAGTATAAAAGTGCAAGTACCACTTGTGCTTTTCTTATCAACTTATTACCGACATAATTCCATTTGTCAAACACTATGGTTTCTATTCCCGTTCTTTTGGGAGACCATAATCCTAGTTGTGTAGTACCTTATGATGTATCCAAATAGGCTCAACTAAAGAGTTGTTTTAGGATTTTCTTTAACACGAGCACATAGACAAAAGCTAAACATAATGTTGAATCTAATTGTTATGAGAACAAGTAGTCTTCCAAACATTTCTCTACATTTAGTTTTGCCTACGGATTTACTAATCTCATTCTTGATAAGTCATCAATAACTTAACCATTGAGAACAAGAGAGCAACTAGGAATGTCTTTAAGTTAAAATCCCTTGCTTTTGTGGCTTGCTTTTATTAGCAAAAGGTCTTTCAAATATTGACACTATACTCACTTGATTACTTTGAAATATCAATTTCGTTTTACTAGTTGTTTTATTCTAAATTCCAAAAATTGTTTTTGTTGAATTTGTTTAGACACAACTATGACCTATAAATCAAGTTTTATAACTTATGTCAATTTTGCTTGATTCAATGTTTGTCTCATGGTGAGGAGATGTTATTTTATACTTTTATTCTTAATGTTTTACACACCATACTTGTCTTGCCATCATTGGACTTTCGACTAAGTTATCATCTACCAAAGATGATATCATAGAAGGAGGAGATCACTCATTAAATGTCATATTCAACGACTCCTCAACTCTTTGGGTTTTCTTACTTAAGACACTATGAACTTTATTTATTTTGAAAAAGTCCAAGAGGTACAACATCATGAGACTATGTGTCACATTTGATGTGTAAATCCTAGATGTTGAAAACTCATTTTCTTTCACACATCCTAATATATGCTAATGTGATTTGTTTCACCTTGTGTGTTTTATGTGAGATTATCATAAAGGAGTGATTGAAGAATAACACAATTAAAGACTCAAAGTATGGTGTTTGAGAAAATTGTTTAACAAAGGTTTGTTTTGCAAGCATCACAAAAGTGTTAGACATTTTAACACTTAGGAAATTCTTAGTTAGCTCACTTGTAAGCAAGAGTTGAGTGAGACATACTCAAGAGTTTTTCGTGTTTATCTCATGATGGTTAAAGAACCAAAACACCTTATATCTCCTACTAGTACTAAAGACTAAATTCCTTGTTGCATAGAATCTAATCTTAGTTATTTACAAATAGCAGGTAGACACTCTAGAGTATTACAAATAACACATATTCGAACACATAATGCTAGAAACAAGATACAATCAAAGTCAAGTTGAAATAATGCGTACCTTTTAAATTGCATAGAGATGCTATCAAGCGGATAAGCATTACGCGTAAAAACTTGGTTTGACGACACGCTTTGAAACTCAATAACTCATGTATCCAAGAAGGTTAGATAGTCATATAAAGGCATAGAGAATGATAGTCTTAATCCTTTAATCATGAGTTTCTATTAGAGATTGAATTATCTCTAAATTTCTCTTCTAGGTTTGACAAATTTTACATGCTTTGTTTTATTAGTTGATGATGCTTATGAGTTAAATCCTAATCCGGTTTTATCTTTAAACAACCTTTGACTCCTCAACAATCTTTCAAAAGATTTTGAGCTTTCATCAAATTTAACTAATAATTTTTCCTTTCTCATTTTGCATTTTAATCTCATGTTTGTAATCTAGACATAATTTACATTCTAGATTAATTTCAACATTACTCTCAATTCTAGACATTTTATCTTCTAATAAGATTTCCTTTTCAAAGATATTCTTAAGAGATTTTGAAGACTCATTCTTGAAGATAGTTTTTAGGTCCATGTTGCATAAACGTTTAGACTCATTTTCTAGTTTAGAAAACTCTAGGATAAATTAATCAAAGCAAAAGAGTTTGGTTTCAAAGTGTACCTTGCTTGATGTTTTATCTAGTTTAGAATCACAAACCGGATGATTGACTTCATCTTCATCCGAGTTATTCCATGAATCGCAAGCAAGACTACTAGCTTGACACGAGTAATCACCTTTACTTACACCTTGCTTGTTGTTTCAATAAATTGACAATTAACTACCGGATCATTGTCTTCGTCAACATCCATTACATTCCAAGATACGCAAGCAGGTTCATCAAAACACACGTACTCATCTTCACTTGTACCTTCATTTAAAACATTTAAACTAGTAGCACATGTATTAACTTCTACTAAGTATCTATCAATTAGTTTTTCTAAAAATTCTAATTCATATGTAAGATCAAATTGCTCATCTTTGACTTGACATATTCCTTGATGAAAGTTTACCATATTTTTCCAAACATCATTAGCCTTTTGACAAAAATACATTCTTTCATATTTGGTACTAAAGCTTTGTAAAGCATTGTTTTAGCTTTAGTATTTTTATCAAGTTTAAGATAGTTATCTTGGTTTTCAAAAACTTGTTTTCTTTGGTTTGAAATTACCAAAAGAAATAATATGCCAAAGATCTTGATCAATTGATTTCACATGGTTTTCAAAATTACTTTTCCATTCAAGTAAGTTTTCTTTTTCAAATTTGAACAGGTTGCCCTTCTTTGAGATTTTCAAAATCCATGGATCGATCCAAGTTTTAAAATACATTCTATTTTAAAGATCTTGAGTAACGTAGCTCTTGATGCCAATTGTGGAAAACTAGAAGGGGGTTGAATAGTTTACCGCTTTTTCGATTCTTATTTAGCTTAAATATCCTTTTAAAAACTTTACGTTTGCTTAAAGATATAAACACAACTTTATATGTTTGATTCTTTGAAAAGCTTTTTATGTGAATAACAATTCTAACTTTACTTGTTTCATACATTGAAAAGCTTTACTTGTGATGATCCTAACTTTGCTTGTTTTAGTTCTTTGAAAAGCTTTACATTTGTTTCAAGATATAAACACAACTTTACTTGTTTTAATTCTTTTGGAAAGCTTTATATGTGATTAGCAATTCTAAATAAAAGACAACATGTAATAAGCAAAGATAAAGAAAGAAACGATCAAACCACAACACGATTGTTTATCGTGGTTCGGCTACAAGGACTCTTTTTCCTTGCCCTTCGAGAGTTATAAGCACTAATCAACAAGCTCCTTTCACCGGCGGAGAAAACCTTTACAACGTCGCTTATACTCTTACCGACACTAAGCTAGATGTCGAGTTCTTTTACAAGGGTACAACCACTCCCATTCGTCGCTTACACTTTTACCGACACTAAGCTAGATGTCGAGTTCTTTTACATGGGTTCAACCACTCCCGTTCGTCGCTTACACTTTTACCGACACAAAGCTAGATGTCGAGTTCTTTTCCAAGGGTACAACCACTCCCGTTAGTTCTTTTACAAGGGTACAACAACTCCCGACACACTATGTATTTTGAGGCCTAAAATACTAACCGATCACTTCTACATACATGATACAAATGAAGTATAAACTACCAAAGCTTATACATGACAAAGCTAACAAGTCTTGCAACTTAGAGTTGAAACTTGTAACTTCTTAGATGAACATGTGAACTCCTTTGCTACATAAGAGAATCACACAAGTTAGTAGCTACTGAGTATATTGAGAGAATATGTGTAAAATATAACTCTAAGTGATGAGGGATTTCTTGCAAGTCCTTTGGTATTTATACCAAAGGAAGTCAGCAGTCTGTCGGACACGGCGGTACCCTCAGAAGGGGTCCGCCCATGTTCCTCCAGGGGTCCGCCAGGACTGTTCAACCAAACTTACAATAAATCACTCCAAAACAAACAATGTCACATCTACTAAATACTAGTCAACATGCATTGCACCAAACATGGAATACTTCCAAAGTGTGTAAGAACTTCATGGATAGTCAAACACATAAACAAGCAATGTCACATCTACTAATTACTAGTCAATACTTCCAAAGTGTGTAAGAACTTCATGGATAGTCAAACACATAAACAAGCAATGTCACATCTACTAAATACTAGTCAACATGCATTGTACCAAACATGGAATACTTCCAAAGTGTGTAAGAACTTCATGGATAGTCAAACACATAAACTTACCATAAATGCACATTGATGAGATGTGACACTTTCTTATTAAAGAAATACTTTCTTGTTAAGGAAATAAAAACAATATTAAGTTTAAAAAGAAATGTAAAGACTAGTTATACAAGACTTAAACTAAAATGATGTTTTACTACAATCTAAAGTTTGTACTTTGTCATTAACAAAACTTAGCAAAGATCGTTAAAATATAAATAACGTTTTTAGGCGATATTTGTATTAACATGCTTTTTTTAGATATAAATTAGTTTAGTTTTTATGGTTTTGATGGTGTTCCTCACTTAACTGCCCCCATTAGCCATACTTAGCAAAAGCTTAAAGCTTATTGAGTAGTGCTTATTCATGGCTCCCTTTTGCTTGATTTGTCAATGTTTAGTTAATTTGGTGCTAAACTTTTAATTTCCTAGGGTAAAATAGTGATTCACCTTGTAACATCACCATTTTCAGTTTGCAAAGGGGGTGTTTGGTTTAAGCTGCAAATGTAGCTTCCAATCAGGTTTAGGAGTAGTAGTTGCTTTAGATAGTTTCATTTAGGTCCTTGTAGTGCAATGTAAACATAAAATTCAAGTTCTTATTGAAGAAAGTCAAAATCACCACCAAATGCCCCCAACAGTTAACTGTTGAGGTATATGGGTCTCAAATCTCACCCATTTCAATTTAGAAGTTGTTGTCTTAGCTTAACTTAGTCCCATTTTAGCTTAGAAACATGTTTTCAATCAATTTAGATCAAACAAAATCCATTTTAGTCAACTTTTCAAGTTCATCTAAAAAGTCAAAGTTGTAAGTTTCTCAGATTTTGCAAAATTTGGGGGATTTGTTTAGAATTTAGGGTTAAGTTTCAGACCTTGAAACTTTTAGGTTTAGTAGCCCCCCACCTCATCTTCAAGTTCCCATCCTCACCTTAATTTTGCCATTTTTTCCCTGGGCCCCACACATCACCAAACACAGCTGCAGGGCAACCTTTGCCCCTGCTGCAGCAGACCTACCATCCTAACACCACCACTTTGGTGGTGGCTGCAGCCCACCTCAGTGGTCCCACAGGCCATAACTTGGTTCCTCCCAACCCCCCTCCTGGTAGGCTTGAGATTTTGACCAAAAGTTTGACCCCAAGACTTGTGGACCCCACCTTAAATCATCACCCAAGTCTGTCCCACTTTTAGTTTGGAAACAAGTAAACCAATGTGCTTAATTTGATCCATTTGCTTATTATCCTGTCCCATTTTCTGAGTTGAAACAAGAATCCAAGAGCTTATTTAGGTGCTTATTGCTTATTCTGTGGTCACTTTGTGCTTATTCTGGCTTATACATGTCCCATAAACTCATTGGAACTAGAATCAACCATGGTGGGTCCCACACACTCTCATTTTAGCTAAATTCTCCTCTTGGTCAAAGAAAGTCAACTGTCATGGCTTATTGTGTCCACAATGCTTATTTTTGATTTATATAAAAGTTGTTTTTACAAAAGTTGGTTGTTTTTAGTTGTAAAATAAGTTTCCAAAAGAAAAATCCAGAAAAGTCAATTTAATTTTAAGTGATAGTTTCTATTTAATGTAATTTAAATTTTAATTTTCATTTTTCGATTTTTATTAAGTACTTGGTATTTTTATATTTTTATTAATTTCCTTTTATGTTAAAGTAATTTTAAAAATTTTCTCAGATTTTTATTTTGTCATTTGGTATTTATTAGATTTAATATTAGTTTTATCAATAATTAATTGATAATTAAGTTTTAAATAGCATAATTAGTTTTTATTAAGCAACACCTAGTTTTTATATTTTTACTAGCTTTTATATAATATAATATAATTTTAGGAATTTTTCTAGAATTTTTACTGTTCATTTGCTATTTTTTTATAATTTAAAATAGTTTAATTATTTAATTAATGTTTAATTAGTAGTAATTAATTAACAGAAAAATCACAAAAAGATAAAAATACATATTTTTAGTTTTAAAACTTATTTTTAGTTATCTTATAATTTTTGTAATTTAATTTTCATTTTTCTAGTGTTTAAATAATATTATATTGTATTTAAGTTATTTAAATATTAATAATTAGTATTAAATAGTATTTAATTAATATTAAATAATTAATTAGTGTAAAAATTAATTTTCTTTTTCTAAAAATTTTCTTTTATCTTTTAGTTTGTAAAAAAGTCATTCTCACCCCCTGGGTGTTTTCAGATTTCAGTTTTTACTTTTTATTTTGTACGTTCGTGTTATTTAAAACGTGAACGTACGCGTTTTAAGTTTTAAACGTTTATGGTTTTTCCTAATTTCAAGTCTTGTTCATATAGCTTATTTAAGCTATTCCTTTGTAGATTCCTTAGTTAAATCAATCTCACAAACCTTTTCCTGTCCAAATTCACCCGACAAAGCCGTTTGATAACCATCCACACCTCGTCGGGACATAACGACCCGGGGAAGCCACTATACTTCAACGGAGATTGACCCTAAGCTGTTTGACCTAGTTGACCATTCCGTGGTCAGTTTAGGTTGACCGTTTGGAGCCAATCAAATTTTGGCGCCGTTGCCGGGGAGGTGTCCGCGCTATTCTAAACGGTTTTGCGTATTAGTGAATCTGGATATACATCCATTGTATATTTACCACCCTTGTTCATATTATCTTCTTATTTTCATATAAAAACAAAACCGTTCCCGAAAACATTTTAAATCAGTTTTCAACGAACAAAAAAACAATTTCTTTCCTATTTGTACAAAATGTTTATCCAAAAATCCAAAAATATTCACCTTTACCCTCTCACATCTTTGATTCTTCATCCCTACCCCTCTGTAAACCTCTGATTCTTCCTATGTCGTATACACACCATTGCGGTTGCCAATGGTGTGGTGGTCCTCATAATGGTGGGAATTGTCCCGGTTGTAGCATGGTAGAGTCAGGAGATGGGTCTGTCTATAACCAAGCTCCCTATCCTTACCATGACACATCTGATACATCCTACCAGCCACCACATCATGAGATACTGACATATCTGTGTGAGTTTTGTGGAGGTCCTCACCAAGGATTTGAGTATCAAGCCGGAAACACGTTTGTCTATGAACAATTTTCCAGTGATGCTCAGAACTTTGGTTATGACCAATACCCATATGATTCACCAAACCAGACTCAACAGTTTAACTGTTGTGAGTATTGTGGTGGTCCACACTACAGTTCTGATTGTCAATTAGGAAACACGCTTGTCTATGAGCAGGTTCCTGATAACAATTATGACTACAGCACATATGACTCACAGCCACATCAGTTTTACCGTTGTGATTACTGTGGAGGTCCACACTTCAGCTCAGATTGTCAAACAGGGAATCCAATTCCCTGTAACATTCTTGACACATCATATTACAACCAACCTCCGGAGTCCCAATTGAGTCAGGCACTTCTTCCAGAAATGCAAAATATGATGAAAATTTGTGATGAACTTAAGGATTTAGTTAAAGATTTTGCTCAAAAATATACACATGAGAAATCCATGGAAGAATTGTTGGCTGAAGAGCAGGCTGCTTGACTAAATTCCCAAGATGCCTATGAAAAATCTATTAGGGAATCCATTGCAAAAGAAAAAGCAGCCAGATCTAGCTCTCAGTTCCGTTTTATTCCTGATGATAGTGATGATGAAGATATACTTGATATCCTTCAATTCTATAAAGATTCATCAAGTTCATCAGTTGATATCCCAGCAATTGAGATTCTATCTCAAACAACTGCTATCACACCCGAAGTTCACACTCACTCTCTAAACATGGGGGATGAGCATCTTAACACTGTTCCTGATAAGGAATCGGACGAATTCATAAAGTCTACTGTTGAGAACCTTGTCCCAATCCCAAGAGAGTCACAGGGAACTTTGGATCATGTGTGTGATTTACCTTCCCCTCTTGAGTGTTCAAACGATCATTTTGAGACTTTCTCAGATTTTAATAATGATTGTACATCACATGGAGACATTGAGTATATTGAGGCATCACTCCCTCAGTCTGATGCTGATCCTCTTCTTGAGGAGTTCGCCGATGAACTTACTCACATCAATCCACTTTCATTGGAAAGTGATGATGGTCTCCTCGATTTTGAAGCCGATCTGGGAGAAATTGAAAGTCTCCTATATCATGATCCACCACTCACTTCTTATCCCAGCAGTCCAATAGAGAATATTAATCTCTTTGTTCCCGAAACATTCAATACTACTCTCACCAATCCTCTATTTGAATTCGACTCTGAATTCACTTTGATTTCTTATAATCCACTCTTTGATATCCAGAACGAGGATTGTGATTAGTCTATTCTGGAACATGAATTCACAGATTCACATCTTGTGAATAATTCTTTTCATGAGGAGTTCTCCGGTGAACTCACTCATCATATCATGACTCCTCCGGAGTTTGATAGCCCGGGGGGAGATGCACTCAATCATGAGAATTTGCAAATTCCCACCCACCCTCCTAGGATGTTTTTGAGCTTAACCCTTGAAATCCAAATTCAGGCTAATGAGCCTGATCTCGAGGAAGAAGATCAAATCATGATTTTCACCATGGTTTTCTTCCTTTTCTTCACCTATAAGGTGACTTCCTCTCTTCTTCACTCCTTCGGGAATGAAGACATCATCTTTGATCCCGGCATTTTCATTTACCATTATTTTGAGCCGGGATTATATCTCATCAGTGTGGAACTTTCACGTGCTTCAAATGTTTGTCCAAACATCTTGAATGAAAGTCCGATGGAGATTGTTTCTTCCACATCATACTTCCCCAAGGACAAATGAATTCGAGGTTGAGTCAAGCTAGCGACTCGGTAAACAAAAACAGTAGCATGTACTTAGGGTTTTCACCCTAAGTGTGGGGGAGTTACCCCTGCTGTGGTTACTAATAAAGTGAAAAAACAGAATGGTGTTTTCTACGCTTAGCTTGTAATGTTGCCCTTTTTACGTTCAAAGAGTCGGCATAATAGCCGGGACTTTGCATATTGAGGATAATATTCATCCTAAGTGTGGGGGGTATTTTGCTATTCTAGCGAATTTTATCACATTTTACTATCTATACCCCCGTTTTTGGCCAAATTTTCAAAAAATTTAAAATTTTTTTCACTAAAGTTCAAAATTTTTGTGGTTATCAGTCCGCCATGTCTAAACGACAAAAGGATTGGCTAATCCAGGAGCAAACGGCTTTTGGTAAAGATATATCAAATCCGTTGATGACTTGCAATTTGCCCAAAATTGTATGGTAAATCAACTCGCCATATCCTAAAAAGCGAATGAGTTGGCTAGCTCGCAAGATTATGGCTTGTGGTAAAGGAAGTGGAAAAACCGTAATTGGTAATCAGCTCACCAAGATGTTGACTATTCCAACAAGAGTTGGCTAGTCCAGAAGCAAACGGCTTTTGGTAAAGACTAATCAAATCCGTTGACAGCTGGTGGTTTGCTCAAAATCACACGGTTATCAGGTGGACCACAGTTCTTACATCTGGCTACTCCAGAAGTGATGGCTTTTGGTAAAGAGTTTTTCAAATCCATCAAGTTTTTCTCAAAAGATTGCTAGGGACTAGCAATGTTAGAGTTTGGGGGATTGATGAGTGTGTAAATACTCATCATTTTTATCGTATCTGAACTGCCAAAACATCTAAAAACACTCAGAAATGCATCAAAATACAGAAATTATTCTAGGAATTGTGTTTTATATGTTTTAGATGCAAAATGTTTAAAAACAAATGAAAAACGAACAAAGTTTGCATAATTGGCAGTTTCAGTCCCTCAAGTTTCAAAAATTGACAAAACTAGTCCCTGAAGGTTTAAAATGAAAGAAAAGTCAACCCAAGGCATTTAAAAGTTAAAATTTATCAAATTTAATCCTTGGTTGAAAACTTTGAGAAAATTACACAACTGGTCCCTCAAGTTTCAAAATTGGCAAATGTAGTCCCCGGGTATTTAAAAAGTGGAAATTATCAAAAATAGACCTTGTACTATTCATAAATGGCATCAATGGTCCTTTTGGTAAACTTTTGGAAAATTACAAGTTTGGTCCTTGAACTTTGGCAAAATGGCAAAATTGGTCCCCGGGAAATTTAAATTTGGAAAATTATAAAGAGTAATCTTTGGATTATTTACAAATGGCAATAATGGTCCTTGGGAGAAGTTTGGAAGGTTGGTAACATTGGTCCCCTAAAATTCAGCAAAGTTCAAGTTTGGTCCTTGGGATTTTATAAACTATAAACCAAACGGATATCTTAAATACCCAAAACCAAACACAAACCCAAACACTAACACCCCTAGCCCATCTCACCCTCAAGCCCAAAACAAATACAGCCCACCCCCTTTTATAAAGTTTGACCCCGGTCAAACTATAAAACCAAAACCACCCCGTCCCTTTTTATTACCCCAGTCAAACATCCCTCCTTTGACCCTCCACCTCACCCTACTCAAACCTGCAACACAATTGTTGGGATCATACTTTTGTATTTAGTCAAGTCTCGGTCATTACCTTTTGTAATAGGTTGCTTTAGTATTTATTTCATTATTTTTTATGTTACAAGGCTCAAGTGTTAAAGCCCTATGGGCTTGAAAGCCCACAAAATAGAAAGATAAGGGAGGAAGAGAATGTTGCCCTAACTCCTCCCTTATAAATAGAAAGCTTATGTAACATTTCATTTTGTTGGTTATTTGATTATCTTAAGGAAACTCTTGTTCTTCCACCTTTCATATTGTCTCATAATCAACCATCTCTTATTCTCATCTTATTTCTTTCTATATCATACTTGTGTTTACATAAATGGTGACCTAACAAGTGGTATCATTCGCCAAATAGAGATTGAAGTGTGGTTCTTGGTTTTAACGTGGGTACGTGGTGCTTATTCTTCATCTTTTTGCATTTTTCTTTGTTTCTTTCACTCAAATCTTGAAGCTTGGACAAGTTTCAAGGTTGATATAGTGATTTGAAGCTTAGTTTTTGCATAAAGTTGTGATTTTTAAGGTTTTTTTTTAAGGTTTTATAGCTTCTTTGATATTGGAAAACTAGTTTTTGGTAGCAAAATCTTCAATAGTTAGTGTTTTCTAAATATTGGTGAAGTTATTTGATCAAAAGTACCTTATTTCTAAGCATTTTTTCTTCAAAAATTTGAGATTTTTCAAGTTTCTGACCAGTTTACGCGTAACTAAAGTGAATAGTACGACTCAAAAGTTGTGAACAGTACTTTTTGTCCTTTCTATGAGTAACTTTTGGCCTAAAACCCTTTTCTTACGAGTAACTAAGGTCAAAAACCTTTTCTTACGAGTAACTAAGGTCAAAACCCTGTTCTTACGAGTAACTTTAGTTTTCTACGCCTAAAACCTACGTGTAAGTCTATTTCTACGCGTAAGTTGTGATTCCTACGCTCATGATTCTACGAGTAAGTTGTGAGTCCTACGCAGAAGACAGATCCTACGCAGAAGTTGCCTCTACGCATAAACTTTACGCATAAGTCAATCTTACACGTAAGGTTCAGTATCTACGCTTAACTTTCAACAAAGATCTTCTCCTTGTGTTACGGTGACTCAGTACTTCCCTAGCTTGGATAAGTTAGTGGAATACTTCGACTTCGGATATCTTTCAAGCTTGGATAAGTTTGGAAGATTTGTTTGGTTGTTTAACCTTACGCATAAGTCTAAACTTACGCATAAGCCAAAGCTTACACGTAAAGAGAAAACTTACGCATAAACTCTTTTGTTTACGCCTAAACTACTCTTTACGCTTAACCTAAAAGTTTACGCGTAAGATTATAGTTACGCGTAAGAATTCAACTTACTCCAAGAAATTTTGGACTTGATCAAAGGAACGTGCATTTCAATCTTCTACAAAGATCCATTTCTACACAAGTGTTCAAAGATGTCTCAACCACCTAATTACTACTTCCCTCATCCTCAGCAACAGCAACATCAGTAGTATCAGCAACAACAATACCATCAGCAACAACCGTATCAACAACCTTCACAATCACACGTTCAACAACAACCGTTTAATCCACTACATCATTACCTAATGATGCAACAACATCAAATCATTCCTCAACAACAACCACATCAAATGTCACAACATAACAATCAGTTTTCCTCAAAACAACCTCACTGGTTTGATAGGATGTGTGAAGTTATTACAACTCAACAATCCAGACATGAGGCAGGATCACTTGAAACACCTCCAATGCTTACACCTGGGAACTATGTTCAATGGTCAAGTCGATTCTTACGATTTCTTGAATTAAAGAAACCTCATGGGAAATTCTTGAAGCAAGTGATACTTGAAGGACCATTTGAGTGGCCAACAAGATTTGAAATTGGTGATCCAAATGCTGATCCTCCACGTCCTCCTGGTGATAGACCTCTTCCAGAATCTGAACTCACAGAAGAACAGAAATTACATCGTGAAGCTGATGAGTATGCAATGGCTTATATACTTCAAGGAATACCAAATCCAATTTATCGAAGTGTCGATGCTCAGAAAACAGCCAAAGCTATGTGGGAACATGTTCATCTCCTTATGGAAGGCACTCAATTGAACAAAGATGATATGGAATCCAAACTCTACATGGAATACACTGACATCACAATTGAACCAGGAGAGTCACTCGAATCCTACTATCATCGTTTCACAAATGTGGTCAATGATCTGGAACGTCACAAAATCACAGTACCAAGGATTGCAGTCAACTCCAAATTCGTTGGTAGTCTTGGCCCGGATTGGCATAAATATGTGACATTTTTTTCGTCAAACAAAAAATCTTCATGATGCTCCATATGGTTTATTGTATGATTTTCTGAAACACCATGAACCTGAAGTTGAAAAAGATCGAGCTCTACGAGGAGGATACACACCAACACCAACACCAAATTCTTTGGCTCTCGTACCTCAATCTCCCTATGCTCAACCACCAATGTCAAATCATGCATATGTTCAAGAGCAGAACTACTTCAGTTATCCACAGTCTTCTACCTCGAACCAAATGGTCCCTTATGATTCATCTCCACAGAATGCTTCTACTCAACTTGTTCCATTAAACAACAATGATGCAGTGTATTGCTCAAATTCCAATGACGATGACGATGATGACTTTAACACGTTGAATCAGGGACTTGCTCTTATTGCTCGTGCTTTTAGCAAATTCTCTAACAAAACAAACAACCGTCAACGTTCATCTTCTAACACAAGGAATCAAGCTGTTGTCAATGATGGAAGAGTGGAAATTCAGAATCGTAGCTATGGTCGATCTGGTTCAGGAAGTTCTTCAGGAAACTTTGGGAATGGTCAGAGGTTTAATAACAATGGGGGGGTTCAGGAACAACTCAGGATCTTCTCAGCAAAGGTCTGAACCAGTTGCAACAAGGAACTCCAACTCAGGGAATGCAGTATGGTGCTACAATTGTAATGAACAAGGTCATATAGCGACAGCATGTCCCAAATCGAGAACTCGGGGCAGTAAGTTTCACAAGCAGGCATTACTCATGGCTCTTCAAGATGAAAAAGATGGACATTTCCCTAAACAAGATAACAACTTCATGGCAAATGTGAACAATGATGATGACATGGAAGATCTGGAAGCCAATGCAGCTGTGATGCTTGATGAGTGTGTAAATACTCATCATTTTTACCAATTCTGAACTGCCAAAACATCCAAAAAACACTCAATAATGAATCAAAATAGTGAAAATATCCCAGGAAAGTGTTTTACATGTTTCAAATGCAAAAATACCAAAAACAGATGAAAAACACATAAAGTTTGCATAATTGGCAGTTTCAGTCCCCCAACTTTCAAAAGTTGTCAAATCTAGTCCCTGGAAGTTTAAAATGAAAGAAAAGTCAACCCAAGGCAAAGAAAAGTCAAAATTTATCAAAATAAGTCCTTGGGTGATAAAGTTTGAGAAAATTACACTTTTACCCCTCAAAATCCAAAATTGGCAAAACAGGTCCCCTGGAGTTTGTGAAATTGGCAGATTTGATCCCTGAGGTTTAAAATAATACTTGTGGTCCTTGTGCTAATGTTTAAATGCAGGATTGGTCCTTATGTGAATTTTGGGAAAAGTTTCATGACAGGTCCCTGAAGTTTGGGAAATTGACAGATTTAGTCCCTGGGGTTTTAAAAGTGAAAAATTCAAAAATAAAACCTCACACTATTCATCATTGGCAGTTTATATCCTTGGAAACAAAATCAGAAAATGCCAAATCCAGTCCCTTAACTTTCCCATATTTACATTTTAAGTCCTTGTGATTATTTCCTATTAAAAACCAACCGGACCCAAATTAAACTAAAACCAAAAATCCAAATCCAATCCACACTTTGGGCCCAAAATAACAAATAACCGACACCCTCAGCCCAGTCCACCCAAACCTTTGACCCAGGTCCAACGTTGACCTCGGTCAACACCCCCAAAAACAAAAACCACCCCTGCTTATCTCTTCCCTCCCAAACCACCTCCACCCAAAACCACCTGGTTTTGCCACCACCACCCCCACTTGCAACTCAATTATCACCACCCCACCCCCCTACACCTACCCATCACCCTTTGCATTAAATGCTTCTCCCTAATTCAAGTTATCAGAGTCAAATGGGAGAAACAGATTTTGGCGCCAAAACACGTGTAGGCTTGCCATTGGACCAAATTGATCAAGAAATGATGGGATTTACTCAGAAGGATGGGGGGAACCCTAATTGAAGGCTATAAATAAGAGAAGATGCAAGATGAAGCAGTAGTAGTTTAATTTTAGTTTAATTGTATCGAATTTAAATTATCAAGCAAAGTAGTTTAATCTTTTTCAATTCAAGTGTTGTAATGTCCTAATTTATGTATCAGAAGTCTTTTTAAGTTATAAAATTCAAGCTTTCACTTTACATTTTGATTTTGCATTTTTGGTTTCAATCTGAGTTGGTACAGTGCTTATTGTATGGAATTATAGATTGAATCTAGGCTCACATAAGCTCCCCTAAGCTTGTTTAAGCTTTAGAGACTCCTAAAACTCAGTACTAGTAGAGAAAAAACAAAAAAATAAAAAAGGTCAACTATGGTCAACTGTTTGTATCTCTGCTATTTGTTTCAGGTTCTAAGCACATTGAGGAGCTGGATTAAGTGAAGTTGGCCTATCTAAAGATAGGCTACAAAGGAAAACCCTCTGTTCATGCTGAGGGTAACCTAGTAAGAACTTGCTTATTTTAATTCTTAGTTAAAAATTTCTAGTTTAGCTTTTTGATTGATTGTTTGCTTACAGTTGTTAATTGCTGTTTGTTTGTGGTATTTAGATATTGTTTAGATAATCTTTAGCTTTAAATTTATAGCTTGTTGGTTAAAGTAGTTAGTTATTTAAAATTTTGAGTTTTAACTGTCTCATTAAGCTTTGGTGTTAAGTGTGTATGAGTAATGTGTTAATCTGTATATCTAGTACTCAAAACCAGTTACATTAATCATATTTTGTTGTTTGGAAGTAAGTTTGTACCCCCTAGTGACCATTTGCTTTGAAAAGATCAAATCAGTCAATCAAAAGGTGTGTTTGGATCAGTAGGATCCACTGCCCTTAAGGTTGGTTTAATTGTTGCTTCTAGTTCAATCAAGTTAGAATAGGTCTATATAGGTTTAATCAATCCATAAATCAGTGTCTTATTAGTTATAAAGTCAAAATCAAAGAAAACTCCCCCTCACAGTTAACTGTGAGGGATTTGTGTCCCAAAACTTTGCTCAATTGCTCATAAGTGATTATTGTAGCTATTTTTAATCTCACATTAGCTTATTATCATAGTTACAGCTTATTAGGAGTGTTGGAAATTCATAAAAGTCAAAGTGTGAGTGTTCTTGTCAAAAGTCAAAATACTTGTTCTCAGATTTCATCATATTTGCTTGTTCATTTCTGAATTTTGTGATTTGTTTGGGATTGTGAAAATTGGAGGTTTAGTTTTCTACCAGCTCAACTTTGAGAATATGCTTTTATTTCATTTTTAGAAAATTTAATCTGAGTCCCACAGTCCAACAAAGTAACCTGCAGGGCAAGCTTGTGCCCTGCTCACCCAGTCACCACCTCACCACCATCACTTGGGTGGTGTTTTGTGACCACCTCAGTGGACCCCAGACCCCATAGTTAGGTTTTTACATTTCCCCTCCTACCAAGGTCTCACCTTTGACCATTGGATTGACCTGAGTCACTGTGGACCCCACCTAGATTAAGCCTCAAAGTTTGTCCCTAGTCTGTGTTCATTTTCAAAGTGATAAGTGCTTATTTCATTTTACTCAGCTTATTTGGGCTTATTGTTTGTTATTTCTAGCTTATTTGAGCTTGTTAAACCTGTTTGCATCTGTCTTCACCATTGTGGACCCCACCCAAGGCCATTTGACCCAGATTGACCAAACAGTCAACCAAAGTCAACTGTTTGAGACAAGGGGGTGTCACAGCTTATTTATAAGCTATTTCAAAAAGTGTTTTCATTAAAGTTTGTCAATTTAAGGTGTTTAGTAGTTCTGTAAAAGAAAAATCCAAAAAAAATCCAAGTTAAAACAAGTGATAGTTTCTATTTAATTTCATTTAAGTTTAATTTTCATTTTTAGATTTTAATTAAGTAACTAGTGTTTTTATATTTTTATTAAATACCTTAGATAGTAAAGTAATTTTAATAAATTTTTCAGATTTTTATTTTGTCATTTAGTGCTAATTAGATTTAATTTTAATTTTCTTTATTATTAATTAATATCAAGTATTAAATAGCTTAATTAGTTTTTATAAGGTTAAATCTAGTTTTTATAATTTTCCTAGTTCTAATATAACATAATAAGTTTTTAGAAAATAAATTTTGAGATTCTACTGTTCATTTTCTATTTTCCTTATTTTATTTGTTTAAAATAGATTTAAGTTAATTAATAGATAAATAATTAGTTGTTTAATCTTAAAACATAATTTTAGAGTTTTTATAATTTTGTAGGATTCCAGTGATGGTTAAGTAATTTTATAAATTTTATCTTAATTTTCTAAGTTAATTTAGTATTAATATAAATTAAAAGTAGTTTAATTAGTTTAATTAAGTTAAATAGTTTTTAATTAATTACAAAACCACAAAAAGACAAAAATATTATTTTTTATTTTTTATACTTTCTTCAAGTTCCAATTTAGGTTTAGAAAATATTTTTATAAATTTTTAGTTTAATTTACATCATTTGTCACTTTTAGTTTAATTAAATTAGATTTTAATTTAAAATTTAAATAGTTTAATTAATTAAATAATAGTTTAATATTATTTTAATCACTTTTATAATTTCTTTTTCATTTTTAACTTTCAAGTTTGAAAAAGTGTCAAAAGCACCCCCTGTAGTTTGTTAAATACCAAAACCCACTTTTCCAGTCCGATACGTGATCTTAATTGTCAATTTGTGCATATATCTGGTATCTGATTATTGTGAATAATATATCTGTTTGTCAATACCAAAATAACAGTAGCAATATCATTCCTACATCATCTGGCTACTGTCCTCAGTGCCACTTTCTCATAAACGATTCCAAAAGCACCATTTCAATCTCGCTGGGACTTTAACGACCCGGGGAAACACTACACTATCACCGGAGTATTGATTCTAGGCTGTCTTTGACTTGTTGACTTTGGTCAATAATAATAAGACGGTTTAGGCTCAATCAATGCTTATGGCCAACATGCAGGAACTTCAGTTTAATGATTCAGGTCCAGTGTATGACACTAACGGCTTGTCTCAGGTACATGACCCAAAAGCATGCCTAATACATGAAATAGCCTCACCCTCTGCTTCTGAATCAGATACGGCGCAAGTTGTTCCATCTAAATCATCTTCATCTTCTCAAACAGATGAACAAATAAGCACAGTTGTCATATTTGATGATGACACAGTTGTTTCATTTGATGATCCTATTGAGAATGATAAACATGATCATTTAGAACAACATGAACCATCATTTGATCCAGACCCTGACCTCATATTGTTATCTAAACAACTGGATGCTCAACAATTGCAAATCATAAAATGCAACGAGAGAAACAAAGTTTTAAAAGAACAAAATGCGTCACTTGCAAGAGATATTGAGTGTTATAAAATTCAGCTTTCAAATCAGGAAGACAAGATTAAACATACAAAAAGTTTTGAAAAAGCTTTTCAAGATTCTTACAACAAAGAACAAGATCTTCAACGCAAAATGCAAGATTTAATTGAGTCAAACGGAAAGTTGATTTCGAAACTCGAAAGTGAAAAGTGTGAATTGAAAATGCAAGTTGAACGTCTTCAAACAGTACTTTCAAAAACAGAAACAGAATTGTCAAGTTGTAAAAAGGATTTTTGTGAACATAAAATACGAAAAAGGAAGTATATAGATGACTTACTCGTTGAGATTGTTGATCTTGAAAAACAACTCAAAGAATTTCGTAACATTGTTTACAAACACGGGAACTCTGACACAACAATTCAGAAATTTACTTTAAAACCGAGACCCGATAAAGGTTTTGCACTTGTTGATTACAATTCAATGTTTCTTCACACGGCATTCAAAGAAATTCCTAAAATTTACAGTATGGACCATTTGCTTGATAATACGATTGTGCGTGCTGTTGTTTTTGATACTGAGGAAGAAGAAGAACTTGAAGACGAGAGTCGATCAAAAATGAGTAATGTTCAATATTGGACACCATATGACTATTCAAAAGCTCCACCTCTTTCTAAATCTTTTGTGACTCAAAAAGAATTACCTGAGAAATCATGGTATGTCACAGAGTCATATGTTTCATCCTCTAATGCGGCCCCTGTCCAAACTGTAGCACAAGTTAATGGTCCTTTACCATCATCCGGTGAACTTACACCTTTACCGAAAAGTTGTCGTGTCTTAAATTATTTCAAAACTTTTATGGAAGACATCGAAATTTTAGAGGAAACAATTGAACGCAATTCTGAAATAAAAATTGAAACTTTTCAATCCGCTTACGAGCGAGAAAAGAGAGATATTTTTCAAAAACAAATGTTGCCAATTGTCAAACACCTCCATCTCTATGCTACACGTTGGGATCAGGAACTTCAAAACGAGGTCAAAAATATGATAAACGTTTTCAATTCTACTAAAAATGAGATTTTGGTTCAAAAGCAAAGAAATAGAGTTTTAAAAAATGATGCTGATCGACTCTTGGAACAAGTTCTCAATGCTGATATTTTGTCTGTTATCATGAATGATCTCTATAAATCTGGTACTTCTATGCTTATGGATGATCTTTGTGTTGATAATAACTTGTTGAATGAGGAAATTGAGACACTCAAACAGGAAAATGATAAGTTGAGAATTACAAATGATGATGTGACAAAACAGTTTTCAAAAGAAATTTGTCTACTCAAACAAGGGATTGAATGGTGTCAGGCTCAAAGTCTTGAAAGGGAATTGAAACTTCAAAATCAAAATATTTCTAACTCTTGTCAACTCTGCAAAAACAATGAGTCTTTCAAAAGTCTGTGTCTCAAATACGAGAAAGAAATTGCGGATTTAAAAATTGAAAACGCCGAATGGCAACAAAACCGCGATGACATCAGATATTGCAATGGTTTACTTGAGTCTGAAATTCAGGACAAAAATCACATCATCATCGATTTGAAAGAGAAAATTAAGCTACTTCAAAAAGGAAAAATGGTTGACACCACGGTGATAGCACCAGGATTGTATCAATTAGACAAAACTACTAAAGGAAATATTGTTCAAACCACTAATGTTGATAACTCCACTTCTACAGGACTAGTCTCCACTAATAGCGTTAGCAGACCCAAGCGTAAAAGTAAAAGGAAGAATAGGCTATGGCAACGTAAAAGAGGATCACTAGAAGCTCAAGAAGTAGAAGATCAACTTAGGAATTTGAATAAAACTCATGTTGCATCAGATTTAGATTCTAATCTGGCAAATTGTAATCAAAATCTAAATGTAACGAATGATGAACCTTTGAATGTTTTGAATAGTAATGCATCTTGTGTGTTTTGTCGTAAAAGCGTTTCATCTGGTGATCATACAAAATGTATAGCTAATTCTCTACTTAATCGTCATAAGAAACGTAGGACACGCATTCCTTTTAGGCCCACTACTGCCTCTAAGTCTATCTTAGGAAAGCCGCCTTCTACGGTTTCTAATGAAGTTGATGTTACCCCCATAAGTGCAGAGAACAAGTCTAGGAATCAGCCAAACACTAGTGAATTCACCATTAAGAAAGCTCGAACTAGTTGGAACTGGCAACGTTGGTTACAACACAAACCAGACTTTAAATGGATTCCTAAATTGTTGAATACATGTGCTTCTAACCAACAGGAACCCGCAGTTTCTTTGGGTTCCACCCTTACTTCTGTTCCATCCGTGTCTTCTTCTTGTGATGCAGGTGGTGCAGATTGTTCTCTGGATTGTTGATAGCGGATGCACCCGACATATGACAGGCAATCTCAAACTGTTGCAAAACTTTGTCTCAAAGTTCATTGGTACTATCAGATTCGGGAATGATCATTATGCTTTAATCATGGGATATGGTGACTATGTCAGTGGGAACATTGAAATCAGTCGTGTTTATTATGTGGAAGGCCTTGGACACAACCTTTTCTCTGTTGGTCAGTTTTGTGATGGGGATCTAGAAGTCGCATTTCGTGAGAAAACCTGTTTCGTTCGTGACTTACAAGGAAACGATCTAATGTATGGCTCACGTAGTTCTAACCTTTATACAATATCAATGTCAGATATGATCGCTACTTCTCCGATATGTCTTCTCTCCAAAGCAGAATCGACTAAATCTTGGTTATGGCACAAACGTCTTTCGCACTTGAATTTCAAAACCATGACTGACCTTGCTCGTTATAAACTTGTTGATGGATTTCCAAGATTCCACTTTACCAAAGATCACTTATGTCCAGCCTGTGAGCAAGGAAAAAGTACTCGTGCTCATTTTCCTAATAAACCTGAGCATAGTACGAATCATGTGTTACAATTGCTTCATATGGATTTGTGTGGCCCGATGCGTGTTCAAAGTATCAACGGTAAACGCTATATTCTTGTAATTGTGGATGATTATTCCAGATGGACTTGGGTTTATTTTCTACGAAGTAAAGATCAGGCTCCTTCAATGATCATCACCTTTCTCACTAAAATTCAAGTTCAGCTACGCAATACGGTACGAATAGTCAGAACTGATAATAGAACTGAATTTAAGAATCAGACACTTCGGTCATACTTCGAGAAAGTGGGAATTGAACATCAAACATCTATTCCTGGAAGCCCAGAACAGAATGGAGTTGTTGAAAGACGCAACAGGACGTTAGTGGAAGCTGCTAGAACTATGTTGATTAATGCTCAATTACCAGATTACTTGTGGGCGGAAGCTGTTTCAACTGCATGTTATACCCAAAACCGTTGCATGATCACAAAACGCCATCGCAAAACACCTTATCAAATTGTTCACAAAAGAAAACCGAACATCGATTACTTTCATGTATTTGGAGCACTTTGTTATCCGAAAAACGATCGTGATGATTTAGGTAAACTTAAAGCAAAGGCTGACATCGGAGTGTTCGTTGGATACTGTGAAAATTCCAAAGGTTTTCGGATATGGAATCGTCAAACAAGAGAAATTCAAGAAACCATTCACGCTAATTTTGATGAACTCACACAAATGGCTTCTGAGCAACACAGCTTAGGACCCGAATTCAACCGTCTTAACTCTCCGGAATCTTCGGCTGAACCATTGCCACTCAACCGCAAAGAATTGGAAACCTTGTTTGCTCCACTGTTTTATGACACAATTGAATACCGTCCAACTGAGGTCACACCTAATTCCGCTGCTCAACCTGATAACATTCCAGTACCTGACTCACCTCAACAAACTACTACAACTGTTGAGAGAGACGGTCCTCCAATTGCATCACCATTTACAGCAGAACAAACTGTTTCTAATTCACGACAATCAGCTGAAGATCCGACACCACAATCAGTTCCACAACCCGCAGAGCATGATCCTGATGCGTTCTTTAACCCGTTTGCACCGGCTCCTACCTTTCCTGACATAGCTGAGTCATCTACACGCAATTTAGATCCTGCTAACATGCGAGATACTTATCAACTATACCCTTCAACACACAAATGGACTCGAGACCATCCACTAGTTCATATTATTGGCCATCCAGATGCACCTGTAATGACAAGACAGCGACTTCACACTGATGGAGAAACTTGTATCTATGCACTCACAGTTTGTTAAGAAGAACCAAAGAACATTAAAGAAGCAATGACTTATGACAACTGGATTGAATCTATGCAAGAGGAATTTCAACAATTCATAAGATTAGAAGTCTGGGAATAAGTTGAAAGACCTGACGGAGTCTTTGTCATCGGGTTAAAATGGATTTGGAAGAATAAGCTAGATGCTGAAGGCACTGTCATACGTAACAAATCACGTCTGGTAGCGAAAGGATAATCCCAACTAGAAGGACTTGATTTTGCATAATCCTTTGCTCCAGTGGCTAGACATGAAGCTGTTCGGATCTTTATGGCCTATGCTACACACAGGAACATGGTTGTTTACCAAATGGATGAGAAAACTGCCTTTCTTAATGGAGAACTCCGTGAAGAAGTGTATGTGAGCCAACCAGACGGCTTCGTTGATCCTGAGCGTCCTAATCACGTTTACCGACTCAAAAAGGCACTCTACGGACTTAAACAAGCCCCACGGGCGTGGTATGACAAACTGTCCACTTTCTTGCTGGCCAATAAATTTTCTAAAGGATCGGTGGATCCAACACTATTTACAAAAACCTACGGGGAGGACTTACTTGTTGTTCAAATATATGTCGACAACATTATTTTTGCCTCAACAAAAAGAAGTTACTCTAATGATTTTGCAAAATTAATGAAAGATAATTTTGAAATGTCCATGATGGGTGAACTTTCGTTCTTTCTAGGACTACAAGTTCATCAATCACCCCGTGGAATTTTTATAAATCAGTCCAAATATGCTCTTGAAATTTTAAAGAAACATGGAATGATGAGTTGTGATACTTATAATACACCAATGGGCTATACCACAAAACTAGATGCTGATTTACATGGGACTCCAGTTGACCCTACCAAATACCGAAGTATGATTGGGTCCCTCATGTATCTCACAGCTAGTAGACCTGATATAGTATTTGTTGTCTACATGTGCTCTCGCTATCAGTCCAAACCAACTGAAAAACACCTCAGTGAGGTCAAAAGAATCCTTCGATACATAAAGGGAACCATTAACTTGGGAATCTGGTATCCGAAGGATTCTGGTTTTGAACTAATTGCTTTTTCAGATGCTGATCATGCAGGATGTTTAGACACACGCAAAAGTACATCTGGTGGATTACAATTTCTCGGAGACAAACTTGTGTCATGGCAATCAAAGAAGCAGGACGGCACATCACTGTCGTCTACAGAATCTGAATATGTAGCCATGTCTGCTTGTTGTGCTCAAGTCATTTGGATGAGATCTCAACTTAAGGATTATGGCTACCTATTCAATAAGATTCCTATCTACTGTGATTCAAAGAGTGCAATTGATATCTCCTGCAACACAGTACATCATTGCAAATCCAAACACATCGATCTCCGATATCACTTCATCAAATAGCATGTGGAAAAGGGTACCGTTGAACTTTATTTTGTTGGGACTGAGTACCAATTGGCGGACTTACTTACCAAATCCTTGGCACCATCAAGGTTTGCTAGTTTAGTTCACCAAATTGGTATGCGATGTTTGACTCCAGATGATCTGGAAAAGTTTTTAAAACACAATTGATCATCAAACATCAAAACTAACTTTGTAAATATTCTTTCAAAAAAAAATGCAAGTATAAACCACCTCTTTCAACACTATTTTATAAAATGTCTTCAATTATTTAAAACAAGTGTTGAGGGGGAGGAAAAGTAATTTTTTTTCAAATTTCTCAAAAATATATTAACTTTTATACTTGCATTTTATCAAAAATAAATACGTTTTATCAAAAGTGTTGAAGTGTTGATTCAAAAAGTGTTTCGGGTTACTCTCTTTGAACAATATAATTTTTTTTTCAGTAGTTTGGACTACGGTCTAAGGTCGAGGGGGAGTACCACAAGTTGTTCTTATTGTAACTTGGTGTTATTAACGAAAGTTTAATGAGTTAGTGAGTTTAGGCATTAGGTGTGTAAGTAAAATGAGGTTAAGGGGCCATACTTGTCAATATGTGAAACATGTTTCACTCTTGGTCAAAACCAATTTGACCCACACGCATTTACTACCACCTGCAAAAGTAATTACACTTTCAACCACCCTCATCTACGATCCACAATCATTTGCATTATCTAATCATCAATCGTCTAATTTGTAAGTTGTTACATGTTTTGATCATGATTTTTAACAAGGGTTTTTTATATTAACTTAATCCAACGATTCAATAAGTCACAATCGATTAATTAGTCTTTAGGTTATGCGTAATCATGAACCCAGAAATTTGTGGTTGTAATTGTTAAATTGGTTAGTGAGAAATGATCCTTAGATGATTATGAACATGATTCTTAACTCCTATCGTACCCAGATTCACTCAATCGATTAGTTTGGAGTTAGGGTTCATACGAATATTTAGGGGTTCTTGATTTTGTGTGTTGTGATGTTAATTGGTGATGGGGATAGTACTCTTGTATTCCTAGGATCATTCCACTATGATTTAATTGTTTCAGAAACGCGTAATTGTTCATGATTCATAGTTTAAGGGTTCGTACACTAGCAGCCTTGATCTTGTGTTTCTGTGGACAATTATTGTTATAACTTGGACCATATGATCCTTAGGATATTAGATACACTTGCCCTATGCTTATTCTCACCCAGATTCATGATGGAATGTGTTTGTGATTATGTGTTCATGCATACCTACGCGTAACTATAGATTATGGCATGCTTACGCATAAAAAATGCATATTAAGTGTGTGGGAATGTTTATTGATCAGTGGTTGTGTGTTTTACACTTTCAGGAATTAAACAACTCTTATTACGCAAGGTGATTTTCTGGAAAATGGCATGTTTACGCGCAAATTGTTCATCTTACGCGTAAGATTCGACACGTGGACAAACATTGTCTTGGATAAGACAATGTTTACGCTTAATGATAAATCTTACTCATAAGTTTTGTTCTTACGCTTAAGTCTTGAACTTACGCATAAGCCAAAACCTACGCATAAGTTATATCTTACGCTTAAGGTTAATCCTTTGCGTAATCTCATATCCTACGCACAAGATTTTATCCTACGCGTAAGATTGAGCCTACGCATAAGATTTACCTTACGCGTAACATATAAACTTACGCGTAACTTTTGCTCTTACGCCTAATTTCACTTCCTACGCTTAAGTCATGTTATGCGTAGACTTATTCACTTACGCGTAAACTTGTCAAATTCATGAAATTTTTCTAAGTGTTGTAAAATTTCCAACGTGTAACTTCTTGTAATGATAAACTCATGTTGTAACTTAATTGTCATACGTTTCTATCATGTGATAAAACCTAAGTTTGTCATATATCAAAAGTTTTCACACACACAAACACCCACTGATCAATATATTATATGCAAATCATGTAATCTTTTGTCTGAGCTAACACAGTAAACCATTGCCATGTTTGTATTTGTTTATGATCAATTCAGATGGCAGAACACAATGACGTTCCATACGGACCAGAACCCGAACCTAAGCTTTCATGGGAAGAGACATTCCCAGATGATTACACCAGGAAGATTGGAAAGAACAACCTCCGAATCAACTTCAACAAAATCACTTGCAACGAGTCCTCATGTATTGTTGCAGTGGATGCTCTTCTATATCACCCCAACAAGTTGTTGTTCACCAAGTCTGCCTCAGTCTCCTGCTTCTATATCCACCAGTTTTGGCATACACTTCAGCTAGATCTTGGGGAGGCTTCCTTCACCTGTATGCTTCATAACCGTCAGGTCACTGTGGACATTGACTTGCTTAGGAATGTACTTGGGTTACCAGAACTCGGCCCAGATGAAGTATATGATCAAGTTCCCACCGAAGAAGAGCTGATAGAGTGGTTACGGGATATTGGCTATGACGAATCAGAAGAAGTTATCACAAGACACTCTAGGGTCAACATTAGGTATCTTCCACAACCATGGAGAACCCTATACATTCTGATTGCCAAGTCCTTGTCTGGCAGAGACACTGGCCACGAACACCTAAAGCTCCAACACCTCAAACTCTTCTGGGCAGTGGCTAATGTGAAGAAAGTTGACTATGCCAGCATTATCTGGGAAGACCTAATGTGGCACATTCAACACAAGACAACCAACATTCCATTCGTTCGTTTCACAAAACTACTCATCGAGAGCTTCCTTCGTGAGTATGATGATATCCCACAGAGACTTGATGAAAAAGATAAGAATACTTTCAGTAATGAAGATACTCTCAAGGTCATCAAGAGACTTGACACCAGCACACGCAAGCAAGGAAAGAAATTTCCCGACTGTCTCTTGAATGACAAAGTGAAGCTTTGCAAGAACTTCAAGTACTACCTTCAAGCTCTTGAAGCAAAAAAAGTTGGTTTCTTGGATGAAGTTCGACCGTTTAAGGGGAAGACAGGTACCAAGACTGGGAGCTCCGGTAGTTCTACCAAGTCTACTCATAAGAAGAAGGGTACTCTCAAGAGAAGGACTCCTGCCAAGCAGCCCGCATCCATTCCTGAACCTGGGTGGTTTCCCTCACCACAATCTCCTCCAAAACCGTCTGACTCTGAACAAACCGAATCCGACGAAGGTCCAGTGTATAGAGAAGCTTATGCTAACATTGATAAGGATGTGAATCTTGATGACATTGACGATAAGGATTTGACGTTCGAAGATTGGGAAAAGAATATTGACGAATTTGCTGATCATGCTGAATACCCAGCATATCTCAATCAAAGACCATTCACTGAAGCTCAAACAATTTTGGAAGAAGAAAGGATTAGGAGAGAGAAGATGAAGGAACCAGTAACTGCTGAACAAGAGTTTGTAGGCCTTTCAGTTGAAGAAGAAAATGAAAGGGCTCTCAACCTGGGTCTCCTCCACAGCCGAATTGATGCATTCAATGCTGATCTACCTCCACCTCCAGTGTTCTCACAAACCACCGAAGCTGGCGGATCAAGCAGCATTCCTGAGCCTACCACAGGGATCAACACAGACTTGGTCGCTTACGACAATCCCTCGGTATCTCCCACAGACATTGAAATGACTAATGCTACAGCAATGGGAGAAGAAGAAGAGGAAGATCCCATGGATACTGATGCTCCAAGGTTGATGACTATGGAAGAAATGGAGCTCAGAGAAAGGGCTCAAGAAGAGGAACTAAAGAGAAAACAGGAAGCTGAAGAGGCTAGGCTTGAGGAGCTTGCACAAGCCAAACTGGAAGAAGCTATCCGTATGGAGGAAAGCAGGAAAGCTGAAGAAGCAGCTAAGCTGGCAGAAGATAAGTTAAAGAAAGAAGAAGAAGCCAAGCTAGCAGCAGTACAAAAAGCCGAGGCTGACAAACTTGCTGAAGAACAAAGGTTGGAAGAAGAAGCAGCCAAAGCAAAGAAAGTTGATCAACCCGAACCACAGAAAGGAGATGACAAAGACCCTACCACCATCATTGAATCCTCATAGTCATCACCTCCTGCATCTGAATCAACACGCGACAAATCAATCAAGAAACCAAGCACCAAAGCCTCTGCTGCATCAAAGTTACTGAAGTCAGCATTCAGAAGAGTACATGAAAAGAGGAAAAACAGACTGGAAGATCAGGTTGCTACACTAGTAACCCAAGTTACTGAATTGACGAAGCTGAATTCGAACGTCCAAGAGCTACAAGACAAAGTTGATACTTTCTTAGCTAAAGACGTACAGGAGAACTTGGAAGCGACATTAGCAGCTCAAGCACATCAGTACATGGAACAACATTTAGTTGCAGAGTTGAAAGATCTACTGGCACCCATGAGAGACGAACTCACCAAGTTCGCAGAGCAAGCTGTCAAGAAAGTAATCCGATCGACCACATTTACTCTTCGAGCTGACAAGTCTACTGTTCCACTACCAGGGCTATCTATGGATGAATTGGAAGCTCAACTCTTGGACAAGCTGGCAAGCAAGTTCACCTTGACTCCTGAAGAAGCCAAAGTCCTGGAAGCATTAAAAGACAAGATGACCAAAGAGACTTGCAGCACAGAGGCGGACAAACTGAAACGTCCAAGAGATGATGAAGACAGGGATCCTAATTCTTAGGCAAAGAAATAGAAACAAGCCGAAGGACCCTCAACTCAATATAAAACACCGGTCATCCCACCAACAACTACAACATCCTCACAACAACCGAAGGCATCAGGTTCCGCTCCCAAGGCACATGACCACTTTGGATACACCGGTGGTGACGAGATTCCTCAACCCGATGAAGTTCCAGAACCGTCCTCTAAGAAGAAAAAGAAAGAAAGGAAAGAAAAGCATCATCAACCCAAACCGGACACCTCACCAAAAGGCACAGAACCAAAGAAACCGAAAACCGTCCTTAAATGGCTAGACCAAGACGATAGTGCCGAATACTCCTGGTTTGAGAAGATGATCAATTCCCAACCACCACTTGAAGATAATCAAGAACCTCAAGATGGTCGAACGGTGGAATACGCTCAATTAATTCAACAAAAGTTTAAGATGAAAAAGATGAATAAGAAAGAGCTGCGAAGAATCAAGAATGATGCTTTCAATCTTCTGAAAGACCGGTCTGCTAACTCAATCGAACTTGAGTATCATCTGGAAAATATTTCTCGAGCTATGTCAAGCAAGATTGACTGGATCAATCCTGAATCTTATGTCGATCCGGTCACAAGGAAAACCGCACCCTACATTACTGACTGGTCCAAACCACTACTGTAACACCCCCAAAATACCGCAGCGGAAGACTGTGTCACTGGGGTGCTACTTCATAATACAAAGTACAAGTTATAGAAAACGAACTCTAAATGAGACGTTTTGAAAAGTTACCATTTGATTAATGAATTCAAAGTTACAAACATGAGATTCCAAAGTATGATACATAAATGTATACAAAATGTTTTGAATGGTAAATGATAAAAGCGTAAGTCTTCAGAATATGCAGCTTGACTCTAAGTTCCACGCACTAGCTATCGCCTTACTAACCTGAGATAAACATGCTAAAGTGTCAACACAATGGTTGGTGAGTTCATAGAGTTTGTCTTAAAATAGTTGAAAAGCCTTAAAAGAATATTCACACAGCAAAGGCATCGTGAATCTACTCAGTTACAAGTCCCGCCATAAGAGACTTGCAACCTATGTGTTCACAACCCACTGCTACAATATAGTATAATAAAGACATGTATAAGTTTATCAAGACAATTAAGCAATTAGTAGTGAGTCTCTACTTCATGTTCGAAGACCTCACTTTTATGATGTATCCAACATTCGCAAATGTTAGGATGTATCAAAGACAACTAGGAGCCACTTCCCAAAGAAAACTGGGAGCCACTACCCAAAGATAACTGGGAGCCACTTCCCAAAGATAAGACAGTCATGTATGTATGAAATCAAGTATAATGCCATCAAGTATAAGACAACCAAGTATGAAACAATCAAGTATAAATGTTTTGAGTATTTGTACAAGTAAGCAAGTAGTTGTGCATGTATCCCCCCCAAAGAGTTAAAACAAGTACGAAAAGAGTAGGGGCTATGACTCACCTTAAGCTTATGTAATGAGAAATGAAAGTGGTAGTCGAATCGCGAAAGTCTCTAAGAGCAGCCTATAATAGAACGTTGCGACTTAGGTTTGGAGTAACGTCTAAGAATACGACGAATTGCCTATATATGTCTTGCATAATGTTCATGATGTAGTACTTAGTATATAGTGTAAGTCTTTGAATATAAGTCGTTTATGAAACATGTATAGTTTGTACATCTCTTACTACCGTTCGGGCCGACATAATTCAGAAGTCATGAAGTAAACGTTCGAGGAGCCAGGACACTTTAACTCGTAAATCCACAACTCGTCTCGACGGCTTACTCAATGAACTCCTCACATGAGGCTCCCTACTATTGTAGTATTTGATAACATATATATAAGTTTTGATCTTTAAAAGTTATATGGTCTGTAGCCGTGGCTTTGCCGTGACTTTGGTCATGTTACCATGGTCTTGAGACTCAACCTTGGCTTTAGCCATGGTTGTGGTCTTGGCTTTAGGTCATTAGACCTCTTGGTCTTAGTAAAACATAACTATTATATAGTGACTTTGGTCTAAAAATGGGCTGTTAAGAATTTGAAGAAAATTATCACTCAGAAAGCGTTTTCAGGGCTCGAGCTTCTTTGTTCCTGAACGAAAACGTCGTTCCGGACAACTTTCGTGTTTTAACTTTTTGATGAATCGGACCAGAAGTGGGACTTTCAAAATCATAATTTGATCAGAATGCTATTTAGGCAGATTTGCCGTTTTGGTTTCGCTAACTTCAAATGGTCATAACTTTTGACTCGTGTACTCGTTTTGGGTGATTCAAATTGCTATGTTTTCCTTGTTAAGTCCTCTTTAACAGTAAGTAAGTGTCAAATATCAAAGTTATACTATTGGGGTCGTGGTTCTCCATAAAAATCACTAGTTTGCTTGTTTACTTGTCATAAGTTAACATATGTATACCAATACTTGTTTTATCCATTTTTAAACATCATGAACACAATACAAAGACCATATATAGCATGAAAGAAACATAATAAGCATGAAATGATATTGAGCAAGAAAGTGTATAAGGGTTTGCTTACAACTTTTGGCTTTCTAAAGAAAGGAAGTCAAGTATGGAACTAGGACACTAAACCTAAGCTTGTAAACCCTTCACCATAACTCTTGTAACCCTTGTTAGCCTTGATATAACCCTTGTAAAAACCATTTAACTTCAGCCCTAGTAACCTTGTGTAGCTCTTAATTCAACCATGGAATCACCAAACAAACTTAAGAACTAGGTAGAGAATACTAAGACATTGAACTTTGTAGTGTAACTTGTATATTGAAGATCAAAGGATCATGGTGCTAGGTACATATGTTGTGGCGTTTTTGGTGATGAAGAAAGGAAGAAAATGAGCTTGTATTTATACTATGAATGAGGAGGTTAGGAAGCTTGCTAGGAAAGTGCTATAACTTGGTGACAAAGTTGTAATTAAGTAAGATCTAATGGCTAAAGTCAAGATTTAACCACACATGGTGACTCCCCCCCCCCCCCTAAGTCGGTTCTAAAAGGATAAAGGTGACTAGATGAGTAGTCATGGTCTTTGGATGATAATATACTAAGTATGTAGCTAGTTTTGACTCCGTAAATCGCTAACCGTAAATGATTAAGCCTCAAAACGTAAAACCGGGTATCGTAAAAATATGAAACTTGAAAGTATTGTTAAACATGTCAATATAGTCCATAATAAAATATAAAATGAGTGGTAGGTTCCATCGGGTGCTAAAACCCTGCTAAAAACTGGAAACACGGGTCTAAAACGCGCAATTCGCGTAAAACGCTGAACTGAAAAACGTAAAATTTCGAAACTTTTGGAATTGTCCTAAAATGAGAGAAAATCATATTTCTATTGTTTATAATGTTTTATGGATATATCGGGATGCTGGAAGGACGTTTAAACCTAAAAGTAAATCTCGGACACGGCTTTGTGATTTTTGCAGAAATGATCCGACGAGCGTCAAACTCTCGGATTATCGTTAAAATAGTTTAACTTACGAGAATATGAAATAAAATTTTCTGAGATGAATAGTGAAAAGTGAATAGTAAAAGTGAATAGTGAAATTTTCGGGAATAAAAGTTAACCTGAAATTGCAAATTGTTACAGTCTCTACCCCTTAAGGAGAACTTCGTCCCGAAGTTCAGTTGATGTTAACTACTTACGATGTGTCTAAAAGAATTCGGAATTTCCAATATAGTGGTGTTCACTCTGATTCGTCTAAGGTTCTGGTTAAGGAGTCGTATCGGCTACAATTAAGCCCACTTATTTATAACACATTACTTACATAAAGAAGCGTCCAAATTTATATAAGTAAGGTCTCATAAACTTATGGTTCGGTGATTTACAATTTCTTTATTTAACTGAAGAGGCGTCCCAATCCATTTAAATAAGGAGATTCTAAATCATCCTACTTAAGAATTTCCAACACAAAATCCGCCTTCTGAGGCCGATAGTAAGATAATCAAGTCATCAAATCCTTAAAGCTAAGCAATAATATTATTTAACTCAAATCTTGTGTCTAATCAAACAAGAACTGTCACAAGATCAAGTTAACTAATTAGTTATTACTCAGCTCCATGTTTTTAATGACTCGACGAATCTCTGGGGCTCCTTATAATACTAAAGTCACATCATCTAACAGCGTGGAACTAAGCAAACCTCTAACCAAAAAGCATATGTGTATGTATTGTGTGTAAGGCAAATAAAGAGGAAGGTCCCAAAGTATATAGCAGTTATAGTCTAGGCACTAAATGCAACCTAGTTCTCTATAACCAAGGCTCTGGTACCAATCTGTAACACGCCCAAAATACCGCAGCGGAAGACTGTGTCACTGGGGTGCTACTTCATAATACAAAGTACAAGTTATAGAAAACGAACTCTAAATGAGACGTTTTGAAAAGTTACCATTCGATTAATGAATTCAAAGTTACAAACATGAGATTCCAAAGTATGATACATAAATGTATACAAAATGTTTTGAATGGTAAATGATAAAAGCGTAAGTCTTCAGAATATGCAGCTTGACTCTAAGTTCCACGCACTAGCTATCGCCTTACTAACCTGAGATAAACATGCTAAAGTGTCAACACAATGGTTGGTGAGTTCATAGAGTTTGTCTTAAAACAGTTGAAAAGCCTTAAAAGAATATTCACACAGCAAAGGCATCGTGAATCCACTCAGTTACAAGTCCCGCCATAAGAGACTTGTAACCTGTGTGTTCACAACCCACTGCTACAATATAGTATAATAAAGACATGTATAAGTTTATCAAGACAATTAAGCAATTAGTAGTGAGTCTCTACTTCATCTCCGAAGACCTTACTTTTATGATGTATCCAACATTCGCAAATGTTAGGATGTATCAAAGACAACTGGGAGCCACTTCCCAAAGAAAACTGGGAGCCACTACCCAAAGATAACTGGGAGCCACTTCCCAAAGATAAGACAGTCATGTATGTATGAAATCAAGTATAATGCCATCAAGTATAACACAATCAAGTATGAAACAATCAAGTATAAATGTTTTGAGTATTTGTACAAGTAAGCAAGTAGTTGTGCATGTATCCCCCCCAAAGAGTTAAAACAAGTACGAAAAGAGTAGGGGCTATGACTCACCTTAAGCTTATGTAATGAGAAATGAAAGTGGTAGTCGAATCGCGAAAGTCTCTAAGAGCAGCCTATAATAGAACGTTGCGACTTAGGTTTGGAGTAACGTCTAAGAATTCGACGAATTGCCTATATATGTCTTGCATAATGTTCATGATGTAGTACTTAGTATATAGTGTAAGTCTTTGAATATAAGTCGTTTATGAAACATGTATAGTTTGTACATCTCTTACTACCGTTCGGGCCGACATAATTCAGAAGTCATGAAGTAAACGTTCGAGGAGCCAGGACACTTTAACTCGTAAATCCACAACTCGTCTCGACGGCTTACTCAATGAACTCCTCACATGAGGCTCCCTACTATTGTAGTATTTGATAACATATATATAAGTTTTGATCTTTAAAAGTTATATGGTCTGTAGCCGTGGCTTTGCCGTGACTTTGGTCATGTTACCATGGTCTTGAGACTCAACCTTGGCTTTAGCCATGGTTGTGGTCTTGGCTTTAGGTCATTAGACCTCTTGGTCTTAGTAAAACATAACTATTATATAGTGACTTTGGTCTAAAAATGGGCTGTTAAGAATTTGAAGAAAATTATCACTCAGAAAGCGTTTTCAGGGCTCGAGCTTCTTTGTTCCTGAACGAAAACGTCGTTCCGGACAACTTTCGTGTTTTAACTTTTTGATGAATCGGACCAGAAGTGGGACTTTCAAAATCATAATTTGATCAGAATGCTATTTAGGCAGATTTGTCGTTTTGGTTTCGCTAACTTCAAATGGTCATAACTTTTGACTCGTGTACTCGTTTTTGGTGATTCAAATTGCTATGTTTTCCTTGTTAAGTCCTCTTTAACAGTAAGTAAGTGTCAAATATCAAAGTTATACTATTGGGGTCGTGGTTTTCCATAAAAATCACTAGTTTGCTTGTTTACTTGTCATAAGTTAACATATGTATACCAATACTTGTTTTATCCATTTTTAAACATCATGAACACAATACAAAGACCATATATAGCATGAAAGAAACATAATAAGCATGAAATGATATTGAGCAAGAAAGTGTATAAGGGTTTGCTTACAACTTTTGGCTTTCTAAAGAAAGGAAGTCAAGTATGGAACTAGGACACTAAACCTAAGCTTGTAAACCCTTCACCATAACTCTTGTAACCCTTGTTAGCCTTGATATAACCCTTGTAAAAACCATTTAACTTCAGCCCTAGTAACCTTGTGTAGCTCTTAATTCAACCATGGAATCACCAAACAAACTTAAGAACTAGGTAGAGAATACTAAGACATTGAACTTTGTAGTGTAACTTGTATATTGAAGATCAAAGGATCATGGTGCTAGGTACATATGTTGTGGCGTTTTTGGTGATGAAGAAAGGAAGAAAATGAGCTTGTATTTATACTATGAATGAGGAGGTTAGGAAGCTTGCTAGGAAAGTGCTATAACTTGGTGACAAAGTTGTAATTAAGTAAGATCTAATGGCTAAAGTCAAGATTTAACCACACATGGTGACTCCCCCCCCCTAAGTCGGTTCTAAAAGGATAAGGGTGACTAGATGAGTAGTCATGGTCTTTGGATGATAATATCCTAAGTATGTAGCTAGTTTTGACTCCGTAAATCGCTAACCGTAAATGATTAAGCCTCAAAACGTAAAACCGGGTATCGTAAAAATATGAAACTTGAAAGTATTGTTAAACATGTCAATATAGTCCATAATAAAATATAAAATGAGTGGTAGGTTCTATCGGGTGCTAAAACCCTGCTAAAAACTGGAAACACGGGTCTAAAACGCGCAATTCGCGTAAAACGCTGAACTGAAAAACGTAAAATTTCGAAACTTTTGGAATTGTCCTAAAATGAGAGAAAATCATATTTCTATTGTTTATAATGTTTTATGGATATATCGGGATGCTGGAAGGACGTTTAAACCTAAAAGTAAATCTCGGACACGGCTTTGTGATTTTTGCAGAAATGATCCGACGAGCGTCAAACTCTCGGATTATCGTTAAAATAGTTTAACTTACGAGAATATGAAATAAAATTTTCTGAGATGAATAGTGAAAAGTGAATAGTAAAAGTGAATAGTGAAATTTTCGGGAATAAAAGTTAACCTGAAATTGCGAATTGTTACAGTCTCTACCCCTTAAGGAGAACTTCGTCCCGAAGTTCAGTTGATGTTAACTACTTACGATGTGTCTAAAAGAATTCGGAATTTCCAATATAGTGGTGTTCACTCTGATTCGTCTAAGGTTCTGGTTAAGGAGTCGTATCGGCTACAATTAAGCCCACTTATTTATAACACATTACTTACATAAAGAAGCGTCCAAATTTATATAAGTAAGGTCTCATAAACTTATGGTTCGGTGATTTACAATTTCTTTATTTAACTGAAGAGGCGTCCCAATCCATTTAAATAAGGAGATTCTAAATCATCCTACTTAAGAATTTCCAACACAAAATCCGCCTTCTGAGGCCGATAGTAAGATAATCAAGTCATCAAATCCTTAAAGCTAAGCAATAATATTATTTAACTCAAATCTTGTGTCTAATCAAACAAGAACTGTCACAAGATCAAGTTAACTAATTAGTTATTACTCAGCTCCATGTTTTTAATGACTCGACGAATCTCTGGGGCTCCTTATAATACTAAAGTCACATCATCTAACAGCGTGGAACTAAGCAAACCTCTAACCAAAAAGCATATGTGTATGTATTGTGTGTAAGGCAAATAAAGAGGAAGGTCCCAACGTATATAGCAGTTATAGTCTAGGCACTAAATGCAACCTAGTTCTCTATAACCAAGGCTCTGGTACCAATCTGTAACACCCCCAAAATACCGCAGCGGAAGACTGTGTCACTGGGGTGCTACTTCATAATACAAAGTACAAGTTATAGAAAACGAACTCTAAATGAGACGTTTTGAAAAGTTACCATTCGATTAATGAATTCAAAGTTACAAACATGAGATTCCAAAGTATGATACATAAATGTATACAAAATGTTTTGAATGGTAAATGATAAAAGCGTAAGTCTTCAGAATATGCAGCTTGACTCTAAGTTCCACGCACTAGCTATCGCCTTACTAACCTGAGATAAACATGCTAAAGTGTCAACACAATGGTTGGTGAGTTCATAGAGTTTGTCTTAAAACAGTTGAAAAGCCTTAAAAGAATATTCACACAGCAAAGGCATCGTGAATCCACTCAGTTACAAGTCCCGCCATAAGAGACTTGTAACCTGTGTGTTCACAACCCACTGCTACAATATAGTATAATAAAGACATGTATAAGTTTATCAAGACAATTAAGCAATTAGTAGTGAGTCTCTACTTCATCTCCGAAGACCTTACTTTTATGATGTATCCAACATTCGCAAATGTTAGGATGTATCAAAGACAACTGGGAGCCACTTCCCAAAGAAAACTGGGAGCCACTACCCAAAGATAACTGGGAGCCACTTCCCAAAGATAAGACAGTCATGTATGTATGAAATCAAGTATAATGCCATCAAGTATAAGACAACCAAGTATGAAACAATCAAGTATAAATGTTTTGAGTATTTGTACAAGTAAGCAAGTAGTTGTGCATGTATCCCCCCCAAAGAGTTAAAACAAGTACGAAAAGAGTAGGGGCTATGACTCACCTTAAGCTTATGTAATGAGAAATGAAAGTGGTAGTCGAATCGCGAAAGTCTCTAAGAGCAGCCTATAATAGAACGTTGCGACTTAGGTTTGGAGTAACGTCTAAGAATACGACGAATTGCCTATATATGTCTTGCATAATGTTCATGATGTAGTACTTAGTATATAGTGTAAGTCTTTGAATATAAGTCGTTTATGAAACATGTATAGTTTGTACATCTCTTACTACCGTTCGGGCCGACATAATTCAGAAGTCATGAAGTAAACGTTCGAGGAGCCAGGACACTTTAACTCGTAAATCCACAACTCGTCTCGACGGCTTACTCAATGAACTCCTCACATGAGGCTCCCTACTATTGTAGTATTTGATAACATATATATAAGTTTTGATCTTTAAAAGTTATATGGTCTGTAGCCGTGGCTTTGCCGTGACTTTGGTCATGTTACCATGGTCTTGAGACTCAACCTTGGCTTTAGCCATGGTTGTGGTCTTGGCTTTAGGTCATTAGACCTCTTGGTCTTAGTAAAACATAACTATTATATAGTGACTTTGGTCTAAAAATGGGCTGTTAAGAATTTGAAGAAAATTATCACTCAGAAAGCGTTTTCAGGGCTCGAGCTTCTTTGTGCCTGAACGAAAACGTCGTTCCGGACAACTTTCGTGTTTTAACTTTTTGATGAATCGGACCAGAAGTGGGACTTTCAAAATCATAATTTGATCAGAATGCTATTTAGGCAGATTTGCCGTTTTGGTTTCGCTAACTTCAAATGGTCATAACTTTTGACTCGTGTACTCGTTTTGGGTGATTCAAATTGCTATGTTTTCCTTGTTAAGTCCTCTTTAACAGTAAGTAAGTGTCAAATATCAAAGTTATACTATTGGGGTCGTGGTTCTCCATAAAAATCACTAGTTTGCTTGTTTACTTGTCATAAGTTAACATATGTATACCAATACTTGTTTTATCCATTTTTAAACATCATGAACACAATACAAAGACCATATATAGCATGAAAGAAACATAATAAGCATGAAATGATATTGAGCAAGAAAGTGTATAAGGGTTTGCTTACAACTTTTGGCTTTCTAAAGAAAGGAAGTCAAGTATGGAACTAGGACACTAAACCTAAGCTTGTAAACCCTTCACCATAACTCTTGTAACCCTTGTTAGCCTTGATATAACCCTTGTAAAAACCATTTAACTTCAGCCCTAGTAACCTTGTGTAGCTCTTAATTCAACCATGGAATCACCAAACAAACTTAAGAACTAGGTAGAGAATACTAAGACATTGAACTTTGTAGTGTAACTTGTATATTGAAGATCAAAGGATCATGGTGCTAGGTACATATGTTGTGGCGTTTTTGGTGATGAAGAAAGGAAGCAAATGAGCTTGTATTTATACTATGAATGAGGAGGTTAGGAAGCTTGCTAGGAAAGTGCTATAACTTGGTAACAAAGTTGTAATTAAGTAAGATCTAATGGCTAAAGTCAAGATTTAACCACACATGGTGACTCCCCCCCCCCCCCTAAGTCGGTTCTAAAAGGATAAGGGTGACTAGATGAGTAGTCATGGTCTTTGGATGATAATATCCTAAGTATGTAGCTAGTTTTGACTCCGTAAATCGCTAACCGTAAATGATTAAGCCTCAAAACGTAAAACCGGGTATCGTAAAAATATGAAACTTGAAAGTATTGTTAAACATGTCAATATAGTCCATAATAAAATATAAAATGAGTGGTAGGTTCTATCGGGTGCTAAAACCCTGCTAAAAACTGGAAACACGGGTCTAAAACGCGCAATTCGCGTAAAACGCTGAACTGAAAAACGTAAAATTTCGAAACTTTTGGAATTGTCCTAAAATGAGAGAAAATCATATTTCTATTGTTTATAATGTTTTATGGATATATCGGGATGCTGGAAGGACGTTTAAACCTAAAAGTAAATCTCGGACACGGCTTTGTGATTTTTGCAGAAATGATCCGACGAGCGTCAAACTCTCGGATTATCGTTAAAATAGTTTAACTTACGAGAATATGAAATAAAATTTTCTGAGATGAATAGTGAAAAGTGAATAGTAAAAAGTGAATAGTAAAAGTGAATAGTAAAAAGTGAATAGTGAAATTTTCGGGAATAAAAGTTAACCTGAAATTGCGAATTGTTACAACTACCGATGATTGGGAAGCCTAAGGAACCAAAGATCCCGTACAAGTTCTTCTTCAACACAGACTTGGAATTTCTGAAACTTGGCAGCAAGATTGAGAAGAAGTACGTTACCTCACTCGCCTTTCTCCCTGCAGCTCGATATCTCAACAGTGCCATCGAAGAAGAAGCTTTAGCATTATTCGTTGATAAAATTGTTGAATATGACCGGAACGCACTTTACGGTATACATCATTGGCCAGACAACCGGGCACAGTACTATCGAAGCAGCAGACTTAATCAGACAATGGGCGATGTGACAAGTGATTTAAAGATAGTCTCGATTCAGTTCATTTCGACTGTCACTCACTTTGGGTACCCCTTCCTCAACAAAATCACACTGAAAAGACTTGATGAAAAGGAGTACGATATTTCCGAGTCAGACTTTCCACGACTACTTCTCAATGACATCGAAGACATGTACCTGCTCAAAGTTCAAGGAAAACTCTGTGGCTTGCCTAAAGAGATGCAGCTTGCCTTTATCCAAGCTCTCCTAATCTTCATCAGGCAGATAGTCATCAGAGAAAGAGTAGAAGACCTTCAATTGGGAGTGGAAAGTTATCAGAAGAAGCTCAATCTCACCAAACCCAACATGTTCGACATCCCTGACCTTCAACATCTACCTCAATACACCTTGATTAGGCAACCATTTGGGTTCACCTACTGCAGTATAAACGGTCGCAACTGCTTCATGGCTTACGACGAAATACATAAGTTCTGTGATGAAACCTTGAAGTTCGTCAGAGATGGAATCAAAAGCAGATTGGATGACATTGCTCTGGGTAAATCTAAAAGGTGGAAAACCAATGAGGCCAGGGATGCTCGCAGATTCATCTTAAGGATTGAGAACAGATTGAAGCGCAGGGATCAGTTTTGAAGGTTGGAAAGTTATGTGGGAGGAAGACAGAAGTTTTCGGTGTTGACATTTCAGAGACCAGATTGGTAGAAAATTGTAAGAGTTTGATTTGATTTGTCAATTATATACTTCATTATGGCTTGTGTACGTATTACAGTGCACAACCCGTACTTGTAAAGAAAGGACCCTGAGGTACGCATCAGTGCCTCAATCCTAAATATAAGGAGCGAAGGCTTCTTACTTTTGAGTAGAATTAATCAAACATTTATGATTTTCATAATTCTGCTCAAAAGGACAAGTATTTCACCTCAATAAGACCTAATCACTTGTTGAGGGGGAGCACTTGTCAAAACTAAATACTTTGCTCAAAATTAAAAGTTCTTGGTGAATCTCCCCGCAAGACTCAAAAGGCATATGTTAATCTAAAAGATTGTCAAGAACATCATTTTATATGCTATTTTTGAGGGGGAGAAAATGAAAAAGTGATTAAAATAAACGAAGTCAAAGCTTAAAAGTTGTATCATGTGCGAGCTAGACTTAGTATTGACCCAGGAATTGACGAGACAATAAAAGTTAGTAATATCGAAAGGACTTATCCTCGACGGGTAATAACATCAAGTTAGTTACTAGAGCTAGTTGTCACCTAAAAGCTGACAATGTATCTCTTTAACTAACCACGTAAGCGTGTCTCGAAAAGGATATGTCTTAGTAAAAATGTACCGTCTCGAGAAACTTTCTGTGGACTTGACCAGGCCGGGTAATAACTTCAAGCTAGTCTAACTAGTGATGTAAGCGTGTCTCGAATCGGTCTTGTTCACGGAAAGTGGATCAATTCAAAAGTGCTTGCTCCTCCCGCATGTGCAAATTTATTAAATACTTATGAGCACATGTGCAGGGGGAGCCCTTCAAAAGTGTACACAAAACTCTCAAAGTGTTAACCAAAATTATTTATCACAAACACTTTGAGAGATTTTCAATCAAAGGTTTTGATGAGGCGAAAAATGATCCGTTTTTAGGGGGTCATTTAAGCCCGAATCCGACTTTATTTGATCAAATATTGCCCTAAATCGTTCCTTTTGTGATTTTAGGTGTTTGGAGAGTGAATTCTGGAAAAGAGGCTATTTTGGACGTTTTTGAAGCATAAAGTGAAGAAAACGGCAAAGTACCAAAAATCCAAGCTGAAAATACAAGGTGACGGCGTCAGACATGAAGAATTAAATATCGAAGGTGGTGACGGCGTCAGACGTACTGGTGACGGCGTCAAAGTGGCCAAGAATAATTTACCGTGGGTGGTGACGGCGTCACATAGGCCGTCATAAGTGGATCAAGGCCGTCCGAGGAAGTTTATGGCGGCGAGGTGATGGCGTCAGAATTAACTCTTGACGCCGTCAGACTGTTTTTCCTATATATAGTTTTCTAGTTTTTTCATTAAAGAGAGAGAAGTTTTGGTGAAACCCTAAAAACGATTTTGGTGCCTCTTTCACAGGTTTTTCAAGGGTTCCAAACCCTTGAAACCTTGCATTGTAATTGAGATAAGTGTACTTTCAATTCAATCAATATGTCTATGTATTGGTTGTTTATCTTTTGTTCTTATCTTAATTCTACTATGCTAGGCTAGATCTCTCTTGTGTTTGCTTAGATCTAATGAAACCTAGATGTTGATTATGTGTTGATTACTTGTCTATTCTTGTTTTGAATGAATGATTTATATGTTAGGCTTAAGAAAACTAGCAGATCTCCAAATGGTAACATGCTTGAACGTCTTAAGAAACATGAACCGAGGCGTACTAGGTCTTTATTGGTTGTATTTAATGCATGAGCCACTGTTTACAATCCCTATAGTTGTGATGGGTCATGGTGTAGGAGGAGATAAGAGCTCATAGAGTTGGGGAGTTATGTATGCCACCCCACGAATGGTATTAAGGAATACAATCCGTCATTCATACAAGTGTAACAAGTAATTAACATGTAAAAGATATCTAGGGAGTAATGAAGTCTAAGTAAACACAATTTCTCCAAATACTGCTCACAACCTTAGTTTAAATTAGTTTAATTTCATTTTCATTATTTTATTTTGATTGCATCTTAGTTTTGGGTTAGTTGAATAGCAACTAATTCCGCCCACTCTTCCAAAACCCGAGATTTTAATTGCTTTCATAAAATATAAAAATACAAAAATAATCATCCCTCACCTCTAGAACTATTAATTAGGTTTTCTAATCCTAGCGACACTATTCCTAAGCTGAACGATCAATCCCCCGGTACTTGTCACTATACTATACTACAACGATCAGGTACACTGCCTGGTGGGGGTTGTAAGCTTCTCGAGATCCCTCGAGAGGTAAAGCAAGGTGCGATTCCCACGCATCAAGTTTTTGGCGCCGCTGCCGGGGAATAGTTATTGTCTAGGTTAGGATTTCTTTTTATTAGGTCTACTTGCTAGATTCCTTTCTAGTAAGATTTTTATTTTTATTTTTAGGTCTTCTTTAGTCTATCTTGTTTCTTCGTGCCTTTGTTCGTAACTCTTTACCATCCGACATCATGGAAGGTGGTAACATCTTTGAACCCATCATCCCACCACAACAAAACCCACCATTAGAACCCCTTAGGCCCCGAACCTTAGGAGAGTATTCCCGACCTAGCCACCAAGGCTACCGAAACACCATTGAGCTCACCGGAGCCAATGTGACCCCCTTGCGATCCGACACCATCCGGTTGGTGCAAAGCGGATGTGCATTCCATGGACTTCGTTCCGAAGATCCAAACCAACACCTTAAGGACTTCCTCAAAATCGTAGATTCCATAGACCTAGGTGTTGAAACTAGAGAGACTACCCGTTTACGCCTATTCCAATTCTCTCTACGGGATCAAGCTAGTCAATGGCTTGAGCGTTTACCCGCGGGATCCATCACCACATGGGATGATCTCACCACTCGTTTCCTTGCTCAATTTTTCCCACCGGGGAGAACTAATAAACTTAGGAATGACATCTTGATGTTTCAACAACGTCAAAATGAATCTCTTTATGAAGCATGGACTCGTTTCAAGGACTTACTCCAAAAAGTCCCTCATCATGGCATAGATCTTTGGCTCCAAGTCCAAATCTTCTATGACCATATCGACATCTCCACGAGGCGAACCATTGACCAATCGGCCGGTGGTAAGCTACGTGATCTTAGTGCGGAACAATCATGGGAACTCATAGAAGATCTTGCTCTCTATGACAACGAAAGTTGGAATGATCCCCGTGATTTGAACAAAACGGCCAAGGCAATATCTTTGCCTTCGAATAATTCAAGCACTCCCGACCGTAGGATCATGGAACTTGAGGACCAAGTCAAGTTTCTCATGAAATCTTACGAAGCTCCGAAGCATTCAAGCCAAGTGAACAAAATCACTTCTTCATGCGAATTATGTAGTGGTCCCCATGACACTCGTGATTGTGTGGAACTCCCCGGAACAGCTTTTGCGGACTACGCATCCACACGTACCGACGAAGCGGGAGATAAGTGGTACACTTTCAAGCCCGAGCCAAACACATACGGTGATTCATATAACCCCTCATGGAAAAATCACCCAAACCTTAGGAGGAAACAAAATCAACCAAATTCTTCCAATCCGCCTAATCGTTACCAATCAAACGGTCCACCATCTAACCGTACCTTCAACAACAATCCTTCTAACAACTATGGTAGTACCAACAATCTTGAAGGATTGATGTCAAAGTTCATGGCATCTCAAGAAGCCCACATAGCTAAGTTTGAAGCCGATTTCAAACAAAATCAAAGCGAGATGACCAATAGAATTGATGCATTGTTGAAAGTTCTCAATGACCGAGAAATGGGAGCATTCCCAAGCGACACCATCAAGAATCCGAAACTAAACGTTAATGCCACATCTTCAGTTTCGTCACCCACTTCGTGTCCACAATACTACTCGGTTAAATCAACGAGCACGTGTTTCAAACAACACCAAGTTCCCCAAAAGGACCAATCAACTAAAACACCCACTATAGAGCCGGTCAAAAGCATAGTTGAAACACCTCTTACGCAAGACCTTGACGATGAATTCAAAGAACTTCACCTTGAACGCCCCGTCATTGATGTCTTAGCGCGTGCTCCTTACTATAGTGCCCTCCTAGAAAAATATGAGAAGTATAAGCTAGGTAAAAATGGGACCGCCTTCGTTCAAAACAAGTTGCCTAAAAAGCTTGATGATCCGGGTATATTTGTTTTGCCTTGTAAGATAGGAAGATCCGAAGCTTTCGACACACTAGCCGATTTAGGGTCAAGCCTCAACTTGATTCCCTTATCCTTATTCACCGCTCTTAAGCTAGGAAAGTTAGAGGAAACGGAGGTATTGATAGGGCTAGCGGATGGAAGTATTGCCCACCCGGTTGGAATGATTAAGGATGTAGTTGTTCACGTAGGAAGGTTAACTATATTAGCGGATTTTCACGTCCTAGACATGGTTAGTGACACTACATGCCCATTATTGGTAGGAAGAGGATTTTTAGCAACCGCTAGTGCCATGATAGATTGCAAGGAATCCAAGATAGCGGTAGGAGAAGGCGATACTTGGTCGGTGTATGATGTTAAGAAGCATAGTTATGATTGTGATGATGAACCAACACCGCATTGGGTAGAGATGAATAGGAGACCATCTAGATATGGACCTTGGATAGAAAGGAACTTCATAGGACCTCAATGCCCATTTTATCTTGAAAAGGATTTCGTTGAGAAGACACATTCGGTAGAACAACTCATAGCTAGGGATGAGGAGCTAGATCCCTTTGAGGACCCCTTAGTCTTTAGAAAGATGATTGAGTTCTTGAGCGTAATGCCTATTAATATAGAGTTAAATAAATGGAAAAGAGATGGAGATAAGTATAAATGGGGGTGGGACAAGCCACCTAAAGAAGGTGACGGGTCATGGCATATTAGAATGACCTTGTATGATCCGGATGGAGAAAAGTTTGAAAGGTCATACCACACTAAGGGAACCAATAGAAAGTTGAAACCTAAGTTCGATCCCAAAGATGTCCTCAATGAGGAACTCACCCGAATCACGTAGTAACCCACGACTTTGAGTCTAGCTACAAGACTCGTAAATAAAGAAAAGCGCTTCTTGGGAGGCAACCCATGTTTTGTGTGATTTTTATTTGTTTAATTGTTATTTGCTTCCGTATGCATGTTTTATTTTTATTGTTGGTTGATCATGTTTCTCTACTAAAAAGTGGAAATACTTTATTATGTTGTTTAGCCTAGTCTTAACTTCAACCTAGAGGTATTTTTGCAAAAAAAAAAGATAAGTGTAAGGGGAAACCCCAAATATGTTTTTAAGAAACAAACCGATCATGATTCTCCACAATATTTAATGAACATGTATATTCGTATTTGTTAGAGTCAAATGCTTGTATTGAGTCATAATGAAGTTTTGCAGGATTTTCCAGGAAGTAGGACAAAGTTTTTCCAGAAATTTTCCGGAAACTTAACATAAGAATTTCTGCAGGTCCATTCTGACGGCGTCAGGGTTTGCTCTTGACGGCGTCAGGAGTTAAAATCTGGAAATTTTACCGGTTTTGTTTTTCTAACGGAGTCTTATGGTTTTTGTGAATTATTAAGTTTTATAATCTCCAGGAAATCTGCAAACTTCATTCCACAAGCATTATATCTTACTTTGTTTTCTAGGATTTAGTAACTTATATAGGATGCCGCCGATTTTACGCGAGGTTGCCTTGTCTACTTTTGTCAGGATTTACAGGTTATTTGTGACAAGAAGATGATTTATATTCTGGAAGGGAAGCTTTGATTGTTCGTTTTCTTGGAAGAAGATTTAACCTGGCCAACTAAAATCCATACCGAGCGAATCAGGGGAGTATTTGATTTCATTCTCTTTACTTTTTAACTTTTACATTCTTTACTTGAACATTGGGGACAATGTTCATCTTAAGTGTAAGGGGAGGGTAAAAAGATGATACCTTACATATGCACTTTCGCTTGAGTTTGTTTTGTTTGATAGTAGATGAGTAATAAAACTACGAGAAATACTTGTTAGTGTAATTTTAGCGCCAAATTTAAAATTTTTTACAACATTTAGGAGTGAAACTTTAGCCATAGCAAGCGTCTCATGGATAGGAGGTTGTATGACTAGCACATAACCGTATATTCAGAAAAATTTTCCACCCAAAAATGTGAGGTTCACCTTTAGATTTGATAGGAAAAGCATTCATTATTAGTGCTTATGAGTGTACCGGTAGCACTTAGATTCTAGAACTTGCGTTAGTGATGCATCCCGAGACCGCTAGTGAGACTACATTCGTGTGGTAGGATTTACTACATGATAAGAGGCATTAGGATCACCCTTGTGTTAAACCCGTATCATGATTACTTGACCATTTAAGTCATATTACTTGGCTAGTTAAGTCAACTAATTTTTCCCACACCCTTAGCGTTGTACTCATTTTTAGTACACGATACCCCTAGTACACCCCTCCGAGCCTATCTTTTCGTTTCTAACTTTAAGCATTTTACTTAAAGGAAGAATTTGTTACACCCCACTTAAATGTACAACCAAATCGCCTTAGCCTTCCGTGTATGCGCTCATTTTTAGTGCATTATTGTTATTTGTTAAACCCTAAGTTAACTTTCTAATTGATTACATGGTTGCTAAGTCGAGTCATATCCTTGTACATATTGTTTTGGGACTATTGGGACTCATGGGTAAGTACTTATTTTATGGAGTAATGGGGAAGAACATCACTTATTACCCCCATACGTGCGTTAATCTTAAAAGTGCTCCAAGTGTTTTAATTTTCTTAATTCGAGTCATTAGATTAGTTAATTGTAAAGTATGTAAAGATTCAAGTGTAAGGGGAATTCTCATCCCCTATGATGTATTATTTCGGATGGTAGGGTAAGAGTGTATGCAAAAAAAAAAAAAAAAAAAAAAAAAAAAAAAAAAAAAAAAAAAAAAAAAATCGAAAAATCAAGAAAAAGAAAAAAAAATAGAAAAGAAAAAAAAAAAACATACGGACTACCATCCCGTTTTTATTCTATGTTTATTTTATGTTTTTGTTATTTTTCATTTATTAGCTTAAGTCAAGTCTAGTCTTAGCTTAGCAACGCCATCTTGTACATGTAATTAACTAAGATTGTTAACTCGCCACCAGTAAAACTTCCTTTATCCAACAAAACCGTGTAATTCATATCCCTACACCTAACGTTATAACCCTTTAAAAGACCTCTTTGATAGTTTATCCTAGGTGCTTACGCCATGTGGTGGAGGTTTGATCCTTTCCCAAGCCTATGGTAATCTATTTTGCTATGACAGGTAGTGAGAGATATCTTCCATTTCCATAATGTTATATTACTTTATTACACCCGAGAGATGTGAGTATCTAAACACTATTTGTGAGGTGCTTGTGTATGACCTCCGTGCTTGTCTATTGGTCTTTAGTGGAACGATTATTTGTTGTAATTACTTTTATATTAGTGTTAAATGACCCCTAACTTGTCTTTTGAGTAGAATAAAAGCTCATTTGCTTGAGGACAAGCAAATCTCAAGTGTAAGGGTATATGATGAGGCGAAAAATGATCCGTTTTTAGGGGGTCATTTAAGCCCGAATCCGACTTTATTTGATCAAATATTGCCCTAAATCGTTCCTTTTGTGATTTTAGGTGTTTGGAGAGTGAATTCTGGAAAAGAGGCTATTTTGGACGTTTTTGAAGCATAAAGTGAAGAAAACGGCAAAGTACCAAAAATCCAAGCTGAAAATACAAGGTGACGGCGTCAAGACCAAAAGCTTGACGGCGTCAGACATGAAGAATTAAATATCGAAGGTGGTGACGGCGTCAGACGTACTGGTGACGGCGTCAAAGTGGCCAAGAATAATTTACCGTGGGTGGTGACGGCGTCACATAGGCCGTCATAAGTGGATCAAGGCCGTCCGAGGAAGTTTATGGAGGCGAGGTGACGGCGTCAAAATTAACTCTTGACGCCGTCAGACTGTTTTTCCTATATATAGTTTTCTAGTTTTTTCATTAAAGAGAGAGAAGTTTTGGTGAAACCCTAAAGACGATTTTGGTGCCTCTTTCACAGGTTTTTCAAGGGTTCCAAACCCTTGAAACCTTGCATTGTAATTGAGATAAGTGTACTTTCAATTCAATCAATATGTCTATGTGTTGGTTGTTTATCTTTTGTTCTTATCTGAATTCTACTATGCTAGGCTAGATCTCTCTTGTGTTTGCTTAGATCTAATGAAACCTAGATGTTGATTATGTGTTGATTACTTGTCTATTCTTGTTTTGAATGAATGATTTATATGTTAGGCTTAAGAAAACTGGCAGATCTCCAAATGGTAACATGCTTGAACGTCTTAAGAAACATGAACCGAGGCGTACTAGGTCTTTATTGGTTGTATTTAATGCAAGAGCCACTGTTTACAATCCCTATAGTTGTGCTTGGTCATGGTGTAGGAGGAGATAAGAGCTCATAGAGTTGGGGAGTTATGTATGCCACCCCACGAATGGTATTAAGGAATACAATCCGTCATTCATACAAGTGTAACAAGTAATTAACATGTAAAAGATATCTAGGGAGTAATGAAGTCTAAGTAAACACAATTTCTCCAAATACTGCTCACAACCTTAGTTTAAATTAGTTTAATTTCATTTTCATTATTTTATTTTGATTGCATCTTAGTTTTGGGTTAGTTGAATAGCAACTAATTCCGCCCACTCTTCCAAAACCCGAGATTTTAATTGCTTTTATAAAATATAAAAATACAAAAATAATCATCCCTCACCTCTAGAACTATTAATTAGGTTTTCTAATCCTAGCGACACTATTCCTAAGCTGAACGATCAATCCCCCGGTACTTGTCACTATACTATACTACAACGATCAGGTACACTGCCTGGTGGGGGTTGTAAGCTTCTCGAGATCCCTCGAGAGGTAAAGCAAGGTGCGATTCCCACGCATCAGGTTTCTTGGCTACTGTCGGAGTTATAAGGTGATTAAGATAGGAATATCCGTCCTATGATCCGCCAGAGCCGGAGGGATCTACCCAAGGACATCTCCCATAGTTAGAATTAGAAGTCCTTAGGTATGATACAAAAAGGAGAAAAGAATGAAAGGGAAAGAAGGAGTTGAAGAATTAAAAAGAAAAGTAAAGAAAAGGGTGAAAAGAAATAGCCCTCCATATGTTCAACCTTTGGGAAGACATCGGGTTCAATACGTATGCTACTGGTTGTTGCAAAAGACAACACCGGTATTGAAGACAAAGTCATCATGGACCCAGTGACGCATGCACTAAACCTTCTTAACCACTCAAGTTCTCTTAAAAGGACTTGTTTCATTCTCACGGGGAACCATCATAACCTATCAACCTATCTCTTAGAGACGGTTGATATTGAAGCAGGAGACCCCTCCGTAGTCTCCGCATAGGAAACCTAGGAGTGCACTTATAGAGTCTAGAGCCTTGAGATACATCAAAGATCTCTTAGGAACACTTAGTATTTCTACAACTGGTGTTCTACATCAATGGGCATCAGTTGTAAACTATCGAGTCCTTCGCAAATCTTAGCAATCTGCCGAGAACGTTTATGAGAGGATTACGTAAGTATTTCTCAATGATTGAACGGAAATCCTGCCAGGGTCAACATCAAACAGCCCTGACAGCAGGTCACTTCGGTAACCTCACAAGGGTTACGCTTAGTGTTTGCGGTGGTTCCATTACGGTCTACAGTCGTGGAGTGATCCCCAGCGACTCACCCAGTCATTGAGCTACTTAGTAGGTCTCGTAAGCTCCTTCGGGAGTATCTGATATGGGAACGGCCTGGATAAGGATTAGAAGGAGTCTTCACAATATGCTATTGATGAGCTCTAATTCCTTATCTGTAAGTACCGGTTATTTATTGCTAACTGTTTACTCGCAAGTACCTCACTTCCATGATGGTCGATTCCAACATGCTCATACATACATCTTGAAGTCAAAGAAAGCTCCCCCAAAGATCTTAGCAACACAAAGTTCAAAGAAAGATTCTACACCAATAAGAAGAATCTACAAAGTATAAAGACAAAGATCTCAATGTATGAAAAGGAACTTCTTGTACGTGAAAGTCTAAGTCCAAAGATGTATGAGTATGTTGGAATGGCGGACAACCACCACAGACGCAGGAGTGACGAATGGCAGATTACTTCATAACACAATCACTACATCATCACCAAAGAACAAAGACATAGAGCAAAGTACATCCATTATCATTCAACCATTTTGAAGACGTCTAGAGTTTTACATGTCACAAGTCAACGACAAAGATGAAGACGTCAAGCAACCGTTATGACCGACCCTTAGGGGGAGATTGTTGGGATCATACTTTTGTATTTAGTCAAGTCTCGGTCATTACCTTTTGTAATAGGTTGCTTTAGTATTTATTTCATTATGTTTTATGTTACAAGGCTTAAGTGTTAAAGCCCTATGGGCTTGAAAGCCCACGAAATAGAAAGATAAGGGAGGAAGAGAATGTTGCCCTAACTCCTCCCTTATAAATAGAAAGCTTATGTAACATTTCATTTTGTTGGTTATTTGATTATCTTAAGAAAACTCTTGTTCTTCCACCTTTCATATTGTCTCATAATCAACCATCTCTTATTCTCATCTTATTTCTTTCTATATCATACTTGTGTTTACATAAATGGTGACTAACAACAATCATCACCCTAGCCTCCTTCACCCTCTGCAACACTCCAAACAACCCCCCTTGCATCTCCAAACAAGCACATAACTCCAAACTCTCACCACTGGCTCCAATTAATCAAAGGAAAAGGCCAAAAGCATTTGGGCGCCAAAAAGTTTAAACGGACATGATTGATTCAAGCCAATCCAATGGCTCTGATCTGCTGGGAAAAGCTGAGGATACCTCCAGGGCTTATAAAAGAAAAAGAAAAAGGAGAAAGGACTATTAGTTAGAATAGAGTAGTTTTATTAGTGTAACTTTTATGTCGTGTAATTTTCTTTAACTTTTCAAGTATCAATTTAAGTTTCAAATTGTATTCTAAGACTTCTTGATGTAATTTTAATGTATTTCAGTCAGTTATTTAATCTCAAATCTACCAAGTCAGTTTTTGCTTAAATTAGCTCATATTCGTATTTAGTTTCAATCCTGCTAAAGACTTACATTTATTGTTCAATAAACTCACATAAGCCTATTGATAAGCTTTTACAAGCTCATTCCAGTGTTTCAATAAGTTTTAATTTGGATTCTCAAAAATCATAAAAAACTCAGTTTAAAAAAATCAAAATAAGAAAATTCCAAGAAAAGAAGAAGAAGCTGGATGTCATGGTTTAGAGCTTGTGGTAAGCCTTAGGATTGTTCATGAAGTGATTTGGATGTAAACCATAGCCCTTTGTTTGTAAGTTACATTTTTAAATTTAGCTTATTTTGAAACTGCTTATTGTCATTAGCTTATTTAGTGTGTATCCCTTGGTTATATTTGCTTAAGCTTAGTCATTTCTGCTTTTTTTAGATATAAAATAGTTTAGTTTTTATGGTTTTGATGGTGTTCCTCACTTAACTGCCCCCATTAGCCATACTTAGCAAAAGCTTATAGCTTATTGAGTAGTGCTTATTCATGGCTCCCTTTTGCTTGATTTGTCAATGTTTAGTTAATTTGGTGCTAAACTTTTAATTTCCTAGGGTAAAATAGTGATTCACCTTGTAACATCACCATTTTCAGTTTGCAAAGGGAGTGTTTGGTTTAAGCTACAAATGTAGCTTCCAATCAGGTTTAGGAGTAATAGTTGCTTTAGACAGTTTCATTTAGGTCCTTGTAGTGCAATGTAAACATAAAATTCAAGTTCTTATAGCAGAAAGTCAAAATCACCACCAAATGCCCCCAACAGTTAACTGTTGAGGTATATGGGTCTCAAATCTCACTCATTTCAATTTACAAGTTGTTGTCTTAGCTTAACTTAGTCCCATTTTAGCTTAGAAACATGTCTTCAATCAATTTAGATAAAACAAAATCCATTGTAGTCAACTTTTCAAGTTTATCTAAAAAGTCAAAGTTGTAAGTTTCTCAGATTTTGCAAAACTTGGGGGATTTGTTTAGAATTTAGGGTTAAGTTTCAGACCTTGAAACTTTTAGGTTTAGTAGCCCCCCACCTCATCTTCAAGTTCCCATCCTCACCTTAATTTTGCCATTTTTCCCCTGGGCCCCACACATCACCAAACACACCTGCAGGGCAACCTTTGCCCCTGCTGCAGCAGACCCACCATCCCAACACCACCACTTTGGTGGTGGCTGCAGCCCACCTCAGTGGTCTCACAGGCCATAACTTGGTTCCTCCCAACCCCCCTCCTGGTAGGCTTGAGATTTTGACCAAAAGTTTGACCCCAAGACTTGTGGACCCCACCTTAAATCATCACCCAAGTCTGTCCCACTTTTAGTTTGGAAACAAGTAAACCAATGTGCTTAATTTGATCCATTTGCTTATTATTCTGTCCCATTTTCTAAGTTGAAACAAGAATCCAAAAGCTTATTTAGGTGCTTATTGCTTATTCTGTGGTCACCTTGTGCTTATTCTGGCTTATACATGTCCCATAAACTCATTGGAACCAGAATCAACCATGGTGGGTCCCACATACTCCCATTTGAGCTAAATTCTCCTCTTGGTCAAAGAAAGTCAACTGTCATGGCTTATTGTGTCCACAATGCTTATTTTTGATTTATAAAAAAGTTGTTTTTACAAAAGTTAGTTGTTTTTAGTTGTAAAATAAGTTTCCAAAAGAAAAATCCAGAAAAGTCAATTTAGTTTTAAGTGATAGTTTCTATTTAATGTAATTTAAATTTTAATTTTCATTTTTAGATTTTTATTAAGTACTTGGTATTTTAATATTTTTATTAATTTCCTTTTATGTTAAAGTAATTTTAATAATTTTCTCATATTTTTATTTTTTCATTTGGTATTTATTAGATTTAATATTAGTTTTATCAATAATTAATTAATAATTAAGTTTTAAATAGCATAATTAGTTTTTATTAAGCAACACCTAGTTTTTATATTTTTCCTAGCTTTTATATAATATAATATAATTTTAGGTATTTTTCTAGAATTTTTACTATTCATTTGCTATTTTTTTATAATTTAAAATAGTTTAATTAGGTAATTAATGTTTAATTAGTAATTAATTAATAGAAAAATCACAAAAAGACAAAAATACATATTTTTAGTTTTAAAACTTATTTTTTGTTATTTTATAATTTTAGGAATTTAATTTTCATTTTTCTAGTGTTTAAATAATATTATATTGTATTTCAGTTATTTAAATATTAATAATTAGTATTAAATAGTATTTAATTAATATTAAATAATTAATTAGTGTAAAAATTAATTTTCTTTTTCTAAAAATTTTCTTTTATCTTTTAGTTTGTAAAAAAGTCATTTTCACCCCCTGGGTGTTTTCAGATTTCAGTTTTTACTTTTTATTTTGTACTTTCGCGTTATTTAAAACGTGAACGTACGCGTTTTAAGTTTTAAACGTTTCTGGTTTTTCCTAATTTCAAGTCTTGTTCATATAGCTTATTTAAGCTATTCCTTTGTAGATTCCTTAGTTAAAACAATCTCACAAACCTTTTCCTGTCCAAATTCACCCGATCACAAAGCCGTTTGATAACCATCCACACCTCGTCGGGACATAACGACCCGGGGAAGCCACTATACTTCAACGGAGATTGACCCTAAGCTGTTTGACCTAGTTGACCATTCCATGGTCAGTTTAAGTTGACCGTTTGGAGCCAATCAGTGTACAAAACATTATCATCAAATAAACACAAATAGTGGTATTCTTATTGAGGGCAAAAAAGTTAAGTCTCTACTACATTTAGGTTAATTTACAAGCATCAACCTAAGTTCACTTCCCTGAAGCTATAATCAGTCAATATCTAATTCAACGCACTTGTTTAAACATCAACCTAAGTTCACTTATTAACACTTTCTAAATACAAAACGTACATTGTATCAATCAACAAACAAATGCATTTAAAAATAACTGTAACAGTAACAAAAACACTCATCGGCTCTTTATATCTCGTTCCGCAAACTCTCGATTCAAGCAGTTATAACCTCTCAAGCTCGTTTCATAAAAGCTCAAATCATTAACCTAACAGATACTACACTAACTAACCGATCAACTAACAAACAGATGCACATAACAACAAATAACACTTTCAATCAGTAAATAAACATTACTAAAGGCTCACGCTCGGCTCGTTAAGCTTCTTTCGCAAACTCGATTATACATAACCTTAATGAATAACTATACAATCATCAGATCAATAAATCGCTAATTTCTAGCTCGTTTCGTAAATCGTTCACAAACAAACTAAATAATACAGCAACGACTAAATGTATAAAAATAAGAAGTAAAATTAGACCTTAGTAACTAATACAGCAACGACGGATAGAGACGGTGCCGGAGTTACAAATACATCAACGACGGATGGCGACGGTGCCGGAGTTAGGGATAGAGACAGCAACGACGGATAGCGACGGTGCCGGAGTTACAAATACAACAACGACGGATAGCGACGGTGCAACAGTTATTGATTAACAGTTATGGTGGTGGATTTAGGGTTTGAGTAGTGGTCATCGAGAATCAGCAATTGACTCAACCAATTGAACCTTCAGCAATTAACCATGGTGGATTTAGGTGGGGGTGGGGGGGAAGATGGTGGGAGATGCGTTGAGAGGTGGGAGATGCGTTTGGGAGATGCGTTTGGGAGGTGGGAGATGCGTTTGGGAGATGGTGCAGTGGTCTTCAAAGTTTTAACTTGCCCCTATTTTTTATTTAGTTATGAAATTTATAAACTTGCCCCTATTTTTTTTTAAAAAAAATTTAAGTAAACCTTTTCCTAACTTTTATTTAGATATGCTTAAGTAAGCAAATGTTACAAAGAAGGTTTTCAGTAACTCTTTGGGTCATTAGTGGGCATATGTTAAAATTTTACTTTTTTTTTTTTTTCACTTACTTTTGGTGACTTTATAAATGTTTTAGTGGGGAAAATTTTTAGTGAGTATATGTCAAAGTTTTACTTTTATAATTTTGTGTTTATTTTTTACTTTTTTGTGACTTTTAAAAATTTTAGTAAGGAAAAGTTTTAGTGAGTGTATGTCCAAAATTTTGTAGTTTTGGTTGCGACATGAACTTATGATTATTAATAACATCGAATAATTGAAACAAACGTTTTGACATACGATCTATAATCATACATATTATATCAAGATACCAACCAAGGGGAAAAAATGTTGTAAAATTCAAAAGGAACGAAAAATCATGTAGTTACATTAACATCCATAAGCTAAGTTTGAAGTATCAATATACACTTTGGCCGTGTTTGAAAAATTTTGCACTAAACTCTCTCGTTGTCAAACACAAGCACACTTTAGTCGCAACTTTGTCACAAATCATATGTCCATCTTTTTATTTTTCTTTTTCTTTCTTATATATATATATATATATATATATATATATATATATATATATATATATATATTTGTTTCAGAGTAAATATTTATTATGATAATTTTCAAACGACAATATATAATTATGTTAGTGCACAATGTCATTTTAGCTACACTACCGTATATAGTCTCTAAACCAACTTTTTCTCGATGTTTGAAAAATGTAGCATCAGAAATATCTCTAATATCCATATTTGAACAGGCACGTGTGACTATATTTTGTATTATTCAGTTATTCGGTTACACATTTAGTTATCTTTATTCTTTATAAGTAGATATGATAGAGATGGTTAAACCAAATAATTTTAGTTTAAACAATCAATTTGCTTCATAACAAACTTACTTTCTAACTAATCTGATTTTTAATCAATTAATTTTGAAATCTTTTTATAATAAGCAAATAAAAGTAAATGTCTTAGAAATAGATAGTTCAAATTTTAAAATGTCCCGACTAATTTAAAAAAAGAAGAATTTAGACAAAAAGTGTCTAAAAGAACAAAAACAAACTATATACTGTGGGTCCCACACCAAATCACACACGCACACAATCCGTTTACACCACCCACCTCCACCAAATCACAATCCTACCCTTCCTAAATCTTCCCAAATCCCCCATTTCACCCACACTTTCCCGCCCAAAACAAACCCAATCTCGTCATTTCCACCAAATAAAAACCCCCCACTCCCCACCCCACACAACCCCACACTTTCCATCCTTCCATCATTTTCATCATTCCATTTCCATCAATGGCAACACTGGAGCCTTGCAAAAAACGAAAACTAAAAATATACGAATTCAAAAGCTTCGGCAAATCAGTACCTGATTACTCAGGCGCCTTTAGAGATAATGTCAGATTGTTTCTAGATGAATACGGTGAGAATCAGAATAATAATAATAATAATAATGTCTGGTCTACTCTTTTGCTTTGTGAATCAAACGGTGCCGTTTTCCCTATTTACGTCGTTGAGGAGTGTTTGGATGAGTTTTCCAAGGACAAGTTTTGCAGTTATTGTAAAATCGTCGGTTAGTTCCTTATATTTCACTTTAATTTTTTACGGTTATTTTGTGATGTAAATCATTCCGTTTAGTTTGTTATATTTCAGTTGATAATTGTGTGTGTGTGTGTGTAATTAGTGTGTGTAATTGCGTTTAATTTTACGGTGGATAGTGTAAATCAGTTAATTCGTTATTTAACTGTACTATGTGTTAAATCCTTGATTAGTTTATGAATCAGTGTGTGTTTCGATTTTAATGAATTTGTGACGTCACCGTCAATTTCACTCTTCGGTATGAATTGCAACTACTTTGCTGACGTCATTCAATAACTGTTAATTTCTAAATGTAGATCTGTGTTTAATTAGCGGTGAATTATGATGTTAATTTGAATGAATTGTGTGTTTAAATAAATTAGGTTGAATTTGATGACGTCATCCTGCAAATCAGTCAATTTATCTGTTAATATTTGTGTGTGAATTAGTGTGTGTTATTAATTCACCGAATTGTGACGTCACTTAAAATCTGTCGAATTTTATTGGTAATGTGTTTGACGTCACTTAGAATCCTTCAGGTAATTGTAAAGATGTGTGTGTGATTTGGTTTCGACGAATCGTGACGTCACTCAAATAAGTGTGTTTAAATTAGGATATATTGTGCCGCAAGTTAATGAAATCTGCAAATCGGTCAAGTTAACTCTTCACGTCTGCGTGTGTGCGCGAATAACTGTGTGTTTAAATTACGACGAGTTGTGCAGTTCTGCTGCAAGTTACTGTAATTTCCGTAAATCTGACTGTCGTAGCATTCTCCATACGTGCGTGTAACTGTTTATTTGTGTGATTCAGTTGTGCTTTCACTGCTAATATCTGTCAGTTAACTCTGAATGAGTGCGTGAAATTAACTTGGAATGAGTTTTGCTGTTACTGCATATAGCTGATCTGTTAACTGTTCATATCTGCTTGTGTATTTAAGTGTTTTAGTGTGTGTTGAATTCACAGATTTTTAATTATTGAATTGTGATTTGAAGGTTGGGGGCATCATTTTGTGTGTAAGAGAAGGTACCGGTTTATGATTCCGACATACGGCAATAAACAAGGGTTGAAAGATTATGATCAGAAGAATAGTGTGGAGGCTGATGACACGCATATCTTACATGGATTGATTCATTGCAATGGTTTTGGTCATCTAATTTCAGTCAATAAATTACAAATGGATTCTACAATTTTACTCACTGAAACTGATGTCATGAATTTATGGGACAGCATTTGTTACTCACTCAAAACTAGGTATATTTTGTATCAGTTTTCGTTAAACGGGTTAATTTTTTGCTCTTTGAATTTTATATTAATTTGGTAAGAAATTGTGTTTTGTAGGAAAGTATCAGTTGCTGATGTCAAGTTAGATAGATCAATGGAAATAAGGTTAATTTATGGAGTGGCTTTCCAAAGTTCATGGTTTGGGAATTGGGGATATAAATTTGGGGCTGGAAGTTTCGGTGTAACAGAAGATAAATACAGGGGAGCTGTGCGGTTTCTAGCCGGATTAGACCTTGATATGATCATTGATGATTTCAAAAGTGCTTCCCATGGTAGGAAAATTGAAAGAATAATCTGTAAATATCGCCATTTAAGTGAAACTAGATTGAGTTCCATGAGTGATCTTATAAGGAGTTTGATTGAGCTTACGCAGACAGGAGAGACTAAGAGGCAGAATTTATTACCAGCAAGAAAGTTATTGAAGTATGAGCATCCTACATTTGTTGAAGGTCGAAATCCGATACGCCTGGAAGAATTTTTGTGTTATCTTATGGATGAAGATTGTAGGTGGCCTCAAAGGAGAGTCGAATACTCACTTGAAATGATTGTGCAGATATTAAAACAGAAGAATGGCACAATGTCAATAAATGCATTAAGGGAGAGTGCTAAACAGTTTGTTGGGGACGCGGGGTTGCTTGATTTTGTGTTGAAATATATCAATGTTTTGAGGTTTGAGAATTACATTATTCAACGAGTAGTCAACTCGTGCACTCAGTTGGTCGAGTTTGAGATTTGTAAGCTAGCAGATGATTCTAAGAATATACAATCTGTGTCATCATTATTGAAATTGGAGGCGAGATGGCCTAAGGAGAGGCTGGAGAAGACTGCTCAAGTGATTGCAAATATTTTGAAAGAGCACAAGATTGGGAATAATGGAAAAAATGAAGCTATGTCACGCAAAGATTTGAGGGATATGGCTAACAAGTATATCGGGGACACAGGTTTAATAGATTTCGTCTTGAAATCGATCAATAATTTGAAGATTGGGAACCATATTGTTACACGCACAAAAAACCCACTAACCCGTTTGATAGAATTCAACATTCGAGACCATAAAGTTGAAGACTTTAGCCTTGAAAAAGAGGGAGATCCTAATAAAGATATGTTATTTATTTATAGAAATGTTCTACTGGGTTACCCGTGGTGGAGCTCAGTGACTCGAGCATGTCAAGTCTTATTAAACAGTAAATATTTTGTGAAAGAATGGGATTTTGGTGTAGGAACCAAGGAGCTAATGTTACTGACATGTCGGGTTTTACCGAGTTTCGATGAGCTGGAAACCGAGTTGACTCGTCCACTGCCACCTGGCGAGGTGGTAATGGTGACACCGTGGATGACAATTGGCCAACTGAGAGAGAAGGCGCAGAGTGCACTAAGGGATACATATTGTCTAATGGATCGTTTTGTAGTGAGTCAAATTGGGGGGTTAAAAGGGATGCAGGACGATGTGTTGCTATCATATGCAGTGTTGGCAGGTGAGCAAGTTTGGGTTAGAGGGTTTGGGCTGGACTTGGATACAGTGCTGAGGTATGAGGGTGGTGATGGGTATGCAATGGAATCAAAGGTCGAGTGTTTGTGTGGGGCTCGTGATGATGATGGAGAGAGGATGGTGGCCTGCGATGAGTGCAACGTGTGGAGACATACAAAATGCAGTGGCATAGAGGATGATGAACTCGCGCCTGCATACTTCATCTGCAGTGATTGCGATGCTAAGAGCAAGAGTGAACTCTTAAGCCAATAAGTTTGGTTTGGAGGTAAGAAGGCACATTGAATTAATTAATTAATTCATTATTGCTTTAGTATATTAAGAAAATACATATTTGCAATTAAGAGGCATGATTTTGTTTATAATGGTTATTATCTCTCAGTGACTTACTTCTTTAGTAGAGACTGGTGGATACGAATCATAGGTTGTAATGGAACTTAATCGTTATGACTAGTGCTGCAAACATACTATTAGATGTACAAGTAGGAGATCTACACGTGACAGATATGGTACAAAGTAAACGTTTTTTGCAATGTTATCTAATTGAAATCAAATTTTTAAGACAGCATTTTCATATCTGTCACGTTTCTGTTATAGACCTGAATCAAATCTAGTTGCTTGTCAGTATGAGTGCAATTTTGTCATTTGGCACCGTGTTATACACCAAGTAGAATGTTTGCGAAGATTCAGTCATACCTATCACAACCCTGAAGCTTGTAACTTTGTAAGCATCACATTAGTCATGACCTCTAAGATGAATATACCCAAACAAGCCTTGTAGCATACTAGCATAGGGCCAGTGGGAAGATTAGCATCAATCGGATATGGACATATGGTTATATAAAACTTTAAACCATATTAGTCTGAGCAAATAATACAGGACAGATAATAGCCTAAGCAAATAACATTGCTGAATTAACCAGAATGATTTATTAAGGAACTAAAGACATTCTGATGTCAGAACATAATATTAACATATAGAACAAGTTGTCAAGTTATTTTGAAATAGGTTCTTTTCATAATGCTGTTCTACAATTAGCAGCTACTTGACAAATTATATGCACATATTTAAAAAAATATACAACAGGAACTTTCCATCTGTTTTGTCTTGCACAAAAAGTCCTTAAACTAGTACTCTTTCTCATTTGCAAATTGTAGTATACAAACATGGGCTGCTTAATGTGGAACTGGGGTCCAAATACTAAAAGTGCAAGTAAAAAAGCTTAAAACTATTCATCTTGACATCAAACTATATGTTTTATTTCTTTCTTACGACTAAACAAATTTGACGAAGTACTAGATTTTTATACACAGTTACTTATTCGTCACCCAAGAAAAATATTGTTGGTTTTTTGGGTTCTATGATCTCAACCGTTCCTTCGAGCATCTTGGCAACCTTCCCCATTGACGGTCTCATCTCGGGCCGATCTTGAAGACACCAAATGGCCGTCTTTACCATCCGTGTGATCATTTCCTCGTGGAGTCGACTGTCATACGATCCCTTTATATGTTTGTCCAAAATATCCTCAACGTTCATTTCCTTGTACACCTTATCAAACGCCCATCTAGGAAAGTACCAATCTTCACTGTCCATTTTCGAGCCTTGGATGTCAAAATTACGAACCCCGGTTACAATCTCTAACAAGACCATTCCAAAGCTGTAAACATCTGCTTTTGGTGTAATTTGATCGCTTTTTACCCATTCAGGTGCCATGTACCCACGAGTCCCACGCATTCTTGAGTAGCTAACCATGTCCTCTTTTTTCCTTAGTTTTGACAACCCGAAGTCTGATATCTTTGGGCAAAAATCAGCCCCAAGAAGTATGTTCTCGGGTTTGATGTCACAATGTAGTACCCATTCTAAGCACTCCTCGTGTAAATACGCAATTGCCCTTGCTACTCCAAGCGCTATACGGTACCTAATCCCCCAGTCAAGTATGGGCTTTCGGTCCAGTAACTTGCTTCCTTCAACATCATCATCTTCATTTCCGTTTGTGTAGTCAAATTTCTGGAACAAGAACTTGTCTAGCGACCCGTTAGGCACATACTCATAAACCAATATTCTTTGACCTTTTTCGGCACAAAATCCCCACAACCTGACCAAATTGAGATGGTGCATCCGTGCAATAATTGTAACCTCCGCCCAAAACTCATTATCCCCACCTGTAACATTTTTCAAACACTTGACCGCAACAATCCGATGATCAGTCAACACCCCTTTATAAACATCACCAAACCCACCTTTCCCAACAACATTTGTACTAGAAAAATCATTTGTAGCTGTTTTAAGCTCTGCGTAACTAAACCGCTTTGGCCCGCCAGCTGGCAAAAACTCAAGCCCGAATGTTCGGGCCATATCTCGATACTTAACATACTTCTTAAGAAAAGCCCAAAAGAATGCCACACCACTAATCAACTCAGCCGCGAATAAAGTCGATATAATCGCGATATTTCGTGTTGTTGACTTTGACTCTTCGGGCGGAAAGGGAAGACTAATTTGAACCGGACACGTCGTCTCAAGTATACTCGTCAAACCTGTAAAATTCGTCTTGTCGGTTTCGGACTTAGCAACCCGAAGAAAAAAAGCAGCTTCAGTTGCGGGAGACCAAATCCCGTAATAAAGCTGCCTTACAAGAGTACAATATCGTTGCCCGTCGTACTTATACCCGAACCCGAGACATTTTATGTCACGTGCACACGCACTTTCACACATAGTAAAGTTCCACGCCTCGATATACCGCTGATCCCCCTGACCCGACCCGCCCGTAAAATTCACATAATCCAATTCCAAAAACTTTGAGTCATTCCCAAAATCAACTTTTCTCTCGCACTTCTCTTCACCATCGGGTCCGCGGGTAAACCCGGGTGGGCAATCACAAACCGTGGTATCATAAGTATCTCCATACATACACACAAAATTCGGGCCACACGTCCCTTTAATCCTACACAATTCGGGTACGGCTTGCCAAACAACATTCCACTTACCCGAACCCGAATCCCAACTATAAATCCTTAAATTACCATTACTCTCTAACTTAATTCTTCTCAGCGTCACATCACCATAATCCGAAGTAATAAACGTTGCACCATTTTCTAGTTGTACTTTTCCTTGTCCATCAAGACCTTGAAACTTGTTACTAATACTATAATAATCCGTTTCATTGTCATAACCCCCGCTAAATAATAATTTGTTCCCATCAAACCGAAACGTGGACCCTGGTTCACGTTTCACAGTTAAATTATGTCCAGTAATATTTTGACTAGGAACATACGTGTCCGTTGGATGCTGGAAACTACTCCAGCTTCCAATGGACAAGCTTCCGTCATCATTTAGACGGAAGCTAGTACTATTAGTACTGTTTGAGGTTGTTGGCGATCCGGGGAGTGTAGCTTCAGCTATCCGAAGCTCCCCGGATGCTGCAATGGTCAAGCCTGACGAGGCGTTGACCAACGTGTCAAGTGACCATATAGTTGTTATTGGTGTAATGTTTTTATAGTATACAGAGAATATGAATTTGTTGTTCGATGCAGATATGAAACCTGAAGAGAAAATTGAGTTATTGGATGTAAGTGTTTTGTTTTGTGAAGGTGTCCATGGAAAAGTGGCTATAGATGATGATATTGTTTGGTTTCGAGTTTGTGCATACGAGGTTTTGGAAGTTAAGACTAGGAAGATGGTTATGGTGGTGATGAGTAGTAAGGGATGGGTTGTGGACATGGTGGTTTAAGGCGGTTGTTATGGAATTTAGTTAGGTGTGTATGATATTTAACGGGTGGCTAGTTGTTACCATTGACTTGGTATTTTTTTCCACACGTTAATAGTCGTGTTTCATTGGTCAAATTGGATACTCCCTCCGTCCCAAAATTATTGTCCAGTTTGAATTTTCAAAGTCAAACTAGTTCAACTTTGACCATAAATATATTTTTTTATTATATAATACTTGATGAAAAAAATTATACCATTGAAAAGTACACTTAAAACTCAATCCATTTATATATTTTGCATCAAATACTATATAACACCCACAAAAATATTTAAGGTCAAAGTTGAAGAAGAAAGACTAAAAAAGTCAATAGTGGACAATAAAAATGGGACGGAGGGAGTATTATGTTGGCCCATGTAACATGGAAATAAATCAATATTTTCAAATAATTCGTTGCCGTGGGGTCCATCATGCCCATTCTACACGGCCGCCAGTGGGGTAACTATGAAATTTAGTTGTTTCGTTATTGACCATTGAGCATTTGAGCCCTTGAGTTTGGGACAATTTGTAATTGGTGCTCAATTGCACAAAAAGTAGCATTTGTGTAATTCTCGGACCAAAAACATCACGCTCAAATGTCATTAGATACGCATTTTGGAGAGTGATAAGGAAAATTGTCAAAAATGATCACAAGAATACTCCAATTAAGTTGTCTAAATCAAATTAAAACCCGCTTCTCACAAATAACCTAAACACGAAAAATTAATTCAATTCGTTTACCCACATTTGTATGCCAACATACATGAGGTGACCAATTAAGGATGCGACATCGAAAAAACCAGAAAAGGTTTGTTTCCATGTAAGTAGATTCCACAATGATTAAAGAGGTTTGTTGACGTCTTTTTTTACTTTGTTTCTCCCATATCCTGCTTCAAAGGGATTGGGTATTTCTTGTTGTTGTAGTCTTCCTTTTAGTTGGAGTGAGGTGTTTTTTTTTTTTTTTTTTTTTGTGTTTTTGAGGTTTGTGAGGCTTTTTAGTTTTTGTCTCTAGGTTAAGGCTGGATTTTGATTTCAACATTTTTGTAGTCTTTATTTTAAGCGCTTCTAGTAGGTCTTTTGGTGACTATTTTTCTTTTTAAGCTTGGAGGTTATTAGCTTAGAAGTTTTTGCGATTATTGTTGTCTTAGCATGCAATTATTGCGATTATTAGCTTCAAATTGAGACTTAGAAATTTGTTGTCCAGTGGCACCACGAGGGTTTGAGAGAGTAAATATATGTTATATCGGTTATTCTTTACATTTAATTTTTGTTTTACAGTAATATGCCGTTGGTTGTTATAGGTGAGGAGGAAAGAGATGTGCATCTTTAGGACACTTTTAGTAATAACAGAATAGAGCGAGTGGCATTTTTAGAAAAATGTGCAAGAATAATGGCATATTGGTCAATTGGTGAAACTTAAAAAAAAAAATTGCATTTTGTAGAAACTGTTTAAATAAAATGACTTTTTTTTCCCCAAAGAATATTTGTCTTATCAAAGAAATAACAAGGAACCCAAACCACTGAATTGACTACCTGTATTAAACTTGACTAAAAGATTAATTAATCATTCTTTGATGACTTATGAAAATTTCCCTCGATGATCCAAAGTTTGCACAAGAAATGTTTGACGGGACAAACACCACCTTATTATAAAGAACGCAGCCCCCAAGTGGGTTGCAAAAATGACATTTATTAAATCAGAATTCATACCAAACTATAACCACATATGTAAATCAAAAACTCTCAAGGCATGTTTGGTACAGAGAATTTCAGAGATTAGAAATGAAGTAGAGAATAAAAATTCAGAGAATAGAAATCATTAGAGAATTTTATTTAATTCTAATATTTGGTAATAACAGAGATTTGACCCGAGAAATAACCAAAAAAAAAAAAAAAAAAAAGTTTAAATAACATTTTGTCATATGAGATTCACATGTATTTGGTTTGTTGATTTTTTTTTTTTTTTAATTTCTAAATAACAATTCTAAAAAATATATATTAAAAAAAATAATTTTTTTTAAATTATTTTTTATTTTTTTTAATTTTATTTAAAAAAAATATTTAATTCTTTTAATTTTTTTTAAATTTATTGTTTTATTAAAAAAATTATTTAAAAAAAATATTTATCTTTATTTTTTATAAAATTAATTAAAAAAATATTTATTTAAAAAAAACTTATTTTTTGAAAAATTTATTTATAATTTTTTTTTTACTTTATTGTTTATTTAAATTATTTTTTAAAAAAGTATTTTTTTTTAAACAATTAAACAGATTTTTTAAAAAAAAAATATTCTATTTGACATTAAAATACAGATGTAAGTTAAAAAGGAAAAATACATATCGTAAAAAAAATATTACAAAACTAACCATTTCCATTTCTCCAATTTCTCTACAAAAAGTGATGGAAATGAAACTTAAAAATTTACACTACCAACTATCAATTCTCTCAAATTCTCCACCTTTTTTATTTCTCTCATCTACCAAACAATAGAATTCAATACATTTTCATTTCTCTTATCTTATTTCTCTCTACCAAACACACCCTGATGTCACAAACAATAATATTGTTTCCTAAATATAAATCAAATGTCACCTAAAGCATTAATCAAATGTCACAAACAATAATAATGATTAAGGTTTATATTAAACCCCAAGACATACGACGCCGTATTGCCTTGGGCTTTTCCCGCCAAAATTCTTGGGCTAACCTTAGCCTGCTTCTATGATCCGCTTTTGTTCCTATAACTCAAGGTCAAGAGATATTATCTCCATTCCTGTTTCCACTCCTTTCTAAAACCTGATTGGCCGATCTGATAACACATAGCAACATTTACTATCTGAAGGTTTTGATGATTATGGACTGAATCCAGGATAACACAAGAGTTTCGGTTTCGATTTTGAGGAGTTTTTTTTTTTTTTTTTTTTTTTTTTTTTTTTTTTTTTTTTTGGAGCAGTGTTTTAATTTTGGGGGTTTTTGTTACCCGCTATTTGATATAAAGGTATGTTTTTGTTCATATTGTTATTGTTATTATTATTATTATTATTATTATTATTATTATTATTATTATTATTATTATTATTATTATTATTATTATTATTATTATTATTATTTATTTTTTATTATTATTTTTTTTGAATATAGTGGTTCCTTTTAAGTTGCATAGGTGGTTCAATTGTTGGAATTTCTGTAAAAAAAAGTGTCGGTTGATTTGCTGCCTGCCATGTGTTTGATGAAATTTTTGACAAGATTTGAGGTTTCACTTTGCTTATGCTGTTTGTAGCCAAGGGTGTTCATAATCTTTGCCAAGTTACTATTGTGATGCTGTTTGTATCTAAGTGTTGGCGAAATGGATTATTCGAGTGTTCTTGCAAGTATTTAGGTATTCAGTGCCTAATTTTTTGCGAGAGGGTGAGCTTATTAAACTCACAGCTGTGATGGTAACTATGTATCTTGGCTTGGTAACTTTTGTTCGTATCCTTTATTTACTGGTAGAAATAACGGAGGTCGTGATGATGAAATGTACATGTATGCAAAAAGATGTTTAGAGGCTGATATGTATCTTGGCTAAACAATCCGGATTGTAATTGTTACTTGAAAAGGTGGTGTGGAAAACTAGAAGGGGGTTGAATAGTTTACCGTTTAAAATCTTTTTAACTTGTTTAATTAGCTTTAAAACTTTCCGTTTGATCAAAGATATATACACAAACACAGTATATAACATGCAAGTAAATGAAAGAAACGATCAAACCACAACACGAGTATTTATCGTGGTTCGGCTACAAGGACTCTTTTTCCTTGCCCTACGTCCACGCCCCGAGTATCCAACTCGAGAGTTTCTTTCACTAGTCAACAAGCTCCTTTCACCGGCGGAGAAAACCTTACACGTCGCTTATACACGTTTACCGACACTAAGCTAGATGTCGAGTTCTTTTACAAGGGTACAACCACTCCCGTTAGTTCTTTTACAAGGGCACAACAACTCCCGTCACACTTTGTATTTTGAGGACTAAAATACTAACCGATCACTACTGAAAATACACAATCAAATGAAGTGTAAACTACACAAGTCTACACAATGCTAAGCTAACAAGTCTTGCAACGTCGTGTTGAATACTTGTAACTTTTTATGAACTCGTCAATCTCTTTGCTACAAAAAGAAACTTCACATATGAAATGTTAAAGGGTTAGATCAAAGAATGAATGAATGTGTGAAAATATAATGTAGAGTGATAAGCCAAAAATCAAACTTGTGGCTTAGTATTTATAGCAAAACCTTCTGCAAGCCTGGCGGATACGGCGGAACCCTCAGATGGGTTCCGCCCGTGTACCCCCAGGGTTCCGCCGGGCTTGCAGTTGGTTTTGCAATAAATCTTGCAAACCAAACAATGTCACATCTCATTATACCTAGTCAAACACAAAACTTGCAAGCAAACATATGGTTAGTCAAATACACTTTCTTTCCATAAATGTATATTGACAAAACTTGCCATAAATGTGATGTAACATTTCTATTTTAAGAAATAAAAAGTGTTGTGTTTTATGAAATGTAAAATGTAGCAAATGTCTAGTTTATGTAAGTCTTTAAAACTAAGATTATGTTTTACTTAGAAACTAAAGTTTACATTTTGTCGTTAACAAAACTTAGCAAAGATCGTAAAATATAAATAACGTTTTTAGGCGATATTTGTATTAACAATCTCCCCCTTTTTGTTGATGACAAAACATAAACTTTGTTTTTAAGTAACTCACAAAATCTTAGTGTTTAATACTTAAAAAAAAAATTTATATTAAACTTGTTTTACTTAAGTGATGAAAATCATATTAAGTTTTAAAGATTTAATATATTTCTCCCCCTTTTTGTCGAAACAAAAAGTAGAGTAGCGAAGCGGAATCATGCACGTGCTCCCCCTTGGTTGTTACTCCCCCCTAAAAGGAGTGCCAAGATGGGAAACATGGATTTTGATCCTACAAAAAAAAAAAAAAATTGGGGAGTTGGTGATATATATAGTCAAGCTTGTAGTTACCACACACATTGCAACCACAATGACAACACAAAAATGATCACCCAACAATGCAAATAAGTAAGTAGAAAGAAATATCATTCCAAGTAAAATTTGACTTTTAAAAGTCAAAGACAAGAAATGAGAAAGATTCTTCTACTTCTAAAAGAAAAACTAAAAATAACCAAGAAAATAAAAGAAAATCGAATCCTACTTTCCTAAATGGGGCAAAAGGCCTCCAAAGGTTGTCTAGGATTTGTTTGGGTGGGAAAGAGCATCCAAACGTTCTATGACGTGTTGGAATTCCAAACGGGTTTCATCTTGGAATTGGTGAAGCAACAATTTTATGCTTGCACCCATTTGTTCACAATTTGAGCAAACATGGGGATGAGTGGGTGGAAATGGGTTCGTTTTGGTTTCTTGGTTTGAGGGTTGGTTGGTTTTTGGTTCTTGGTTGGAGGATGGGTTTGGTGTAGAGTCTATCAAGGTAGTTTGAAATTCCATTGCTTGATGGAGATGATTCTCAACCATGCTTTGGATTTCCTCATAGGAAGGAAAGAAAGACTCAAAGGTTTGGGTTTGAGAATGTGGTGGAGTTGGGTGATCATGGTATTCAAAATTTGGTTCTCCATAAAGAGGACCATGGATGTCATGATAGATTGGGTGAAACAACAATGGTTTGGGTTGGTGGTATTCTTGTTGTGGTGGTTGGTTGTGGTTAAAATGCTCATTTTGGTCAAGAATTGACCTTGGTGTTTCATTTTCAAAAGGTGGTGGTTGTGTTGGTCTTGGTGGAAGATCATTGAGATCTTGGAAAAACGGGTGTGGTGATATTGGAGGAGACCCAAATAACTCCATAGGTTCAAGTTTTGGCAATGGTGATGGTGATGGAGTTTTGGATGGTTGGGTTGGAGCACTTGGTGGAGTTGGATCAATGGGTGATTTTGTTGGTGGTGAGTGAGCTCATTGGGTTCTTTGGGTGATGGAGATGGAGATATGATGAGGCGAAAAATGATCCGTTTTTAGGGGGTCATTTAAGCCCGAATTCGAATTTATTTGATCAAATATTGCCCTAAATCGTTCCTTTTGTGATTTTAGGTACTTTGGGAGAGAAATCTGGAAAAGGAAGCAATTCGGACGTTTTTGGAGCATAAAAGTGAAGAAAACGCCAAAGTCTTAATTTTCCATGTTGGGAACAGTAGGTGACGGCGTCAAGAGTAACTCCCTGACGGCGTCAAGAGCAAAATTCCATGACGGTCCAGAAGAGATTTGACGGCGTCATGAAGGTAGGGCGTCAAGAGTAAAAGTCATGACGGCCTGGAAATGATTAAGTCTTGACGGCGTCAAATGTAGATCAAGGCAGTCCGAGAATAGTTTTGGCGGCGAGGTGACGGCGTCACAAGCTTTGTCTTGACGCCGTCAGACCTCTTTTCCTATATATAGTTTTCTAATTTTTCACATTTAAGAGAAAGAAGTTTTGGAGAAACCCTAAGTACGATTTTGGTGCGAATTTTATAGGTTTTTCAAGGGTTCCAAGCCCTTGATACCTTACATGTGTAATTAAGATAAGTGTTCTTTCAATTCAATCAATATGTCTATGTGTTGGTTGTCTATATCTTGTTCTTGTCTTAATTCCATCATGCTAGGCTAGATCTATCTTGTGTTTGCTTAGATCTAATGAAACCTAGATGTTAATTATGTGTTGATTACTTGTTTATACTTGTTTTGGATGAATGATTTATATGTTAGGCTTAAGAAAACTGGCAGATCTCCAATTGGTAACATGCTTGAACGTCTTAAGAAACATGAATCGACGCGCACTAGGTCTTTATTGGTTGTATTTAATGCATGAGCCACTGTTTACAATCCCTATAGTTGTACTGGGCATGGTGTAGGAGGAGATAAGAGCTCATAGAATTGGGGAGTTAAGTGTGCCACCCCATAATTGGTATTAAGGAATACGATCCGTCATCCATGCATTTATAACAAGTAATTAACGTGTAAAAGATGTCTAGGGAGTAGTGAAATCTAAGTAAACACATTTTCTCCACTTACTGCTCACAAATTTAGTATAATTTAGTTTATTTTCATTTTTAGTATTTTATTTTGATTGCATCTTTAGTATTGGGTTAGTTGATTAGCAACTAATTCCGCCCACATCCTTTAAACCCAAGATTTTTAATTGCTTTTTAAAAAATATAAAAATACAAAAATAATCATCCTTCACCTTTAGAACTAGTATTTAGGCTTTCTAATCCTAGCGACACTATTCCTAAGCTGAACGATCAATCCCCCGGTACTTGTCACTATACTATACTACAACGATCAGGTACACTGCCTGGTGGGGGTTGTAAACTTCTCGAGATCCCTCGAGAGGTAAAGCCTGTTGCGATTCCCACGCATCAAGTTTTTGGCGCCGCAGCCCGGGGAATAGTTATTGTCTAGGTTAGAATTTCTTTTTATTAGGTCTACTTGCTAGATTCCTTTCTAGTAAGATTTTATTTTTATTTTAGGTTCTCTTTTGTCTATCTTATTTCTTTGTGCCTTTGTTCGTAACCACCCGACATCATGGACAACGGGAACATCTTTGAACCCGTCATCCCACCACAACAAAACCCACCATTAGAACCCCTTAGGCCCCGAACCTTAGGAGAGTATTCCCGACCTAGCCATCAAGGCTACCGAAACACCATTGAGCTCACCGGAGCCAATGTGACCCCCTTGCGATCCGACACCATCCGGTTGGTGCAAAGCGGATGTGCATTCCATGGACTTCGTTTCGAAGATCCAAACCAACATCTTAAGGACTTCCTCAAAATCGTAGATTCCATAAACCTAGATGTTGAAACTAGAGAGACAACCCGATTACGCCTATTCCAATTCTCTCTACGGGATCAAGCTAGTCAATGGCTTGAGCGTTTACCCGCGGGATCCATCACCACATGGGATGATCTCACCACTCGTTTCCTTGCTCAATTTTTCCCACCGGGGAGAACTACTAAGCTTAGAAATGACATCTTGATGTTCCAACAACGTCAAAATGAATCTCTTTATGAAGCATGGACTCGTTTCAAGGACTTACTCCAAAAAGTCCCTCATCATGGCATAGATCTTTGGCTCCAAGTCCAAATCTTTTATGACCATATCGACATCTCCACGAGGCGAGCCATTGACCAATCGGCCGGTGGTAAGCTACGTGATCTTAGTGCGGAACAATCATGGGAACTCATAGAAGATCTTGCTCTCTATGACAACGAAAGTTGGAATGATCCCCGTGACTTGAACAAAACGGTCAAGGCAATATCTTTGCCTTCGAACAATTCTAGCACTCCCGACCGTAGGATCATGGAACTTGAGGACCAAGTCAAGTTTCTCATGAAATCTTACGAAGCTCCTAAGCCTTCAAGCCAAGTGAACAAAATCACTTCTTCATGCGAATTATGTAGTGGTCCCCACGACACTCGTGATTGTGTGGAACTCCCCGGAACAGCTTTTGCGGACTACGCATCCACGCGTACCGACGAAGCGGGAGATAAGTGGTACACTTTCAAGCCCGAGCCAAATACTTACGGTGACTCATACAACCCCTCATGGAAAAATCACCCAAACCTTAGGTGGTAACAAAATCAACCCAGTTCTTCCAATCCACCTAATCGTTACCAACCAAACGGTCCACCTTCCAACCGTACTTTCAACAACAATCCTTCTAACAACTATGGTAGTACCAACAATCTTGAAGGATTGATGTCTAAGTTCATGGCATCTCAAGAGGCTCGCATATCTAAGTTTGAAGTCGATTTCAAACAAAAGCAAAGCGAGATGACCACTCGAATTGACGCATTGTTGAAGGTTCTCAATGACCGAGAAATAGGAGCACTCCCAAGCGACACAATCAAGAATCCGAAACTAAATGTTAATTCCATATCTTCAGTTTCATCACCCACTTCGTGTCCACAATACTACTCGGTCAAATCCACAAGCACGTGTTTCAAACAAAACCAAGTTCTCCAAAAGGACCAATCAAATAAAACACCCACTATAGAGCCGGTCAAAAGCATAGTTGAAACACCTCTTACGCAAGACCTTGACGATGAATTCAAAGAACTTCACCTTGAACGCCCCGTCATTGATGTCTTAGCGCATGCTCCTTACTATAGTGCCCTCCTAGAAAAATATGAGAAGTGTAAGCTAGGTAAAAATGGGACCGCCTTCGTTCAAAACAAGTTGCCTAAAAAGCTTGATGATCTGGGTATATTTGTTTTGCCTTGTAAGATAGGAAGATCCGAAGCTTTCGATACACTAGCCAATTTAGGGTCAAGCCTCAACTTGATTCCCTTATCCTTATTCACCGCTCTTAAGCTAGGAAAGTTAGAGGAAATGGAGGTATTGATAGGGCTAGCGGATGGGAGTATTGCCCACCCGGTTGGAATGATTAAGGATGTAGTTGTTCACATAGGAAAGTTAACTATATTAGCGGATTTTCACGTCCTAGACATGGTTAGTGACACTACATGCCCATTATTGGTAGGAAGAGGATTTTTAGCAACCGCTAGCGCCATGATAGATTGCAAGGAATCCAAGATAGCGGTAGGTGAAGGCGATACTTGGTCGGTGTACGATGTTAAGAAGCATAGTTATGATTGTGATGATGAACCGATACCGCATTGGGTAGAGATGAATAGGAGACCATCTAGATATGGACCTTGGATAGAAAGGAACTTTATAGGACCTCAATGCCCATTCTATCTAGAAAAAGACTTCATCGAAAAGACACATTCGGTAGAACAACTCATAGCTAGAGATGAAGAGCTAGACCCCTTTGAGGACCCCTTAGTCTTTAGGAAGATGATTGAGTTCTTAAGCGTAATGCCTATCAACATAGAAAGGAATAAATGGAAAAGAGAGGGAGACAAGTGTAAATGGAGGTGGGACAAGCCACCTAAAGAAGGTGACGGATCATGGCATATGAGAATGACTTTGTATGATCCGGATGGAGAAAAGTTTGAAAGGTCATACCATACTAAGGAAACCGATAGGAAGTTGAAACCTAAATTTGATCCCAAAGATGTCCTCAATGAGGAACTCACCCGTATCACGTAGTAACCCATGACCTTGAGTCTAGCTACAAGACTCGTAAATAAAGAAAAGCGCTTCTTGGGAGGCAACCCATGTTTTGTGTGATTTTATTTGTTTGTTTTATTATTTGCTTCCGTATGCATGTTTTATTTTTATTGTTGGTAGATCATGTTTCTAAACTAGATAGTAGAAATACTTTACTTTGTTGTTTTGGCCTAGTCTTAACTCCACCTAAAGGTATTTTTGCAAAAGATAAGTGTAAGGGGAAACCCCAAATATGTTTTCAAGAAACAAACCGATCATGATTCTCCACAATATTAAATGAACATGTATATTCGTATTTGTTAGAGTCAAATGCTTGTATTGAGTCTTAATGAAGTTTTGCAGGATTTTCCAGGAAGTAGGACCAAGTTTTTCCAGAAATTTTCCGGAAACTTAACATAAGAATTTATGCAGGTCACTTCTGACGGCGTCACGAGTTTACTCTTGACGGCGTCAAGTGTAAAAATCTGGAAATTTTACCAGTTTTGTTTTTTTAACGGAGTCTTATGGTTTTTGTGAATTATTAAGTTTTATAATCTCCAGGAGATCTGCAAACTTCATTCCACAAGCATTATATCTTATCTTGTTTTCTAGGATTTAGTAGCTTATATAGGATGCCGCCGATTTTACGCAAGGTTGTCTTGTCTATTTTGTCAGGTTTTACAGGTTATGTATGACAAGAAGATGATTTATATTCTGGAAGGGAAGCTTTGATTGTTCATTTTCTTGGAGGAAGATTTAACCTGGCCACCTTATTATCCATACCGAGCGAATCAGGGGAGTATTTGATTTCATTCTCTTTACTTTTTCACTTTTACATTCTTTACTTGAACATTGGGGACAATGTTCATCTTAAGTGTAAGGGGAGGGTAAAAAGATGATACCTTACATATGCACTTTCGCTTGAGTTTGTTTTGTTTAATGGTAGATGTGTAATAAAACTATGAGAAATACTTGTTAGTGCAATTTTAGCGCCAAATTTAAAATTTTTTACAACATTTAGGAGTGAAACTTTAGCCATAGCAAGCGTCTCATGGATAGGAGATTGTATGACTAGCACATAACCGTATATTCAGAAAAAATTTCCACCCAAATATGTGAGGTTCGCCTTTAGATTTGATAGGAAAAGCATTTACTATTAGTGCTTATGAGTGTACCGGTAGCATTTAGATTCTAGAACTTGCGTTAGTGATGCATCCCGAGACCGCTAGTGAGACTACATTCGTGTGGTAGGATTTACTACATGATAAGAGGCATTAGGATCACCCTTGTGTTAAACCCGTATCATAATTACTTGACCATTTAAGTCATATTACTTGGCTAGTTAAGTCAACTAATTTTTCCCACACCCTTAGCGTTGTACTCATTTTTAGTACACGAAACCCCTAGTACACCCCTCCGAGCCTATCTTTTCGTTTCTAACTTTAAGCATTTTACTTAAAGGAAGAATTTGTTACAACCCACTTAAATGTACAACCAAATCGCCTTAGCCTTCCGTGTATGCGCTCATTTTTAGTGCATTATTGTTATTTGTTAAACCCTAAGTTAACTTTCTAATTGATTACATGGTTGCTAAGTCGAGTCATATCCTTGTACATATTGTTTTGGGACGATTGGGACTCATGGGTAAGTACTTATTTTATGGAGTAATGGGGAAGAACATCATATATTACCCCCATATGTACGTTAATCTTAAAAGTACTCCAAGTGTTTTGATTTTCTTAATTCGAGTCATTAGATTAGTTTAATGTAAAGTATGTAAAAATTCAAGTGTAAGGGGAATGTTCATTCCCTATGATGTATTATTTTGGATGGTAGGGTAAGAGTGTATGAAAAAAAAAAAAAAAAAAATCGAAAAAATCAAGAAAAAGAAAAAAAAAAATAGAAAAAAAGAGAAAAAAACATACGGACTACCATCCCGTTTCATTCTATGTTTATTTTATGTTTTTGTTATTTTTCATTTATTAGCTTAAGTCGAGTCTAGTCTTGGCTTAGCAACGCCACATTGTACATGTAATTAACCAAGATTGTTAACTCGCCACCAGTAAAACTTGCTTTATCCAACAAAACCGTGTATTTCATATCCCTACACCTAACGTTACAACCCTTTAAAAGACCTCTTTGATAGTTTATCCTAGGTGCTTACGCCATGTGGTGGAGGTTTGATCCTTTCCCAAGCCTATGGTAATCTATTTTGTTATGACAGGTAGTGAGAGATATCTTTCGTTTCCATATTGTAATTTACACTTTATTACACCCGAGAGATGTGAGTATCTAAACACTATTTGTGAGGTGCTTGTGTATGACCTCCGTGGTTGTCTATTGGTCTTTAGTGGAACGATTATTCGTTGTAATTACTTTTATATTAGTGTTAAATGACCCATAACTTTTATTTTGAGTAGAATAAAAGCGCATTTGCTTGAGGACAAGCAAATCTCAAGTGTAAGGGTATATGATGAGGCGAAAAATGATCCGTTTTTAAGGGGTCATTTAAGCCCGAATTCGAATTTATTTGATCAAATATTGCCCTAAATCGTTCTTTTTGTGATTTTAGGTACTTTTGGAGAGAAATCTGGAAAAGGAAGCAATTCGGACGTTTTTTGGAGCATAAAAGTGAAGAAAACACCAAAGTCTTAATTTTCCATGCTGGGAACAGTAGGTGACGGCGTCAAGAGTAACTCCCTGACGGCGTCAAGAGCAAAATTCTATGACGGTCCAGAAGAGATTTGACGGCGTCATGAAGGTAGGGCGTCAAGAGTAAAAGTCATGACGGCCTGGAAATGATTAAGTCTTGATGGCGTCAAATGTAGATCAAGGCAGTCCGAGAATAGTTTTGGCGGCGAGGTGACGGCGTCACAAGCTTTGTCTTGACGCCGTCAGACCTCTTTTCCTATATATAGTTTTCTAATTTTTCACATTTAAGAGAAAGAAGTTTTGGAGAAACCCTAAGTACGATTTTGGTGCGAATTTTACAGGTTTTTCAAGGGTTCCAAGCCCTTGATACCTTACATGTGTAATTAAGATAAGTGTTCTTTCAATTCAATCAATATGTCTATGTGTTGGTTGTCTATATCTTGTTCTTGTCTTAATTCCATCATGCTAGGCTAGATCTATCTTGTGTTTGCTTAGATCTAATGAAACCTAGATGTTAATTATGTGTTGATTACTTGTTTATACTTGTTTTGGATGAATGATTTATATGTTAGGCTTAAGAAAACTGGCAGATCTCCAATTGGTAACATGCTTGAACGTCTTAAGAAACATGAACCGACGCGCACTAGGTCTTTATTGGTTGTATTTAATGCATGAGCCACTGTTTACAATCCCTATAGTTGTGCTGGGCATGGTGTAGGAGGAGATAAGTGCTCATAGAATTGGGGAGTTAAGTGTGCCACCCCATGATTGGTATTAAGGAATACGATCCGTCATCCATGCATTTATAACAAGTAATTAACGTGTAAAAGATGTCTAGGGAGTAGTGAAATCTAAGTAAACACATTTTCTCCACTTACTGCTCACAAATTTAGTATAATTTAGTTTATTTTCATTTTTAGTATTTTATTTTGATTGCATCTTTAGTATTGGGTTAGTTGATTAGCAACTAATTCCGCCCACATCCTTTAAACCCGAGATTTTTAATTGCTTTCTAAAAAATATAAAAACACAAAAATAATCATCCTTCACCTTTAGAACTAGTATTTAGGCTTTCTAATCCTAGCGACACTATTCCTAAGCTGAACGATCAATCCCCCGGTACTTGTCACTATACTATACTACAACGATCAGGTACACTGCCTGGTGGGGGTTGTAAGCTTCTCGAGATCCCTCGAGAGGTAAAGCCTGTTGCGATTCCCACGCATCAAGATGCAAGGTTTAGAAAATGTTCATTTTTTATTGGTGAGGTGAATTTATCCGAGGATGAGGAGCTTAGGTTGATGGATTGGTTAGTCTAAAGTGGTTTGACACTTATCCGGGCGGTTTTCCGGAAGGGTCGTGATGGTTGAGAGGTGATTGTTGACTTAGTCATGGTTAAAATGGTTTAAAAGATCAGAAATTGTGATGAAGAAGGTGTGATTTGATAGTGTTTAGGATGGTTTAATTTATAGTGATGAAGGAGTGTGGAAAGGAGTGTTTGGATTTGATGTTAGGCCATACAAAAATGGAGGTTCCTAATGATTTGGAAGGCTAATTGTGGGTTGTCATATCATGGAAATCAATCCAATGAAAATGGTGAAGTGAGAAGACAAGATTTGCACTAAATGCTTAGTGGTTTTGGTAAATTTGTTGAAGGATATGTCTCATGGATTTCAAGGAACCTTTGGAAGGGTTCCTTCCTTTATGTGTGAAGGTTCCTTGAGTACTTCAGTCTGACACACTGAAGGTCTCCGGTTCGAACCCGGGCGAAGCCACCAATCCCCTACACTTAACTATTGCTAGTCCCTAGCAATCTGGCATCTACTAAAAACCTATTTTTGAAAATTTAATGGATTTTAAAATCTCTTTACCAGACAGCCATTACTTCTGGAGTAGCCAGGTGTGAAAACTGTGGTACACCTGATAACCGTGTGATTTTGAGCAAATCACCAGCTGTCAACGGATTTGATTAGTCTTTACCAAAAGCCGTTTGCTTCTAGACTAGCCAACTCTTGATGGAATAGTCAACATCTTGGTGAGCTGATTACCAATTATGGTTTTTCACTGTCTTTACCACAAGCCATAATCTTGCGGGCTAGCCAACTCATTTGCTTTATGGGATATGGGGAGTTGAGGAACCATACAATTTTTGGCAAATTGCAAGCCATAAACGGATTTGAGTTATCTTTACCAAGATCCGTTTGCTCCTGGATTAGCCAGTCTTTATGTGGATTAGACATGGTGGACTAATAACCATTTGTTGTGTTAATGCCAAGTACTTCATTAAGTGAAAATTTTGAAAATTTTTTAAATTTTTGGCAAAAACGGGGGTACTAGATGTATAATGTGATTAAATTCGCTAGAATTTCCCCCTACACTTAGAAATGAATATTGTCCTCAATATTCAAAGTCCCGGCTATTATGCCAACTCTTTGAACGTAAAAAGGCAATATTACAAGCTGAAATGTAGGAACAACATTTATTTTATTTTTGTATTTTTCATTTTTATTTTATGTACTTTATTTACAGTAGGGCAACTCCCCTACACTTGGGTGGTAGAACAGAGAAAGAAGTCAGAAACATGGGTGAGAACCCATGTGATGCTAATGTTTTTTGTTTATCGAGTCACTAGCTTGACTCGACCCCGTATTAATTAGTCCGTGGGGAAAGTTTGAAGATCTGGGACAACCACTTGTGGTATGTCCCCTCCAAAGTAGTGTTTCAAACGGTGTCCATTTACTTTAAAATTGGGACCGTCGGGTTGCAATAACTCAACAGTTCCGTATGGGTATACTTTTGCTACAGTAAATGGTCCAGACCAACGGGTTTTTAGCTTGCCCGAGAAAATTTTCAATCTTGAATTGAAAAGAAGAACTCTGTCACCAACGTTGAAAACGCGGTTCTTTATTTTAGAGTCATGTATCTTCTTAGTCTTTTCTTTATAGATTAAGGAATTCTCGTAAGCTTGATCACGTAGTTCATTTAGCTCGTTTAGCTGAACCTTGCGGTGATCACCCCTGTCTGAATGTCAAAGTTTGCATGTTTCAAAGTCCAATAGGCTTTGTGCTCTAATTCGATCGGAAGATGACATGTCTTTCCGTACACCAACTTGTATGGAGTACACCCAATGGGTGTTTTATAAGCTGTACGAAAAGCCCAGAGTGCGTCGTCCAATTTGTCCGACCAAGAGGCACGGTTTTCACCAACCGTCCTCTCCAGAATTCTCTTAATGCCCCGATTTGAGACCTCTACCTGCCCACTAGTTTGGGGGTGATAAGCAGTAGAAAGACGGTGAGTTACACCGTATTTCAGCATCACTCTTGCAAATTGATCATTGCAAAAGTGTGTACCACGATCACTGATAATGGCACGAGGAGTCCCGAATCGAGCAAAGAGAGACTTCAGAAATTTTACAACAACTCGGGCGTCATTAGTGGGTAAAGCTTTTGCCTCAACCCATTTAGACAGATAGTCGACAGCCACGAGTATATACTTGTTCCCTCATGAAGACGGGAACGGGCCCATGAAGTCAATGCCCCAGATATCAAATATTTCACAGACTTAGATGATGTTTTGAGGCATCTCATCCTTCTTAGAAACATTCCCGTGATGTTGACAAGCATCACAAGTTTTGACAAGTTCTTGGGCATCATTATAGATGGTGGGCCAATAAAAGCCAGAATCAAACACCTTTTTGGCGGTGTAGTTGGAGCTGTGATGTCCCCCAGTGGGTCCATCATGACAGGCTTTGAGGATTTCCATGGCTTCAGTACCATGGACACACCGTCGGATGACTTGATCCGCACATATCTTAAAGAGGTAGGGGTCGTCCCAGAAATAGTGTTTGTCGTCTTTGAAGAATTTTTTCTTCTGTTGGGACGACATCCCTTTCACTACAAAATTACCCGCATGGTAATTTGCAAAATCGGCAAACCATGGGGTAGAGGTATCATCCCGACTAGAGATTAAATTTAGTGTCTCCAGAGGAAAGGTTTCATTAATTTCCTTTCTCTCGAGATCATCCTGATGAGGATTCTTTAGACGGGATAAGTGATCAGCCGCAAGGTTTTCTGCTCCTTTCTTATCACGTATGATAATGTCAAATTCTTGAAGGAGTAGAACCCAACGGAGCAACCTCGGCTTTTCATCCTGTTTAGCAAACAAGTATTTCAAGGCTGAGTGGTCCGTATACACCACGCATTTTGTTAGGATCAAGTAAGACCTAAATTTCTCAAAGGCGTATACCACAGCTAATAGTTCTTTTTCTGTGGTGGTATAGCGTGTTTGAGCTTCTGTCATGGTCTTACTAGCGTAATGTATCGGCTGAAAGTGTTTGCTTAAACGTTGCCCCAAGACTGCACCGATTGCAAAGTCACTTGCATCGCACATTAATTTGAATGGCAAGTCCCAGTCGGGGGCAACAAGAATGGGTGCTTCAGTAAGCTTTTGTTTCAAAATTTGAAACGCTTCTAAGCACTCAGGTGAGAAGATGAAAGAAGTATCCTTCTCTAAGAGATGGGTCATAGGCCTGGAGATTTTTGAAAAATCTTGTATAAACCTACGGTAAAATCCAGCATGACCCAGGAAACTTCTAACACCTTTGACGGTAGTGGGAGGAGGTAGTTTAGCAATTACATCAACTGTAAGGAATTAAATATTCCATAGATTTAATAGATTTGATGATCATAAACAAGAAGAATGAAACATGAAGAATACTAAAATGATAAGCAAAATATACTAAGTGCAATTCTGCTGAAGAGTGTTTCCACTGATAGATTCTGCTGATGAGCAAAAAGTTTCTGCTGATGGATTCTGCTGAAGAGCAAAATAGTTCTGCTGATGAATTCTGCTGAAGAACGTTTCTACTGAAAAGTGATTCTGCTGATGGATTCTGCTGATTGACACTGCTGCTAAACAATGAGTCATACTACCAAATGGAAAAGGATGAAAGAAGATATTTATGTGCATAAAAGTCAAGTGTATCTTTTAGATAATATCTTTCATCAGTCATCAAATTGTACACTCCAAGTGAGTTGTAAACATAGATACGTGTTGTATCTTAGATGACTTAACATCCTAGTCATAAGCTAGATAGTAGATGACAAAGACTTATCAAAATTTGTAATGATCTCCTTTATTCTATAAAAAGGAGATCACACCCCTTTAGATAAAGTGGTGGTGAGTGCATGATTCACAGTGAAACAAAGTGAACATCACCTCCAAGGTGCTTCGTACTTAGAAATTACAATAACACCAAGTGTGTTAAAATGTAAAGCACCTAAAAGAGTGTATGTGGGAACATTAGACGAGGGGTCTGATGAACATTAGACATGGGGTCTTTTGTTGTTAGGTTTGTTTAGCCTCAAGGATCTTTGATCCCTGTTAGATGTAAATCGTGCTATACTTGATCACATAGCATTGGGGCTAATGGAATAACAAACGGTAGAAAAGTTGGCAAAACCTTGTTGTGATAGTATTGTTTCTTTCATAGAATATTCCGTCAATATTATCATCATGCTTTTCATATCCAAAATCATAGATCAAAGGTGTAACAACCTTGAGCCCATAAACGATCAGTAAAAGCTTTTCAAACAAGCTTTTCACATCAACTTTTGCTCTATCTACCTCTATCCCATTATTAGAAATCTTATGGCCGAGGACAATGCCCTCTTTGACCATAAAATGGCTTTTCTCCCAATTTAGACACAAGATTGTGTCTTCACAGCGTTTAAGCATGATTTCCAGATTGGTGAGACAAGTTTGGAAAGAATCCCCGATGACTGAGAAGTCATCCATAAATACCTCCATAGTTTTCCCGATTGTATCGGAAAATATAGCCATCATGCACCTTTGGAACGTGCCAGGAGCGTTGCATAAGCCAAATGGCATACGACGGTAGGCAAATGTTCCATATGGGCATGTGAAGGTAGTTTTTTCTTGATCCTGTGGATCAATGGGGATTTGAAAATATCCCGAGAAACCGTCCAGGAAACAATAGTATTCATTTCCTGCCAATCTCTCGAGCATCTGGTCCATAAAGGGTAGAGGAAAGTTGTCTTTTCGGGTGGCATCGTTTAGTTTTCTATAGTCGATGCATACACGCTACCCAGTAACCAAACGAGTTGGAATCAACTCGTTTTCCTCATTGGTGACAACAGTTATGCCACCCTTCTTTGGGACACAGTGGATGGGACTAACCCAAGGACTATCAGAGATCGGGTATATTAATCCAGCATCAAAAAGTTTGAGAACTTCTTGTTTGATAACATCATGTATTTTAGGATTAACTCGTCTCTGGTGTTGAACTGCAGGCTTAAATTCATCTTCCATAAGAATTTTGTGAGTACAAAATTCAGGGTTAATACCCTTTATATCAGATAATTTCCAAGCAATTGCTTGCTTGTGTGACTTTAAGACCTTTATGAGAGCAGCTCTCTCCTCATCACTTAAATCTTTTGCTATAATGACGGGTAACTTGTCGTTACCTTCCAAAAAAGCGTATTCGAGATGAGGAGGTAAGTCTTTGAGCTCAACTTCAGGAAATTCATCAGTTTTCTCAACATATTTGATTTCCTCTTTATGAAGTGTTAGTGGTAGAATAGGAGGGTGGGAGGGATCTTTGTTTAACAATTGCTCAAGGAGCATGATATCCCCCTCCGGGTCAATCTCTTGATGATCAATTCCAGATGGAATTGAATCACTTCTAAGAAAGGCCTCTATTTCCTCAAGGATGAAGTCACTTCCCTCAAACAGAGTGAGGGCAGGATTAGAATTATGAATGATAGGAGTAGAAGATGGAGTGGGATTGCCACTCAGGTAATCATCAGAATAACCAAGAACTTCTTGAGCGTACTCCTCATAAGCAATATCAATGACATCTATTCGGTTAACCGATTCAGAGTCATAATTTGAGGAATACCTCAAAGTTTGATCGAGGTTAAACGTGATTGCTTCCGTACCCACACGTAATGTGATCTCATGTTCAAAGACATCTATGAGAGCACGACCCGTTTTAAGGAATCCTCTTCCAACAATTAGAGGAACCCATTGATCTGCATCAAATTCAACAACGACAAAGTCGGCTGGAAAATGAAACTTCCCTACTTTCACAAATACATCCTCAGCAATGCCAAGAGGACGTGATATTGATCGGTCTGCAAGCTCTAAAGTCATGCAAGTAGGTGTAAGTTCTGGAAGAGATAGTTTCTTCCATACTGAATGTGGCATCAGGTTGATGCTGGCACCAAGATCGGCCAAGGCATATCAATCAACCATTCCTGGAAATACACAAGGTATTAGAAATTTTCCAGGATCTCCGAGCTTTTCAGGAAGCTTTTTTAATAGAACTGCAGAGCAGTTCTCATTTAACGGAGTTTTAGCCATTTCAAACAGCTTTTCCTTATTACTCAACAAATGTTTAAGCGTTGATGCAAACTTGGGCATCAAAATGATAGCATCCGCGAAGCTTATGTCAAAATGTAATTCTTGAAATATTTGATAGAATTTGTCCATTTGATGACTAGCATTCTCGCGAAGCTTTTGATCACTTAATCGTGATGGGTATGGAATTGAAGATCTAGGGGTGGTTTTTGGATTTTCTACGGGAACTGGTGGAGTTTCAGGTACTACTTTGTTTTTAGTAGCTGGAACCTGAATAACTAGAGGAGGGACGTCGTCGGTACTTCCTTTATCAATAGGAGGTATCGTGTCCGTTGTAACCTCAGCTTCTTTTTCCAATACCTCAGGAGAAGAGAAAGAGGTAGATGGAATTTTGGGTCCTTTATATGAAGCTCCACTACTGGTTGTGATCGCTTTTGCATCGCCCCTCGGATTCGCGATCGTGGTGCTAGGTAATTTACCTGAGCCCAAGGGTCTTTCATTTAAAGATTTCTTAATGTCAGAAATCTGGCTGATCAACAACCGGTTTGTTTCTTCCTGGGTTTTCATGAATTGTTTTAACAATTCATCAGAGGGAGTAGGGTTTGGAACAACAGCTTGTGTTTGGATTAGAGGGGTTTGCCCTCAGTTGTTCTGATTAAACCCTTGATTTTGAAATTGGCCCTGATTTGGGTTTCCATGAAAGTAGCCAGGGTTAAAGTTACCCTGTCCCTGATTTCTATTCCCCTGATTTTGAAAGTTTTAGGGATGGTTAGAAAAACCTTGGTTACTTCTATTCTGATTTTGAGGACGGTTTTGTATGTTCTGGTTAAAACCAGGTGGTACAGGGTAAGTGTTCGGACGCCATGGTGGTTCAACAGGAGGACGATATTGATTAGCTCCTGGATTGGAACTACCGGCAATCGCATTTGTTTCAAACGTGTTACTATCGGTGGCAGTACAGTTATAGTATGAATGAGGACCACCGCAAGTAACACAGACATCCACTTTCTTCACTTCAGCATGTGAAGGATTCTGTGGGAAGGAGACTTTCTTTTGGTTAGAGTGAACCAAAGCTTGTATAGCATCCGTGAGTTTATCAATCTTAGCATCGGTGCTAGATTGATTCACGGTAGATGAAGAAGGATCGACCTGTTTGTTTCGTGTGGTACGAACCTTGGATTTGTTTTCAATTATAGCTAAAGCTTCTTTGACAGTACGACTCAAAAAATTACCTCCAGCTGAGGCATTGAGGGAGTCTTGATCTGCTTGGCTCACTCCATTATAAAACGTATCGAGTTGCATTAACTCAGAAAATCCGTGGTGAGGACATTTGCGAAGCAACTCTTTGAATCTATCCCATGCTTCACTGAACGTTTCACCAGGTCTTTGTGAAAACTTGGTGATTTCATTTCTAAGATAGGCAGTTTTGGATGGTGGATAGAATTCATTCACAAATTTCTTAACTAAATCTTCCCATGTGTCTATGGAACGAGGGGGTTGTTTTTCTAGCCAGACTCTGGCTGCCCCCTCTAGAGAAAATGGAAAAAGAAGTAGTTTAATAGCCTCTGGCGGGACATTCTTATATTTGATGGTAGATGTAATTTTGTTAAACCATCGTATATTCGAATGAGGATCGTCCCTTTCGAAACCATAGAACTAATTAGAAGTTACCAGATTAAGTAATCCGGTTTTTAATTCGAAATTGTCAGATACTATGGCGGGTACAATAATAGCATCTCCATAACCCTCGATGGGTGCCTGGAGAAGCTCGGACATTGGGCGGTCTTCTGCCATAATGACTGAAGGTTCAGGTTCAGTCTGAATTTCAGGCTCAATTTTCGGGGCAGAATGTTTTTGGGTACGTCTTCGAGGAATTGTGACAAGCTCGCGGTGAGGACTTGTAGACCTTGAAGAACGAGTGCGCATGCACTGGAATAAAGAAAAAGAAAATCTTTTTGGTTTTTTATATAAATATGAACAGAGATGGTAAATTTACAATGAGTGTTGGTTCAAAACCACGTATGCTTCCAAATTCGTTGTACGCAGCACACCTCCCCGGCAGCGGCGCCAAAATTTGATCAGTGCTAAACAGTCAGATAATATTAACCAAGTTTAAATGGTCAACAAAAACAGCTTAGACTAATGCTCCGTGGAGTACAAGGTATTCGCGGGTCGTTAATCCCAACGAGGTATGAAATCTGTAATAAAACGGAATTTGGGAACGGGTGATTATGAACAGGAATAGGTGAGAATAGTTTGTATTACTAATTTATACAATGAAACAGTTAAACAATATACTTAAACAAATATATGAACTAAAAACGTTTACAACTTAAAAACTTGCGTCTACGTACGGGGAAAAAGGTAAGTTTTAATGAAAATTAAACTACAGGGGGTAAAAATAAAAATTCTACAAACTTAAACTTAAAAGAAAATTTAAAATAAAAGGAAAATTATTTTTTAGATTATTTTATTATTTAATATTAATTATTTAAATAAAAACTATTTATCTATTTAATTAAAACTAATTTAAATCAAACTAAAAATAATAAATACTACAAATTAAACTAAAAACTTATAAAAATAATTTCTAAAACTTAAAAAGAACTTGAAGAAAGTATAAAAAATTAAAAATAATTTTTTTTTGTCTTTTTATGATTTTCTTTTAATTAATTACTAATTATATTAACTAAACTATTTAAAATATTTTAAATTAATAATAATACTAAAATTACTTAGAAAATTATGGAAAAAATTATAAAACTAATTAACCATCACAGGAATCCTAAAAAATTATAAAAACTTTATTTTATGTATTTTTAAACTAGTTTACTAATTATTAAATTAGATATTAACTAATTATTAATAAAACTATTTAAATTATAAAAACTAGTAGATTAACAGTAAAAATTCTAGAAAAATTATTAAAATTATATTATGACTTATAAATGCTAGGAAAAATATAAAATCTAGGTGTTGCTTTATAAAAACTAATTATGCTATATAAAACTTAATTATTGATTAATAATTAATAAAAATATTTTTAATTCTAATAAATACTAAATGAAATTATAAAAATCTAATAAAATTACAAAAAATACTTTAATATAAGAGGAAATTAATAAAAATATAATAACACAACTTACTTAATAAAAATCTAAAAATGAAAATTAAAATTAAATTATATTAAATAGAAACTATCACTTACTATTATATTGTTTTTTCTTGATTTTTATTTTACAAAACTATATTATACCTAAAAATAGACAACTTTTGTAAAAACAATTATTTTATAACTTAATATTAAGCACTGTGAAAAGCAATAAGCTCCACAGTTGACTTTGGTTGACCAAAGAAGCAAATAAACTCAATTGAGCTTGAGTGGGACCCACTATGGATTATTCTGATTCTAATAAGTATGTTGGACTATTTTAAGCAAGAATAAGCAATATATGACCACTGAATAAGCCAATAAGCTGAATAAGCAATTGGCAAAAACGAAAAGCAAATCGGAAATGGGACAAAGTTGAGGGTCAAATTTAGGTGGGGTCCAAAGGGTTTCAGGTCAAACTAGTGGTCAACTTGGGAAGCCTGGTAGGAGGGGGTTCAAAGGTACAAGGTTTGACAATTGGGGCCCACTGAGGTGGCCACAAATCACCACCAAAGTGGTGGTGGTAGGGTGATATCTGCTGGTGCAGGGGAGATATTCTCCCTGCAGTTGTGTTTGGGGGTGTGTGGGACCCACACAGAAAATCACAAAAATAAACTAAAGAGTGGATTACAAAGTTGAGGTGGGGAACTAAGATCCCAAGAAGTTTCAGAACCTCAAACCTAATACAAAATTCATAATAATTCCCACAACTTTTGGATCTGACAAAGAACTCAATTTTGACTTTTGATGAATAGCTTGTGGTTTGACTTTGATGAGATTTAAAGTACTCCTAGTGACTGATTATGTAGTTATAAGTTGAAATAAACCTGATTTAAGCTTTCATAACTTCTAATAAACTAATTTGCAAGATTATGACCCTTAAATCACTAACTGTTATCTAAAATAGAGGTTCAAAGGAGATTATGACTTTTTGACAAATAACTACTGACTTTGATGAACTAATATTACCTAATAAGACTTGTTACAACTAAAAACAACAACAACAACTCACTAGAAACTAGTGAATACAGCAAATCCAAACACCCCTTCTTGTGGGTTGATTTTTGATTTTTTAAGGATGTCACTGAGTTAAACCATAATACTAGTACACTAAGTCATATTATGATGAAATGAACTGATTTAAGCATAAGTACCCAGATTATAACAACTAATCTACACAAATCAAGATTGAGCAATTTTGACAGTGCAAAGTGAAATCTAAGCAACTTTTAATTTCAACAAACAAGACAACTATATTCTGCTAATTCATGATCAATTAACACAAATAGAGCCTAGAAAAACAGATATAAACAACTGTACCAACTTTTATAGTAAATACGAAAAATGGATCAAAGGTCTTACAAATGAGTGATCCAACTGAAATATGATGAAACAAGGAACAAAATCACTTCCTAAACCTCCCATGAGGTACTACAACCCAGGGCAATCCATTATTTCCCTTGCTCCATGCTTCTTGACTCAATTCCATTGATTTTTGATTTTCTACTGATTTTCTTAATTTTTTTTATTTTTTTTCTGTTTATGAGGAACTTTGATTTCTATTATACTAAAACCTTAATTAAGTTATTCTAGGAACTTATATGAGATTATAAGTCCTATAACAACATTTTTGATAACATTACACCACTAATGAGATTTTGAGTAAAATTATGCATAATGTTGGAACCAAAGTTTTACTATTTTATGAAGTCTCGGTCATTTGTAATAATAGGTTGCTTTAGTTATTATTTTACTTACAGTATAGTTTATGTTACAAAGTTTACTAGACTTAAGCTAGGTGATCCATGGGCTTTAAGGCCCATACGATTTCATGAATGGGAGGAGAGGGAGTGTTGCCCTAGCTCCTTCCCTATAAATAGATGGCTTAGGTCTTTGTAATACTTGGTTGGTTATTTGAAACATTAAGGAAACTCTTGCAATTCATATTCTCTAATTTCTCATAATCATCCCACTCTCATTCTCACCTCATTTCTATCATTATTGTGCTTGTGTTTACTAAATGGTGACCTAACAAGTGGTATCATTCGCTAGAGGAAGGTGTAGTTATTGTTTTCATTGATTTCTATCTTAAAAGTCGTTTTTTTTTTTAAATCGATTTTTTGTGAAAATTTTAAACTTTCTTGTTTGTTTCTTGGTTTTTCTCACATCTTTGCTTACAAACTTGTGTTTAAAATCAAAACAAACCAAAAAAAGTTCCAAACTTTTTACAAAACTATTCGATTTGGTCATTTGTACTTTTATCGAAATTTTTTTTGTCTTGAAAAATTTCTTAAAGTTTTCTACTTTCTTTAAGATCTACTCATTTTACACACAAAAGTACAAGTATCTTGAAAGAAAAACGAGTTTTAGGATTGCTTTCTTTGTAAAACAACAACTACCAAGTTATCGAAATTCTATATAGTTACCATTTCGAGATCTTCTCAAAGTGCACTACCTCGACTTCGTTTGTGTGGACTCGGTATTTTCTTTCTTGTATAAGAAAGTTAAGTACTTCGACTTTTGGGAAAGTTTTCGAAATTGTATAATTTCGAAAACTGTTTATCGCAATTTTGTGTTTTTTCGCAAAACATAAAATTTTCGAAATCACAAAGTTATCGCAAACTTATTAAGTTTCGAAATCTTATTATTTCGAAAACCTAAAAGTTTCGCAAAACCTTGATTATTTCGAAATTTCAAGTTTTCGAAAACCTGCAAAGTTTCGCAAACCTGGTTTCTCGATAACCTGACAAGTTTCGCAATCATATTATCGCAAACCTTGTTTCTCGATAACCTGACAGTTTTTCGCAATCATTGAAGTTGTGCTAAGTTTTTCGATACTTGGTTTAATCTACACTTTCTACAAGATCCATTTCTACACAAGTGTTCTAAGATGTCTCAACCACCTAATCACTACTTCCCTCACATTCAGCAACATCAGCAGTATCAGCAACAACAAAATCAGCAGTATCAGCAACAACAATACCTTCCGCACCAAATGAATCAACAACCTTCTCAAAAACTAACATACAATCCACTACATCATTACCTAATGATGCAACAACATCAGATCATTCCTCAACAACAATCATATCAAGTGCCACAACAAAACACTCAGTTTTCCTCCAAACAACCTCACTGGTTTGACAGAATGTGTGAAGTTATTACAACTCAACAATCCCGACATGAGGCAGGATCACTTGAGACACCTCCAATGTTAACACCTGGGAACTATGTTCAATGGTCAAGTCGATTCTTACGCTTTCTTGAATTAAAGAAACCTCATGGGAAATTCTTGAAGCAAGTGATACTTGAAGGACCGTTTGAGTGGCCGACAAGATTTGAAGCTGGTGATCCAACTGCTGATCCTCCACGTCCTCCTGGTGATAGACCTCTTCCAGAATCTGCACTCACTGAAGAACAGAAACTACATCGTGAAGCTGATGAATATGCAATGGCTTATATACTTCAAGGTATTCCTAATCCAATCTATCGAAGTGTCGATGCTCAGAAAACGGATAAAGCTATGTGGGAACACGTTCATCTCCTTATGGAAGGCACTCAATTGAACAAAGATGACATGGAATCCAAGCTATACATGGAATACACTGACATCACAATTGAACCTGGAGAGTCACTTGAATCCTACTATCATCGTTTCACAAATGTGGTTAATGATCTGGAACGTCATAAAATCACAGTACCAAGGATCGCTGTGAACTCCAAATTTGTTGGTAGTCTTGGCCCTGATTGGCATAAATATGTGACATTTGTTCGTCAAACGAAGAATCTTCATGATGCTCCATATGGTTTGTTGTATGATTTTCTGAAACACCATGAACCTGAAGTGGAAAAAGATAGAGCTTTACGAGGAGGATACACACCAACACCAACACCAAATTCTTTGGCTCTCGTAGCTCAATCTCCATATGCTCCATCACCAATGTCAAATCATGCATACGTTCAAGAGCAGAACTACTTCAGTTATCCACAATCTTCTACCTCGAACCAAATGGTCCCTTATGATTCATCTCCACAGAATGCCTCTACTCAACTGGTTCCATTAAACAACAATGATGCTGTGTATTACTCTAATTAATGAAGATGACGATGATGACTTTAACACGTTGAATCAGGGACTTGCTCTTATTGCTCGCGCTTTCAGCAAATTCTCCAACAAAACAAACAACCGTCAACGCTCATCTTCAAACACAAGGAATCAAGCTGTTGTCAATGATGGAAGAGTGGAAATTCAGAATTGTAACTATGGTCGATCTGGTTCAGGAAGCTCCTCAGGGAATTATGGGAATGATCAGAGGTTTAGTAACAATACGGGGTTCAAGAACAACTCAGGATATTCTCAACAAAGGTCTGACTCAGTTGCAACAAGGAACTCCAACTCAGGGAATGCAGTTTGGTGCTACAATTGCAATGAACAAGGTCATATCGCTACAGCATGTCCCAAACCGAGAACTCGGGGTAGTAAGTTTCACAAGCAGGCATTACTCATGGCTCTTCAAGATGAAAAAGATGGACATTTCCCTGAACAGGATAACAACTTCATGGCAAATGTGAACAACGATGATGACATGGAAGATCTGGAAGCCAATGCTGCAGTGATGCTTATGGCCAACATGCAGGAACTTAAGCTCAATGATTCAGGTCCAGTGTATGACACTGATGGTTTGTCTCAGGTACATGACCTCAATGCATGCTTTATTAATGAAATAGTCTCACCTTCTGCTTATGAATCAGATATGGCGCAAGTTGTTCCATGTAATTCATCTTCATCGTCTCAAATAGATGAACAAATAAGCACAGTTGTCATATTTGATGATGACACAGTTGTCTCATTTGATGATCCTATTGAGAATGATAAACATGATTATTTAGAACAACATGAACCATCATTTGATCCAGACCCCGACCTAATATTGTTATCTAAACAACTGGATGATCAACAATTGCAAATCATTAAATGCAACGAAACAAATAAAGTTTTGAAAGAAAAAAATGCGTCACTTGCAAGAGATATTGAGTGTTATAAAATTCAGCTTTCAAATCAGGATGATAAGATTAAACATGCAAAAAGTTTTGAAAAAGCTTTTCAAGCTTCTTACAACAAAGAACAAGATCTTCAACGTAAAATGCAAGATTTAATTGAGTCAAACGGAAAGTTGATTTCGAAACTTGAAAGTGAGAAGTGTGAATTGAAAATGCAAGTTGAACGTCTTCAAAGAGACCTTTCAAAAACTGAAACAGAATTGTCAAATTGCAAAAAGGAGTTTTGTGAACATAAAACACGAAAAAGGAAGTATATAGATGACTTACTTGGTGATATTGTTGATCTTGAAAAACAACTCAAAGAATTTCGTCACATTGTTTACAAACACGGGAACTCTGTCACAACAATTCAAAAGTTTGCTTTAAAACCGAGACCCGATAAAGGATTTGCACTTTGCGATTTTAAATCAATGTTTCTTCACAAAGCTTTCAAAGAAAATCCTAAGGTTTACAGTATTGACCACATGTTTGATAATACAATTGTGCGTGCTGTTGTTTTTGATACTGAGGAAGAAGAAGAACTTGAAGACGAGAGTCGATCAAAAATGAGTTATGTTCAATATTGGACACCATATGACTATTCAAAAGCTCCACCTCTTTCTAAATCTTTTGTTACTCAAAAGGATTTACCTGAGAAATCATGGTTTATCGAAGAGTCATACGTTTCATCTCATAATAAGGCCCCTGTCCAAACTGTAGCACAAATAAATGGTCCTTTACCATCATCCGGTGAACTTACACCTTTACCAAAAACGTGTCGTGTCTTAAATTATTTCAAAACCTTTATGGAAGACATCGAAATTTTGGAGGAAACAATTGAACGTAATTCTGAAATAAAAATTGAAACTTTTCAATCCGCTTACGAGCGAGAAAAGAGAGATATTTTTCAAAAACAAATGAAGCCAATTGTTCAACACCTCCGTCTATGTGCTACACGTTAGGATCAGGAACTTCAAAAGGAGGTCAAAAATATGATAAACGTTTTCAATGCAACTGAAAATGACATTTTGGTTCAAAAGCAAAGAAATAGCGTTTTAAAAAATGATGCGGATCGACTCTTGGAACAAGTTCTCAATGCTGATATTTTGTCTATTATCATGAATGATCTCTATAAATCTGGTACTTCTATGCTTATGGATGATCTTTGTGTTGATAATAACTTGTTGAATGAGGAAATTGAGACACTTAAACAGGAAAATGATAAGTTGAGAATTAAAAATGATGATGTGACAAAACAATTTTCAAAAGAAATTTGTCAACTCAATCAAAGGCTTGAATGGTGTCAAGCTAAAAGTCTTGAACGGGAATTGAAGTTTCAAAGTCAAAATGTTTCAAACTCTTGTCAGATTTCCAAAAACAACGAGTCTTTAAAAGGTCGGTGTCTCCGATACGAGAAAGAAATTGCGGATTTAAAAATTGAAAACGCCGAATGGCAACAAAACCGCGATGACATCAAATATTGCAATGGTTTACTTGAGTCTGAAATTCAGGACAAAAATCACATCATCATTGATTTGAAAGAGAAAGTTAAGCTACTTCAAAAAGGAAAAATGGTTGACACCACGGTGATAGCACCAGGAATGTATCAATTAAACAAAACTGATAAAGGAAAGGTTGTTCAAAACACTAATGTTGATAACTCCACTTCTACAGGACTAGTCTCCACTTCTAGCGTTAGCAGACCCAAGCGAAAAAGTAAAAAGAAGAATAGGATCTTGCAACGTAAGAGAGGAAACCTAGAAGCTCAAGAAGTAGAAGACCAACTTAGGAATTTGAATAAAACTCATGTTGCATCAGATTTAGATTCTAATTTGGCAAATTGTAATCAAAATCTAAATGTAACGAATGATGAACCTTTGAATGTTTTGAATATTAATGCATCTTGTGTGTTTTGTCGTAAAAGCGTATCATCTGGTGATCATACAAAATGTGTAGCTAATTCTCTTCTCAATCGTCATAAGAAACGTAGGACACGCATTCCTTTTAGGCCCACTAATGCCTCTAAGTCTAACTTAGGAAAGCCGTCTTCTACGGTTTCTAATGATATCCCAGTTACCCCCATACGTGCCGAGAACAAATCTAGGAATGAGCCAACTACTAGTGCATTTAATATTAAGAAAGCAAAAACTAGTTGGAATTGGCAACGTTGGTTACAACACAAACCAAACTTTAAATGGATTCCGAAATTATTGAACAAATGTATTTCTAACCAATAGGAACCCGCACTGTCTTTGGGTTCCACCCTTACTTCTGTTCCATCTGTGTCTTCTTCTTGTGATGCAGGTGGTACAGATCGTTCTCTGGATTGTTGATAGCGGATGCACCCGACATATGACAGGCAATCTCAAACTGTTGAAAAACTTTGTCTCAAAGTTCATTGGTACTGTTAGATTCGGGAATGATCATTACGCTCTAATCATGGGATATGGTGACTTTATAAGTGGGAACATCGAAATCAGCCGTGTTTATTATGTGGAAGGACTTGGGCACAACCTTTTCTCTGTTGGTCAATTCTGTGATGGGGATCTAGAAGTTGCATTTCGTGAGAAAACTTGCTTTGTTCGTGACTTACAAGGAAATGATCTCATGTCTGGCTCACGTGGCTCCAATCTTTATACTATTTCAATGTCAGATATGATTGCAACATCTCCGATATGTCTTCTCTCCAAAGCAGAATCAACTAAATCTTGGTTATGGCACAAACGTCTTTCGCACTTGAATTTCAGAACCATGACTGACCTTGCTCGTTATAAACTTGTCGATGGATTTCCAAGATTCCGTTTCACCAAAGATCACTTATGTTCAGCCTGTGAACAAGGAAAAAGTACTCGTGCTCATTTTCCGTCTAAACCTGAGCAAAGTACGAATCATGTTTTACAACTGCTTCATATGGATTTATGTGGACCGATGCGTGTTCAAAGTATAAACGGTAAACGCTACATACTCGTAATTGTAGATGACTTCTCAAGATGGACTTGGGTCTACTTCTTACGAAGTAAAGATCAGGCTCCTTCGATGATCATCACCTTTCTCACTAAAATTCAAGTTCAGTTACGCAACACGGTACGAATCGTCAGAACTGACAATGGCACTGAATTCAAAAATCAGACACTTAGGTCTTATTATGAGAAAGTGGAATTGAACATCAAACATCTATTCCTAGAAGCCCAGAACAGAATGGAGTTGTTGAAAGACGCAACAGGACGTTAGTGGAAACTGCTAGAACTATGTTGATTAATGCTCAATTACCAGATTACTTGTGGGCAGAAGCTGTTTCAACCGCATGTTACACTCAAAACCGTTGCATGATCACAAAACGCCATCGCAAAACACCATATCAAATTGTTCACAAAAGAAAACCGAACATCGATTACTTTCATGTATTTGGGGCACTTTGTTATCCGAAAAATGATCGTGATGATTTAGGTAAACTTAAAGCAAAGGCTGACATCGGAGTGTTCGTTGGATATTGTGAAAATTCCAAAGGTTTTTGGATATGGAATCATCGTACAAGAGAAATTCAAGAAACCATTCACGCTAATTTTGATGAACTCACACAAATGGCTTCTGAGCAACACAGCTTAGGACCCGAATTTAACCGTCTTAACTCTCCGGCATCTTCAGCTGAACCATTGCCACTTAACCGCAAAGAATTAGAAACCCTGTTTGCTCCACTATTTGATGACACAATTGAATACCGTCCTACTGAGGTCTCACCTAATTCCGCTGCTCAACCTGATAACATTCCAGTACCAGACTCACCTCAACAAACTACTACAAGTGTTGAGAGAGACGGTCCTCCAATTGTATCACCATCTACAGCAGAACAAACTGGTTCTACTTCCCGCCATCCAGCTGAAGATCCAACACCACTATCAGTTCCACAATCCGCAGAGCATGATCCTGATGCGTTCTTTAATCCGGTTGCACCAGCTACTACTGTTCCTGATATAGCTGAGTCATCAACACGCAACTTGGATCCTGCCAACATGCGAGATACGTATCAACTACACCCTTCAACACATAAATGGACTCGTGACCATCCACTAGTTCATATTATTGGCCATCCAGATGCACCTGTTATGACAAGACAACGACTTCACACAGATGGAGAAACTTGTATCTATGCTCTCACAGTTTGTCACGAAGAACCTAAGAACATTAAAGATGCAATGACTTATGACAACTGGATTGAATCTATGCAAGAGGAATTTCAGCAATTCATAAGATTAGAAGTCTGGGAATTAGTTGAAAGACCTGACGGAGTCTTTGTCATCGGGTTAAAATGGATCTGGAAGAATAAGCTTGATGCAGAAGGGACTGTCATATGCAACAAATCACGTCTGGTAGCGAAAGGATACTCCCAACTTGAAGGTCTTGACTTTGCTGAATCCTTTGCTCCAGTAGCTAGACATGAAGCTATTCGGATCTTTTTGGCTTATGCTGCACACAGGAATATGGTGGTTTACCAAATGGATGTGAAAACAGCATTTCTTAATGGAGAACTCCGTGAAGAAGTTTATGTTAGCCAACCTGAAGGCTTCGTTGAACCTGAGCGTCCTAATCACGTTTACCGACTCAAAAAGGCACTCTACGGACTCAAGCAAGCCCCACGGGCGTGGTATGACAAACTGTCCACTTTCTTATTGGCCAATAAATTTTCTAAAGGATCGGTTGATCCAACACTGTTTACAAAAACCTACGGGGAGGACTTACTTGTTGTTCAAATATATGTCGATGACATCATTTTTGCCTCAACAAAACGAAGTTACTCTAATGATTTTGCAAAATTAATGAAAGATAATTTTGAAATGTCCATGATGGGTGAACTTTCGTTCTTTCTAGGATTACAAGTTCATCAATCACCCCGTGGAATTTTTATAAATCAATCAAAATATGCTCTTGAAATTTTAAAGAAACATGGAATGATGTCGTGTGATACTTATAATACACCAATGGGCTATACCACAAAACTAGATGCTGATTTACATGAGACTCCTGTTGACCCTACCAAATACCGTAGTATGATTGGGTCCCTCATGTATCTCACAGCTAGTAGACCTGATATAGTATTTGCTGTCTACATGTGCTCTCGCTATCAGTCCAGACCAACTGAAAAACACCTCAGTGAGGTTAAAAGAATCCTTCAATACATAAAGGGAACCATTAACTTGGGAATCTGGTATCCGAAGGATTCTTGTTTTGAACTAATTGCTTTTTCAGATGCTGACCATGCAGGATGCTTAGACACACGCAAAAGCACATCTGGTGGATTACAATTTCTCGGAGACAAACTTGTGTCATGGCAATCAAAGAAGCAGGACTGCACATCACTGTCGTCTACAGAATCTGAATACGTAGCCATGTCTGCTTGTTGTGCTCAAGTCATCTGGATGAGATCACAACTTAAGGATTATGGCTACCTATTCAACAGGATTCCTATCTACTGTGATTCAAAGAGTGCAATTGCCATCTCCTGCAATACTGTACATCATTGCAAATCCAAACACATCGATCTCCGATATCATTTCATCAAAGAGCATGTGGAAAAGGGTACCGTTGAACTTTATTTTGTTGGAACTGAGTACCAACTGGCGGACTTACTTACCAAATCTTTAGCACCATCAAGGTTTACTAGTCTAGTTCACCAAATTGGTATGAGATGTTTGACTCCAGAGGATCTGGAAAAGTTTTCAAAATACAACTGATCGTCAAACATCATAACTATCTTTGTATAATATTTTTTTCTTAACTATAAACCAATCAAAACACAAAAAGATTTTTCATATTTCTTTTATTAAAAAAAAAAAAAAAAAATGCAAGTATATCGCTTCACTTCAACACTTTGTTCTTATTTTACAAGTGTTGAGGGGGAGTCACGCTTAAATCTTTTACCAATCTTTTAACTGGTATACTTGCATGTTTCTCGTATTTTACGGTTCTTTGGAGTGTGTGGAAATTCTTTTACATTCCTTTGTCTCATCCCTTAGTAAGGACTTCATAAGTTAGGATTAACGGATGTATATCTCGATGTTACACAAGTTTGACATAACTTTAGGACTCTAGTAGAGATATCTAAATGTTAAGGGACCTAAAGTGACTAAAACCTAAAATTTCAAAAAAAAAAAAAAAAATAAAAATAAATAAATAAATAAATAAATAAAAACTAATAAAACAAAGAAACCGGATAACACAAACCCCACAAACTTTAAACCTCTTAAACCCTTTTATCAAAACCGACGGCCCTCATTCATTCAAGTCATCCAAGAACTTGATCATAAAATTGTAAGTTCCTATGTAATCACTAGGGCATAACATACATAGGATCTTGGTTAATTGGAAAATCAACGGCTCGATCTCCTGTTATCATGATTTCGAGAACTAGGGTTAAGATTTTCGAAAATCGCTCTTAACATGTTTAGGTGTTTAATTCTTGATAGGTTTTTGTTACAAAGCATGTTTCTAACATATCCTCATCATTTATTCATACATTCCATCATGTTTGCTTCGATCTAGAAATCTAGGGGTTAGGTCGATTTGGGTTTGTGAGATTCTGTGATTATTTGTTGTGTTTCTGTGGTGGGATATGTTTCTATGGTCTCTTATATGCATGTTAGATTTAGTTTAGTTGACATACACCATGAATGCTTAGTTCTCGATAGACATGTATGCCTCGTTCTTTGATTATCTACATCTATCTGAGTCCAAAGGTGTTGAATGCTATCATAATGTGCTTGCTACATATGTTTGTGATATGGTAGTACCATTGATTCTCATTAGGCTCAAATTTGTTAAGTTATCGAAAACTTGTTCTTGATTTTTTATCGAGATCTTGGTTATCAAGCATATTGGTTATATCTGATTGGTACGTGTCAATCTTTATGACAGGTCTATATCATTGGAATCTATTATCGCAAAAGAAACGTACGTTAAACTTCAAATACGAAAGATTCTTGTATAAGAATGTTTTCGAGAAAATCAGATTTTTTCGCAATCTATGAAACTTATCGAGAAACTCAGTTTTTCGATAATTTGTTGTTCAAACTCAGTAGTTTTCGAAATTATTTTTCGAAATTACTCTTTTGAACAATAAATTTCGAAATCACTAGGTTCTCGAAAAAGTTTTATCGAAATTGATGTTTTCGAAAATTTTTTCTCGATAATTCTTTTTCTCGATAAAGTTTTATCGGAATTGATGTTTTTTCGAAAATTTTTCTCGATAATTCATTTTTCTCAATAAAGTTTTATCGGAATTGATGTTTTTCGAAAATTTTTCTCGATAATTCATTTTTCTCGATAAAGTTTTATCGGAATTGATGTTTTTCGAAAATTTTTCTCGATAATTCATTTTTCTCGATAAAATTGACAGACAAGGATTTTTCTCGATAATTCATTTTCTCGATAAATGGATTTGTAACATTTTTTTCGAAATCTTCTTTCTACACAAGTTTGCGATAAATGGGTTTTGTATAATTTTTCGAAATCTTGCTTAGGCCTTGTCATAGACATGTTACCTTGTTGTGATTCATTGTTGTTATGTAATGTGAAGTAACTATGAATTGTGTATTTCAATTGTGCCTATTTGCAAGACATTGCATTGTATAATTGATTTCGTGATTCTTAATGATCAATGATTTCTCATGTATGCATATTACATTATGAAACATTCGTGCTTAACTGTCTTAAGTAGTAATCTATAACCAAACTCACATCTGTGCTAACACGTAACAAATTGGGATGTTTGGTCTATGGTGATACTTTTCAGATTAACATGGCTGAACACAATGAGAACGTCACTGAATTACCATAGATGACATCACTCCCGAAAACTACAATGTCACGATTGGCGACAAAAATCCACGAGTTGATTTCGACAAGTTGAGTATTAAAGAGAACTCGTGCAAGATTGTCAAGGATATTCTACTTGCACATCCATGCAAACCTTTGCTCACCTGTTCTACCTCAGTTCCTCTGTTCTACCTTCATCAGTTCTGGCTTACGGCTCAGGCTAACTTGGATGATGAGTCTTTCACTGTTACATTGGATAGCCAAGAATACACTGTAGATCATGACGTTCTTCGAACAGCCCTTCTCATGCCACAAACTGACAACGAATTTGCTCCTATACTACCTGACCTGGATCTTCTTGACTTCTTCATTGAATTAGGATATGAGGTTGATGATGATGTACCGCTAGTCAAGCTTTCCCGATTTAATGCCAAGAATATCCCTCAGCCTTGGAGAACATTCTGTCTGTTGGTGGTAAGATCTATCTCAGGAAGGAAAAGTGGACATGAACATCCAAGGCTCGAACACCTGCAAACATTCTGGGGAATGGTGACTCTGACACCGATTGACTTTGCAGTTCCTATCATGAATGATATCATCCACAGTATTCAGACTGAACGTGTGAAGACTATGATACCATTCACAAGATTCACCAAGCTTCTCATTGAACATCTCTGCAAAAGTTCTCCAGAATTCATCAAGAGGATGGCTGATCCTAATGAGCCGAAGCACCTCTTCGAGGACGACTTCACCACCTCATTCATCAAGACGACCACTTCCTCAACCATGATCAAAGGAATGAGGCTTCCTGAATACCTACTGAATGACAAAATCAAGAAGAGTCTGAACTACAAGCTGTATGACAACGCTTACAAAGGAGTACAAGAAGAAGCAACAATAAAGACTCGTAGCAAAGGAGGTGTAAAGTCTGGGAGTACTACAAGCACCACTGCCTCACCTCATACTAGATCTAAGGGTGCTCCTAATTCAAAACCCAAGACTTCCACCAAACCTATACCTACATCCAAACCTAAACCTGCTACCAAGCCGAATAAGAAAGCAACTCCTGAGTACTTTATTCGGGATGAACCTACACCTCCACCTTCTGACACCGAATCCGAGTTCGATTCGGAATCTGAAGAAGAAGAACCAGACTATGAACTGAGATATAGAGCACCTGATGAAAGCTTCCCTGCAACAGAGATTGCCATCCAACAAAGTCTTGAAACTTATGAAGAAGAGACAAGGAAAAGAAAAGGGATCACTATTAATGAGCCTAATGATGATGAAGACGAACCAATCGTTGAACCTTTGGTCGATAAACGCAAACTGAAGAGTATAGTTGTCGACACTAGAGCTGAAGAAAAGCAGCTTAGGAAAGAACAAAGGAAAGCTACTCTCGAAAGCCGACTCATGTCTCAACCTTTAACTCCACCACCTATTGATCAGTCTGAACATGTAGGAGCTACAAGCAGCATGATTCCTCCCGTTGTATCCACCACGATAGAATCAGCTCCACAGCCTGATGACACCGTTAAAGATACAGACAAAACAGGAGATGTCAACATGACAGAAACTGCTAATATAGAAGAGAATGTTGGTGGACAAGAGAACATAGCTACGGATCAGGAACATGAATACCTAATTACTCCAGAGTTTCTTGCACGAGAAGCAGAGGAAGCAGAGGAACGTCGTAGAAAGGAAAACGAAGAGAAGAACGCATTCGACACCAACATATTTCTTAAGTCATCTTCTCAGCAAACTTCCTCAACACAACCTCTACCTCCTCAAGACTCTCCACCAAAGGATCCGACTCCTCCTGCTTCTTCTTCAGACTCTCACAACGAGTCATCGTCCGAATCATCACCTGAGCACTCATCTCCCACACCTTCTGAAACCGCATCTAAACAGCATTCGATCAATGAACCAAAACAACCAGTTAATCTACAGGAGCAAGTGAACAAACTCATTAACATGGTTACCAATCTTACCAAACAAGTTGGGGACTTCCAGGAGTCAAAGCAGCTGATCGACAAGTTTTTGTACTCTGATTACACTGGAGTTATCAGAACTGCAACTCATGATTTTCTTACTGAGAATCTGGTTGAAATGATCACTCCTGAAGTTGCAAAACTTCTTGAACCAATCAAGGACAACTTGGATCGCAGAATCAGAAGTGTTACAAAGAAAATGTTGTCTACCACACCATTCACGCTTCACACCGCAAAATCTTCTACTGTGGCTCTAACCGTCCCAGAATTGTCCTTCAATGACATGCTTGTCAAACTCTTCGACAACCTTGCCACCAAAACCACACCGACAGCTGAAGAAAAAGCCCTGTATGATGCTATGGTGGCTTACATGTCCAAAGAGTCTTGCAAAGATGCTACTGGAACCCGGAAAAGGGCAAGAAAAGATGACGATCCTGACCCAAACTCCAAAGGCAAGAAACCTAAGTCTGGAACAGGTCCTTCATCCTCTCTACAACCACAAAAGGACTCCACTCCTCCTGGGAATCAACAACAACCCTCTACTACTGGTCAAGGTCAAACCGAAGAAGAAGAAACATTTATGGAACCCACTGATGACTTCCAGGATCCACTTAACACCGATAACCGTGCTTCACCCATTCATGATTCTCATATTGAACCATCGTCACCATCCAAGGCTAAAGACAAAGATGCTACATCTAATTCCAAGAAATCAAAGAAGAAAAGATGTCATTCACGGCTCGACAATGATGACAATCCTCAAAATGATTGGCTGACAGAAATGGTCCAAGCTCAACCTCCTCTCGAAGAAGAAGAACCACTTTCTGGTAATACTCTACAGTTTACCCAAGTCATTATGAAGGATCTTCAGATCGACAAACTCACAAAGGCAGAGCTTAGAAGAATCAATAGGGATGCACAAGAATTCCTCAAGAAAAGATCTGGAAACAAAGTTGAATACGAATATCATATGCAGAATATAGCTAGTGCAATGTCTGCCGACTTTGACTGGTTAAATCCTGAAGTGAATATCGATCTCAGTTCCAAGAATCATGAAAAACCTTACTTCACTGACTGGACCAAACCATTACCTTTGAAAGGTTTTCCCGACAAACCCAAGATACCTTACAGCTTCTTCTTCAACAAAGATCTTCGTAACATCCAGCTCACTCAGGAGACATCCAAGAAGAAATATGCTTCCTCACTCACAATCTCAGTACCAGCCGCTAGATACGAAATTCCAGCCATTGAAGAAACAACTCGTATTTTCAGCAACTCCATCGTAGCTTACGACAGAGATGCTCTACACGGAATTCAACATTGGCCTGAACGTCGTCGTCTCGGTTATACAAGCAGATTAGGAGAGAAATCATTGGAAAATGTGAAGCAGAAATCAAAGATCATCGCTATCTTGGAGATTCAACAGTCGAAACGATTTAACTACTTATTCATGCGTGAAATTGTTGTTAAACGACAAGATGAAAAGAAGTACAAGTTCCCTGAAGCAGACTTTCCCGACCTTTATCTCAACGACATAGAAGATATGTATCTTGAAAAGGTTCAGAGTAGAATGCGCGGATTCGATAGAGACGTACAGTACAACTTCATGGCATCACTACTTCTTTACATCCGACGACTGATTGTTCAAGAAAGAGTGGAAGATCTTCAGCTTGGAGTGGAAAGTTACCAACAGAAGATTAATTTGACAAAGCCACAATTCTACTTTGATGGTCTCTATCAAACACCACAGTTTACTCTCATCCAAGAACCGTTTGGTTTCACCTACATCAACAGCAAAAAGCTACAAAGCTTCATGAGGTTCGATGAGGTACACAAATTCTGTGATGTTACACTCAAATCTGTTCGTGATGGGCTTGTCAAAAGGTTGAACGATGATCGCCGTAAGATAGCAAAGGGGGAACAACCTCGATGGAAATCCAGCTCCAGAAGACAAGTTCGTAACTTCGTTTTAAAGATTGAAGAAAGGTTATTTCGACGGGAACAAATCAGACGTCTGGAAAGCTATATCGGTGTCAGACCATCGTTTCCTGTCAGAAACTTCGAAAGACCAGAACCCAAGTTCACTGACTTTGACGCTCCACTTCCTGACGAAGATTAACTTGGTACATTTGGTTAATTTTTCATTATCAATTGTTTCATTTGATTGAATTTCACAATGGCTTGTGCACGCATTACAGTGCACAACCCGAACTTGTAAAGAAAGGACCCTGAGGTACGCTTCAGTGCCTCAATCCTAATTTAAGGAGCGAAGGCTTCTTACTTTTAAGTAGAATTGATCAAACATTTATGATTTTTCATAATTCTGCTCAAAAGGACAAGTATTTCACCTCAATAAGACCTAATCACTTGTTGAGGGGGAGCACTTGTCAAAACAAAAATACTTTGCTCTAAATCATAAGTTCTTGGTGCATCTCCCCGTAAGACTCAAAAGGCATATTTTAATCTAAAAGATTGTCAAAAACACCATTTTATATGCTATTTTTGAGGGGGAGAAAATGAAAAAGTGATTAAAATATACGAAGTCAAAGCTTAAAAGTTGTATCATGTGCGAGCTAGACTCAGTATTAACCCAGGAATTGACGAGACAATAAATGTTAGTAATATCGAAAAGACTTATCCTCGACGGGTAATAACATCAAGTTAGATACTAGAGCTAGTTGTCACCTAAAAGCTGACAATGTATCTCTTTATCTAACCACGTAAGCGTGTCTCGAAAAGGATATGTCTTAGTAGAAATGTACCGTCTCGAGAAACTTTCTGTGAACTCGATCAGGCCGGGTAATAACTTCAAGCTAGTTTAACTAGTGATGTAAGCGTGTCTCGAATCGGTCTTGTTCACGGAAAGTGGATCAATTCAAAAGTGATTGCTCCTCCCGCATGTGCAAATTTATTAAACACTTATGAGCACATGTGCAGGGGGAGCCCTTCAAAAGTGTACACAAAACTCTCAATGTGTTAACCAAAATATTTGATTATCACAAACACATTGAGAGATTTTCAATCAAAGGTTTCTTGGCTACTGTCGGAGTTATAAGGTGATTAAGATAGGAATATCCGTCCTATGATCCGCCAGAGCCAGAGGGATCTACCCAAGGACATCTCCCATAGTTAGAATTAGAAGTCCTTAGGTATGATACGAAAAAAGGAGAAATGAATGAAAGGGAAAGAAGGAGTTGAAGAATTAAAAAGAAAAGTAAAGTAAAGGGTGAAAAGAAATAGCCCTCCATATGTTCAACCTTAGGGCAGACACCGGGTTCAATACGTATGCTACTGGTTGTTGCAAAAGACAACACCGGTATTGAAGACAAAGTCGTCATGGACCCAGTGACGCAATGCACTAAACCTTCTTATCCACTCAAGTTCTCTTAAAAGGATTTGTTTCATTCTCACGGGGAACCCGCATAATCTATCGACCTATCTCTTAGAGACGGTTGATATTGAAGCAGGAGACACCTCCCCAGTCTCCGCATAGGAAACCTAGGTGTGCACTTATAGAGTCTAGAGCCTTGAGATACATCAAAGATCTCTTAGGAACACTTAGTACTTCTACAACTGGTGTTCTACATCAATGGGCATCAGTGGTAAACTATCGAGTCCTTCGCAGATCTTAGTAATCTGCCTAGAACGTTTATGAGAGGATTACATAAGTATTTCTCAATGATTGAACGGAAATCCTGCCAGGGTCATCATCAAACAGCCCTGACAGCAGGTCACTTCGGTAACCTCACAAGGGTTACGCTTAGTGTTTGCGGTGGTTCCATTACGGTCTACAGTCGTGGAGTGATCCCCAGCGACTCACCCAGTCATTGAGCTACTTAGTAGGTCTCGTAAGCTCCTTCGGGAGTATCTGATATGGGAACGGCCTGGATAAGGATTAGAAGGAGTCTTCACAATATGCTATTGATGAGCTCTAATTCCTTATCCGTAAGTACCGGTTGTTTTATTGCTAACTGTTTACTCGCAGGTACCTCACTTCCATGATGGTAGATTCCAACATGCTCATACATACATCTTGAAGTCAAAGAAAGCTCCTCCAAAGATCTTAGCAATACAAAGTTCAAAGAAAGATTCTACACCATTAAGGAATCTACAAAGTATAAAGACAGAGATCTCAAAGTATGAAAAGGAACTTCTTGTACGTGAAAGTCTAAGTCCAAAGATGTATGAGTATGTTGGAATGGCGGACAACCACCACAGACGCAGGAGTGACGAATGGCAGATTACTTCATAACATAATCACTACAACTTCATCAAAGAACAAAGACAAAGAGCAAAGTATATCCATTATTATTCTAATCATTTCTGAAGACGTCTAAAGCTATGAAAGTCAAAGATTAAGACAAAGACGTCAAGCAACCATGATGACCGACCCTTAGTGGGAGATTGTTGGAACCAAAGTTTTACTATTTTATGAAGTCTCGGTCATTTGTAATAATAGGTTGCTTTAGTTATTATTTTACTTACAGTATAGTTTATGTTACAAAGTTTACTAGACTTAAGCTAGGTGATCCATGGGCTTTAAGGCCCATACGATTTCATGAATGGGAGGAGAGGGAGTGTTGCCCTAGCTCCTTCCCTATAAATAGATGGCTTAGGTCTTTGTAATACTTGGTTGGTTATTTGAAACATTAAGGAAACTCTTGCAATTCATATTCTCTAATTTCTCATAATCATCCCACTCTCATTCTCACCTCATTTCTATCATTATTGTGCTTGTGTTTACTAAATGGTGACCTAACACATAAACTAAGAAAGTATTGAGAAACTGAAATTAAAGCTTGAATTGAATTTAATTAACACTGAGAACACTAAATATAATGTTTTGAAGCTTGAAATTACACTGAAACTAATAATTTAAACTATTCGACATGCATGAAAATAAAAATAAACTACACACTTGATATCTCTGCCTCTCTTCTCTTTTATATCCCTCAAACTTGTTCCAGGTGTCTTGATAAGCATTTCCCACCATATGTTAGCCCTTGTACGTGTCCAATTGATGGTGACTGTTTAAACCTACTTTTGGCGCCAAAAGTGGTAGGGGTTGAATTGGACTGATTCAAGGCAATTAATTGATACTTGTATTGTTGTGGAGGTATAGGGAACAATTTGGGAAGGCTAGGGGTGTGGTGGATGGTTGATGTGATGGTTGTAGAGTGTAGGGGACAAGGTGGTTGTAGGGGTGATACCTGTTGGCCCCTGGTGTAAACCAAAGGGGTGGGTTTTGCTTAGGAAGGTGACAGGGAGTATTGTGAGGTGGAAATGATGTAAGGTGGATGTGGAGGATGGAATGTAGAAGCAGAAGCAGGAGGTGGAGATGGGGTGAGGTTGAAGATGGTCAAACGGGTCAAACATAATACCCAGGTTTTATTTTTAAAGGTGGGATGGGCTTTTGTTTGGGCTTGGATTTAAAAGGTAATGGACCAGATTTATTATTTGGTTTGGATTTATTTTGGATTTTGGTTTAATAAAATTAATTTAGCCCAAGGACCTATTATGTAAAATCTGATTTTCCAAGGACTAAACCTGTAATTATTCCATAGTTATTAAAAAGGACTTTTCATGTCACATAAGAATAATACAAGGACCTATTTTGATATTTTCCAAAATAAAAAACAACCGGGGACCATTTTTGCCAAATTTATAAAGTTCGAGGGTAAAAGGTGTAATTTTCCAAAAGTTTATCAAAAATGACTTGATTTATAAGAATAAATAGTACAAGGGCCTTAAATGTAAGTTTTTTCAAATTAAAATGCCCAGGGACTGTTTTTGCCATTTTTGAAACTTCACGGACCAAAATTGTAATTTCCTCAAACTTTTTATCCAAATGTCAAATTTGATAACTTGTGAATTCCCAAGGACCATTTTTGACTTTTTCTTCCAAATTAACTTTCCAGGGACTAGAATTGTCAAGTTTGAAACTTGAGGGACCTGTTTTGCCATTTTGTGCAATTTTGAACTTTCAAGGGTAAAATTTGTTATTTCATGATTCCTGGGGGACTTTTGTTGACTTTTCTTCAAAATAACTTTCCCAGGGACCATTTCTGACATTTCTTGAAAGTTCAGGGACTGATTCTGACAATTTGGTAAACTTTGCCCGTTTTTCCCTGTTTTCAGTTCTTTTATGTCTGAAACATATAAAAACACCTTCTAAGGATATTTGTAGTATTTTGTGGTGTTTCTAAGTGTTTTTACATGTTTTTGTTGTTCAGATTTGACAGAAATGATGAGTTTTTATGAACTCATCAAGGTAGTTATGGGTATTTTTGAAATTTGGTGGGAAATGGTCTTCTTTGAGTTATAAAGAATGAGAACTACCCTATTGTGCTTAACAAATTGCAGGAAACTGGTTTCTATCTAAAAGGATGGTATTTTGTTGATTGGATGTTGAAATGTTGAAAACAAAAAAAAATTCTGCAGGAAATCTGGCGGAACCTTCAAGATATACAGGCGGAACCCGTGTGAGGGTTCCGTCCGGTCCGTTGGGCCATTTCTGGGTTGCCCAGAAAATGCACTGGCGGAACCCATTCTAGGGTGCCGCCAGATCCGCCAGGCCTGAAAAAGTTGGCAGTCCGCGATTTTAACCCGCGAGATGATTTTCAAATTTTTCGAAAACTCCTAAAATCAAAAAGATAATGCATATCTGGTTAGGTAATGCAAAAATTGGACATGTAAACACACATACCATAGGACTTTGACCGGGGGGTCGAGAATTTCACTATACTTAGTGAAAATTTCATAAACATGAAAATTTGACAACTTGCCAAAAGTTGTCTACCTGCATCATTGTTAGTTAATACATGTTCCAAATAGTATCACACAATGTACCAACACACAAATACATCACAAACATTGTTTAGACGACCAAATTATTCAAATAACACCTAGTGCCAAACACTCCTTCACACCCGCACTCATTGACGGTCAATCTTGTTCTTGAGCTTTCCAAGGAATCTTCCAAGATTCTTAAACATCCCCTTTGTTTGCTTGAACTCCACCGACTCATTTGGAATATCTGGAAGTTGGGATAGGTATTCTAGAGGTGGGAGCCTAGAGTTGGGCAAAGAGTCATGTTCACTCATTGAGGAAGATGATGAGGAGGTAGGAGGATGAGGACGTTTTCCTTGGGCTTTGTACACTCTCTTATCACTTAGTGGGACAAAGGTGTGTGGAATGAGAGAGTAGTCAAGGCGAAGTCCGTTTGGAGTTGGTGGAATGGGAGAGATGAACCTAAAGAGACGGGTCAAGAGCATTCCATACGGCATAACCGTTGTGCCATGCACGGGAATGTCGGCCATTCTCTTGGCCATGTAGTAGGCAAGGTTGAAGGGTTGCCTAACGGACAAAGAGTAGAGCATGTAGCAAAGGCAAAGATTTATATGATCTCGGTTTCCTATGGTGCTAATGATATTTGTTCTAAGGACTTCCTCCCATTTCTTGAATTGGGGCTTGAGTTCATTCATTTCCATTCCATATGGGTCCTTATCGACCTCATTTCCCGAACGGGTTCTCCTAGTGTTGGTTGTCCTAACAAAGAGGTGGTCACGAAGTACATCTTTTGACACAAGAGGGGTGTCATAAGGATGGATGCGGTCATGGAGGGTGTCAAGAGTTGAGAGGGAGTGCAAGTCGGAGTAGATGCAAGTACCATGGTTTGGGACACATAGGATTTGAGCAAACTCCTCAAGAGTGAAGGAGTATTGATGACTACTAGCCCTAAAGTTAATAGACATTTGACCATAATCATCCGTGGAGAGAGTGACAGATGCATAGAATTCTAGAATGAACCTAGGACAAATAGGCTCGTTGATTTCCAAAAGACACTCAAAGTTGATTGTGGCAAATTCGGTGTAGAGGTTTGTGCCTTCTAGGAAGGACGGGTCAATGGTTCTACCCTCATGGACATAATGTTTTTCTAAGGCTTTAAAAACATCGACTTGGTTTGGGGTAAGGCCTTTGGTTTTGTGATGGTTGGGTAGGTACTTAATGGTGTCCTTGTGGTCGTAGTGGGTTAGAGGAGGCATGTTGATTCCTAGAAAAACAAAATTTCATATTTTAGTCTAAGTAAATGACTATTATAATGTGGATGTTCTAGTGTGTGCCTATATGAAAACAATGTGGAGGTGCGGTTATCTTGAATCATTTTGATGCTTCAAAAATGTTTTATAATGCAAGTTTTGTTATAAAACAAAAGATAACCCAAACGCTCCTAGTTCAATGTAGCTTCGTTTGAATGTACCCGAAAATACATATTGGTTATGTATTCCCTTTAGCATTCAAGAGACATTATGCAAATGATGTTTTAAACATAACGTTTTGATTTTGTATTCTCAATGTGAGAAGAAAAAAATATTTGTCCTATTTGTGAGAAATTTTTGGAAAAATTTGTCATGAGGTGTTTTAGCAAACATGTTTACACTTAGTAAGAATGAAATTCCTAACTATGGGGAACATGATTAGTTTTGTTAAACACCTAATTTCATGCATGAGTTTCTCAAATTAATGCATAACCCCAAGTTTGTTTTTGTGCAAAAAATAGAATTCCTAGACTCAGATCAGGATTGTAATCAAGTTTAGAATACTTACAATGATGATTGATTTGCATTGTGAGTGAAAGGAAGACCAAGAAATCGCAGGTTTGAATGGATGGTAAAGTGAATAGTAACAGTTTGGAAGTGGTGGTATGAGATAATGGGTGTTTGGTTTAATATAAACAAAAATATTGATTCTGCAGGTCGGTGGATACGGCGGACCCTTGAATAGGGTTCCGTCCGTTGTGTCTGAGGGTTCCGCCGACCCTGCTGAGAAAAAGAGTTATGGATTTGTTTTTATTTTTGTGATTTTTGTCTAATATCCAGAACTATAACGTAGGTTCCATGAGACCTAAGCCTTAAAAGGTTCACGTTTAAGGGGTTTTGTGAGAATGTCGGCTATGTTGTCTTCAGAAGAAACTTTCTCAATTGAGATATTTCCTTTTTGAACATTGTCACGAAGGAAATGATGACGGATTTCAATATGTTTGGTACGAGCGTGTTGAACCGGGTTTTTGCTAAGATCAATGGCACCTTTGTTGTCACAAAGAATTGTGATGTCGTTAAGTTGAATTTCGTAGTCGACAAGAGCTTGCTTCATCCAAAGAGCTTGTTGACATGCCTTTCCGGCCGAAACGTACTCGGCTTCCGTTGTTGAGATAGCAAGAGCCGTTTGCTTCTTAGAGAACCATGAGGTGAGAAAATGTCCAACAAAAGTACAAATACCACTTGTACTTTTTCTATCAACATAGTCACCGGCATGATCCGACTCGGCATACACTATGGTGTCTATTCCCGTTCCTTTGGGATACCATAAACCTAAATGTGTAGTGCCCTTAATATACCTAAAAATCCTTTTAACGGCTTCGAGATGAGTAGTCTTAGGATCTTCTTGAAAACGAGCACATAGACAAACACTAAACATAATGTCGGGTCTACTAGCCTTTAGGTAAAGTAGACTACCAATCATACCTCTATATTTAGTGCTATCTACGGATTCACTTTCCTCATCCTTGGTGAGTTTAGTTTCCGTGGACATGGGTGTTTTGATTGGTTTCGAATCTTCTAATCCAAATTTCTTAAGCATGTCCTTAATATATTTAGATTGGCTAAAGAAGATACCATCTTCTAGTTGTTTAATTTGGAGTCCTAGGAAAAAGTTGAGTTCTCCCATCATACACATTTCAAACTCGTCATGCATGATTTTTGAGAAATTCACACATAATTCTTGACAAGTTGATCCGAATATAATGTCATCAACATAGATTTGGACTATGATAATATGTGAATCTTTCTTCTTAGTGAAGAGAGTATTATCAACTAAGCCCATGGTATACTTATGGTCAACTAGGAAGGTTTTAAGTCGATCATACCATGCTTTTGGAGCTTGCTTAAGTCCGTAAAGAGCCTTTTTAAGTTTGTAAACATGATTTGGTTTTTCTAAATCGATGAAACCCGGTGGTTGAGCAACATACACTTCTTCATTTATAACTCCGTTTAGAAATGCACTTTTGAAGTCTATTTGAAAGAGTTTAAAATTGTGTGCACATGCATATGCAAGTAAGATTCTAATTGACTCGAGCCTAGCAACCGGAGCAAAAGTTTCATCATAGTCAATGCCTTCTTGTTGGTTATATCCTTGTGCAACTAGCCTAGCTTTGTTTCTAGACACAATTCCATTTTCATCCATTTTATTACGAAAGACCCATTTTGTTCCAATTATAGTTTGACTCTTTGGTTGAGGAACTAATGTCCATACATCATTCCTAACAAATTGGTTTAACTCTTCTTGCATTGCAATTACCCAAGACTCATCTTTAATGGCTTCATTAATGTTTTTTGGTTCAATGGTTGACACGAAACAAAAGTAGTTGCTTTCATTTTGAATTTTTGACCTTAGTGTTCTTTCGTTAATGTTGCCTATGACACCATCTAATGGATGACTTTTAGATTCTTTGACATTGACAAGTTCTTTGTTTAATAGTTCATCTTCCTTGTCATTACCTAAAATCTCTTGACTTTCTATTACTTGGCTTTCAACTAAGTCATCATCTACCAAAGGTGATGTCTTAGAGGGAGGTGGACTCTCGTCAAATGTTACATTCAACGATTCCTCGACTCTTAAGGTTTCTTTGTTCAAAACAATGTAAGCTTTACTATTTTGTGAATATCCAAGAAATACACCTTCATAAGACTTTGGGTCAAATTTGGTGAGATAATCCTTGGTGTTAAGAATGAAACATTTACTCCCAAACACTCTAAAGTATCCTAATGTAGGCTTTTTACCTTTATATAGTTCATAAGGAGTTTTATTCAAAAATGGTCTAATTAAGACTCGATTTAAAATGTACGTTGATGTGTCAACGGCATTACACCAAAACTTTTGTGGAATGTTTTGTTCATTAAGCAGTGTTCTACTCATCTCTTGCAATGTCCGGTTTTTACGTTCTACTACACCATTAGATTGAGGGGTACGTGGAGCCGAAAAGTTATGAGTAATACCATTAATATCACAAAAGTTTCCAAATTGAAATTCATTATCAAATTCACGACCGTGATCCGTTCTAATAGACACAATATTAGACCCTACTTGATTTTGAATTTTCTTACTTAGAATCTCAAATTTATCAAAGGCTTCATTTTTACTGTTCAAAAATTTTGTCCAAGTATATCTTGAGTAATCATCGACTATGACCAAAGTGTAGAAGTTACCTCCATAACTTTGTATAGCGGATGGACCAAATAAATCCATATGCAAAAGTTCTAGACACCTAGATGTAGAAACCAAGTTTTTAGCCTTATGGCTACTATGGACTTGTTTACCGACTTTGCAAGCATCACAAAAGTGTTGGTCATATTTCAACTTAGGTAGGTTTCGAACTAAGTCTTTGGAGGAGAGATTATGAATTAGTCTCATGTTAGCGTGTCCTAAACGTCTATGCCATAAAGTTGAAGATTCATCTAATGAGGTAAGACAAAGTTTGTCTCTAGATGTTGGATCCATCTTCATGACGTATACGTTGTTCTTAAGAACACCTTTAGCTATAGTTATACCATCTTTAAGTATTTTACTTCCGTTTTCACTAAAAAGGACATTATACTTATTACGACAAAGTTGACTAATACTAAGAAGATTGAAACCTAAGTTATCAACATGAGCTACATCATCTATAGAAAGGGAGTCATGAGAGATTGTACCTTTTCCGATGATTTTGCTCTTAGCTTTACTACCAAACGTAACATTACCTCCATCACATTTGTGATAAGTAGAAAAGAGGCTTTTGTTACCCGTCATGTGCCTTGAACAACTGCTATCTTTAATCCATTCATCCGGTTCCAAACAAACTTTGAGGTACACCTCATTTGAGTCGTGAGCCATGAGAGCAATATCATCATTCTTTGGCTCATCGTCATCTCCTTCATAGTCACTCCAAGCACCACCCACAAAAGCTTGTTGAGGTTTGCTTTTGGGTGGTTTTGGACATTCTCCTACTAGATGACTTGTGTCTCCACACCTATAGCATTTCCTTTCTACCTTTCCTTTCCTATCATCACGATCTTTTCGGAAAGTTTTCTTGTCATCTTTAGGTTGCCTTACAAACTTCCCTCTTCTACAAAAGAACTTCTTGAAGTCTCTAACGGCCATAGCATATTCCTCATCATCACTATCCGAAGTAGATTCTTCATCATCACTTGATTGGACTCTAGCTTTCAAGGCAATGGACTTAACTTTTTCTTTCTTGCCTCTAACTAGTTCCGAATCTTTTTCCATTACCATTTCATGAACTTTGAGGTTTCCAATTAGCTCGTCAAGTGACATGCTTGAAAGATCCTTGGATTCTTCAATTGCCGTCACTTTTGCTCTCCACTTCGGATGGAGTGCTCTAAGAAATTTCCTGACAAAATTCTTACTACAAAAAGATTCATCAAGTGCTTTAAGTGAAGTAATAATAGTGTTAAACCTAGCAAATGCATTATCAATAATCTCATCTTCGGAAATAACAAATTCTTCATATTGTTGAACAAGAAGATCAATTTTGTTATCTTTAACTTGTAAGTTTCCTTGATGAGTGACCATTAAAGATTGCCAAATATATTTGGCGGTTTTACACATAAAAACTCTTTCATATTCTTTCTCAGGCAAAGCATTGTAAAGCATCATTTTAGCTTCATTATTTTTAGCAATCAATTTCTTTTGATCATCATCTTTAATATTAGTAACTATATTATCACCATGAATGATTATATACCATAAATCTATATCTTTAGATTTCACGTAAGTTTCAAAACGGTTTTTCCAATATATAAAACCATTTGCTTCAAAAAGTGGTGGTCTTTGCATAGATTGCCATTCTTTGTAATTTTCAAAATCCATGGATCGTTTCAAGTTTTAAAACACAATATATTTTAAAAGCTTGAGTAACGTAGCTCTTGATGCCAATTGTGGAAAACTAGAAGGGGGGTTAAATAGTTTACCGGCTAAAATCTTTTTAACTTGTTTAATTAGCTTTGAAACTTTTCGTTTGATCAAAGATATATACACAAACACAATATATAACATGCAAGTAAATGAAAGAAACGATCAAACCACAACACGAGTATTTATCGTGGTTCGGCTACAAGGACTCTTTTTCCTTGCCCTACGTCCACGCCCCGAGTATCCAACTCAAGAGTTTCTTTCACTAGTCAACAAGCTCCTTTCACCGGCGGAGAAAACCTTATATGTCGCTTATACACGTTTACCGACACTAAGCTAGATGTCGAGTTCTTTTACAAGGGTACAACCACTCCCGTTAGTTCTTTTACAAGGGCACAACAACTCCCGTCACACTTTGTATTTTGAGGACTAAAATACTAACCGATCACTACTAAAAATACACAATCAAATGAAGTGTAAACTACACAAGTCTACACAATGCTAAGCTAACAAGTCTTGCAACGTTGTGTTGAATACTTGTAACTTTTTATGAACTCGTGAATCTCTTTGCTACAAAAAGAAACTTCACATATGAAATGTTAAAGGGTTAGATCAAAGAATGAATGAATGTGTGAAATTATAATGTAGAGTGATAAGCCAAAAATCAAACTTGTGGCTTAGTATTTGATAACGCTCAAAATTAACATATTTTTAGTCGCGTTATTGTTTGTTTTATGTGTGGAAATTGGTCATATTTATATATATATTTGTTACTTAATCGTGGAAAAGTGTTTATGCATGCAAATATAGCCAAAAGCAGGTAAAAATGATTAAAAGATGTAGAAATGAAGTGGATATGCATTTTTGGAGAGTTTCAAGAAAGATCAAGGAAGAAAGAAACGTTGCATGGACAAAAGGAATTGATAAAGACAAGTTTTCTACACGAAATTATCAAGGAAATATCAAGTTCTAATGGACAAAGTCATGCCACGAAGAAAAATAATGTATGCAACGTAAAACGACAAAGAAAAGACAAAGAAAGAATGTTCAGACAATCTCCAACCGATCGGATGCAAATCGCATCCGATTCGGCTGGAAACGTGCCAGAAGAATGACCATCCGATCGGATGGTGAGAAACCGATCGGATGGGGTTGACTGAAGTTACAAGTTTGCATTTATGGACGTATTTACTTCCCATAATCATGTGTGGCTGATCATTTCTGCTTATTAACTATTGAGGGACGTTTTTACTTGAAGGATAAGTGTCATTATGCTATATAATGACTACTTAGGGTCTAGAATTACTTGTACCACCAAAATCTAACTTAGCATTACACCAAATCTTGTTAGTTTATCTTATATTACCTGAAAGTTTACTAAGTGTTGTAAAAACGTCCGGAAGTGTTGAGTTAAAGTCTCAAGCATTGGTTCGAGTGTGGAGTTGTTTACTTACGTTAGTGAGCAATTGGAGGAGTGTGGTTGCTAAAGTTCCACAAGTTTATTCATTGTAATTCTCAAGACTAGGTACACCTTGATACTTATAATGAACAATTGTTACTTTGAGTTTTATGAAAGTTTTCTTATTTACTTGTGTTTTAATATGATTGCTATGGAGTAATTTGTGATATACTTGTGTATATGATGTGATTGGTTAATGGAGTATTCTTTTATGAAAAAGGTGATGCATGAAAACATATCTATTTTATGAGTTTGTTGAAATAACATTTTTTCTTACTTAATTTGTTGGTAAAAACAATCTTTTGAAAAATAGGTCCGAAAGGAATTTCAACTTGTTTTTATTCCAAAATATTAATTTACCAAATTAGTATGGAATAAGATGCTTGACAACCATCTTATTTACTTGTTAAAATGGATTTGAGACGATTTCATCACGGAAAAAGGACCAAAAGGATTCGTAGGAATTCATAAGAAAAGAATTGATTTTCAAAACAACCATGTGATTATAGGATTGTCATACTAATTTGATATGTCCAAAAGGAGTCATTTAGGTGATAGAATTCTTAGTGGTAGTTAAAACATGACATACATCATAGATTGTATAACTACTCATTTTTAGTTGCGCATCATAGCAAGTTTTACACCAAACTTTGTACTCAAATTGTCATAATACTCTTAATGACCAATCAAGGAATTATACACAAGTATATGTTTTGTTTTTACTTGAGTTTCTTTTAAATATATATTTTACATAAATTTGGATTGACAACCCTTATTTAACAAACGTTTTTCGTATTACTAAAACAACCAAATCCCTTGGGACGATCTCGACTTACCCACCTTTATTACACCGGACGAGTATACTTGCTCGTATGTGCTAAAGAATAATCGGATAATTCGTATTTATAAATTTTAAAACTTGTACTAATAAAACGCCCATCAAGTTTTTGGCGCCGCTGTCGAGGATTTGATTAATTTTCTTAGTTTTTAGTAATAAAATTGTTTTTAATTTGTGAAATTTTAAAGTTTTTAAAGTAAAAAAAAAAAAAAAAAAAAAAAAAAAAAAAAAAAAAAAAAAAATTGGTTTTTGACCAACCGAATCGGATGGATGTCCATCCAATCGGTGGGTGGTCTCGGTAAATTTTCTAGGATTCTGTTTTTATTTATTTAATGTTTATTTTTCTGTTTTTAATTAATTAGTTTTAATGATCATATAATTAATGTTAGTTATTAGTAGTTATAAGTTGTCATAATGAGTCATTTTAATATTTTTAGTAGTTTTAATTTTAGGTAATGATTTAGTAGTTTTTAATATCTTTAATATCATAATTACTGTTTTATTAAATCTTAGTTTTAAAAAAAAATATTTTCAGAAAACTCCAACCGATTCGGTTGCGGGTTCCAACCGATCGATTGGAGGAGGTAAAATTGTGTCATCCGATCGGATGGAGTTCAAACCGATCGGATGGAGGTCTCGGTAAAATTTTTAACATTTTAAATCTTTAGATTATTTTCAATTCTAAGTGTTTTAGTTAGTTAATTTACTTGTTTTTATTTCATATTAAGAGTTATTTGATTACAACTAACCCTCATGCTAATGATTTGGATTTTTTTTTTTTTTGTGATGGTTATGTTATAGTTAGTAATTGCTTAAGTTGAAATGGAGAGTTTGAGTCAGATTTCTGCGTATTTGAAAGATTTGGCAGATATGTTCAAGGATTCCGGTGATTCCTTGGAAAAGTTAGAGAGCATGTTGGAAAAAGCTAAGTTGGATTTAGAAGGAGAAGAGGTTGTTGGTGACAATGTGTCTTATTTGCCACATGAAATGTGTTACCCAAAGAAGGAGAAGGAAAGGAAAGTTGTTGTTTTCACAAGAGCACCACCTAAGGAATATGATGCTCCACATATGAAGTATTCTACACCTTGTGCGGTGGAAGGAGTTAAAGTGTGGGATGCGGAATTGAATATGGAATATGGAGACAATTACATTTCGGAAGAAGTGCTTGACAAGCTTGGTTTTGTTAGGCTTGATTATGGAAGTTATGGAAGAAAGGAAGTGAAAGGAGTTAGGGTGAATATTCATGGTCACATCTTCAAAGTTGATTTTGTGGTTTTGGAATATACTAATGTCGATGAACCGGAAGTTATCTTTGGTAGAGATTTTCTAGTGAATACCAAGTGTACATTGGATTTGTTAGGAATACGAATATTCGTATGAAGATTCGGTCACTCCAAGTGTAACCTAGCATAGTATAGCTCGTGATATCTATCTTAATTAGTTTAATGGTTGTTTAGATTTAGTTAGTATTTGTGGAGTCGGGTCGGGTCTTCACCCACTGTCAGCCCGCTCCGCAGCCTTTTTCAGAAGGCGTTTCTAGTGTAAGTATAAATACCCTTTTCCCACCCAAGGGAAAGAGTTGGACCTTCATTTGCAATCTAACCATTCAACAAGTTTTCACATACAAGGCTCCCACCTCTCTCTTCTCATTCTCTCTCTAACATCTCACTAGAAATTACATCTTTAATCATTTCAAATCACTTAACCATCCATGTTCATATATTAGAGTATATTACAATTGGTATCAAGAGCCTTGGTTCTATCCTAGGATTCATGGTATGCTCGAATTTTTAGTATGGTTTGTGGTTTTAGGGTGGTTCGACTTATTCTAGTGGTTTTCACTCGAATTTGATCTTGTTAGGTGTTTATCTCGACATTCTTCTTGTACTTTCTTGTTTATTAGTTGTGTAGACACCTTGTTGTAACCTTGGTTTAGTCATTTCATCACTTGGGTGGACATTGGTGGCATTTCGAGTACCTTTTCTTGCCAGCGAGTTGGTATCTCTTGGTAGAGAGTTGGCAGTTGTGTGTAGCGAGTTGAGCTTAGAGATTTGGCGGTTTGCTATTTTGGGACATACGGACAAATCGCTACGATAGTGACACTTTTGTCTCATCCCTAGCGAGTTGTCAGGTTTAGAGTGTAGCGAGTTGGCATTGGCGAGTTGATCAGTTAGCGTTTTGCCTGATAGCGAGTTGGTATATAGCGAGTTGAGGCTTCAGCGATTTGAGTTTAGCGAGTTGTGCTGTCAGTGGTTTGTCAGATTAGCGACTTGTACATTAGCGAGTTGTCACATTAGCGAGTTGTTACGCTAGAGTGTTGACACATTCCAGCGAGTTGGTTCCTGTTCAGCGAGTTGGTTATAGTATTAGCGAATTGTTGATCAAACTTGTGTAAGTTGTGTTACTAAGCCTAATCTACTCACCTCATCATGACAAGCACTCAATCTAATACTATTCTGAGTTCAACTGGACTGTCTCAAAACTCTGATGGAGGTGTTGAATGCTTCAAGCTTTTTTACACTCACATTGAAAGACTCTTTGAAAAATCAAGCTACTCAGGAGGGTATCAACGTGCTTTTGTGACTCTCTTTGGACATGACATTGAATCATTCACAGTCACCATGAATCTGTACTTAGATCAATTACAACGACAAATTAACAAAGCTGACTTCTCTGGTAACAGTTGTACGGCTACATTGGAGGTGATCCTTAAGCAATTCCAAGCATTCATTGACTCAAGATTCACAATGGAATATGACCATGACTCTCATATGACGAGTAGATGGTTTGTTGATCACACTGGATTAGATGTGGATGCCTTCAGAGTCACTTTACTTCAGATTTCGGCGAATGTCAAGAAGTTTATCAAGGAACGTACACACCTCACATCTACTAGTGAGACTGCTACTGCTGAATGTACTTTCATTGAATCTCCTGATACCCTCTCTACACATGAGGAGTATGCGTCACATCAACAGGTCACAGGACGACATCCTGCCTCAGAGGTTCATGCTTTTAACTGCGACAAGGATCCTGATCAGGATTTACCCATCTATGATTCGTGTCCACTGGAAGAGACTGATAATAAAATCACGTCTAATTCAATCTACACGAATCCTGTTTGGGAAAATTGTGATCAGGATACTACAGTGGGTGATGTGTCAAATCCTTTGGTTTCAAACAAACTCACAAAATCAAATGAAACGGTTGATATGCACATTTTTAAAGAATTGTCTAACAGATTTTCTCAATTAGAAAAGCACTGCATTTCTCTTGAAATTGCAATGCAACAAAATGAAGAACAATCTTTAATCAACCAACCACGCAAGTATTCAGAACTACCTGAACTTCGCGAATATTTCATGATTAACGAGTTAAAAGCTCAAATTGAAACCAAGGATCAGACAATCAACCGCCTCAAGCAACATATTAATGTTATGAATGCCATGTATAGTAACCATAAGGTCAATGCCACACACAACATCAACACTGACTCAAATAATCATGCTGAGCTGGTACACAAGGTAAAAGTGTTGCAGAACGAAAATGAATCTTTGAAAAGACACAGAAAAATTCTTAATGAGTTTATCAAAGATGAGAAATCTAAAACTGTTGCATATACAATGTCTTTGATAGCACAAAATCATGAAGCCAATGCTAAACTTCAGAAGAAAAACCTCGAGATTACCACATTAAAACATGAATTGTGCAAACTAAACATAAAAAATGTGAACACTAAGTTTGATAATTCTTCCACTGTGCAAGCACCTTTGAACCAGTCACATAGAAAACCCAGATCTACTAGGCAATTGTCTGCTTTTCGTTCTAATAGATCCAAGGTTAACATATCTAGGTGTGTTCCTCAAACTGATACTAAACAAGAATTATTAAAACCAGTCACTTCACAACATCATCATAAGGGTATGTCACTTCACAAGAATCCCATCAGGAAAGACAAACATCTCATTGGAAGGTCAGATGATAAGCACTTCAAAACTTGCCTTAAGTGGGTTCCTACCGGTAGAATCTTTAAGATGATTGGGTGTAGTTGGACACCAATGAGAGTTATGGAAAACCCCAATGGTTACGGTGTGACCACCACTGCATGGGACTCTAATAACACTAACACATATCAAAACAAGCACTATTGTCATGTTGGTGTAGGGTCTTCTGGTCTATATGCAGGATCCCCATCTGAGAACCTCAAAGTTTGGCGACCTAAATGCCCTCTCTATACAGAAACAGGAATTCAGGCAATCAGATGAGGTTGAACAGTGCATGATGACTCCTGGTTACTCTCTTATCAGGACTCGGACTTCAGCAATGGTGATGTGTATGAACGATTGTACGTGTTCACTCGGTACCTTTGTACATATATATATATATATGTATATACTAATAAATGTAGTAATAGATTACTTATAAACCCTTGTGGTTTCACAATTTTTGCATTGGCATGTCTTTTGGCATCGATAACATTTACGATCCTAGAAATGTCATTCAATAATGGCACGGGTTCTTAAATGAAGTTCAAACAGAAGTTGAAAACCTGCCATCACGGCTTGCTATTATCTCTGATAGCAACCCACTCTTTCACTTATTACTCATGCATCTTTCATTCAATCAACAACCTCTATGGTCATTGATTGAGGGGGAGAGTAGTTTTTCGGTAATCTGCATGGTTGTCGTATGCATTTGTGGTGTTAATATCTAGTCATGATTTAATGGTTGTCGTATGCATCTGTGGTGTTAATACTTGTAGTGTTAATATATCTAGTCATGATTTAATGGTTGTCGTATGCATCTGTGGTGTTAATACTTGTAGTGTTAATATATCTAGTCATGATTTAATTACTCGAATATGGTTAATTGAGTCGTTTGCAAGTAGAGGGGCTGACTGGTCATTTGTTGTAAGTTATGTGGTATACTTTTAAGTAGAGGGTCTGTTTTGTCTATTAGTGAAAGTTAATAGGGGGATATATATATTTGTGTTATAGCGAGTTGTGGTTGTCTCCGTATTTTTTCAAACCGCTGCCCCCCCTCGTGCGTCTCTTTGATCCTCCCTCGTGTTGCTCTTTCAGGTTTTAATCTTAATCTTGCATTATAATCATCACCTGGTCATGCTTCACTTGTCTTAACAGTTGCCTTAATTATATCTAGGTCGTTCCCCCTTCCTACGATTGGTGATTGTTGTGTGAGTTGTACGGTGTTTTAATTGTTCAGACGGTATGATTCTATCTCACATGTTGCCCCTTGATTATCTGTGCGTGTATGTATTCGTTGCAATTTTGCTCCATATTGTGCCTCTCGACTCATTTGTGTTGTGTTGTGGGTGATAATGTTGTCATTATTGTGATGAATAAGTCTGTTAGTATGATTATGTGATGTTTCAGTTTGCTAGATTATTAGCGTAGGTGGTATCTTGATTGGGTATAGTGTATGTTCGTCATGGGGAGTTGGTATATGTTCTTGGTAGCGAGTTGATGAGAATGTCTTAGTAGCGTGTTGATAAGATTTCTTGGTAGCGAGTTGAGGTGATATAATTTCTGGTAGCGAGTTGACCAACATTCATTGTGGCGAGTTGACATAATTTCTTGGTAGCGAGTTGATCTAATATCTGGTAGCGAGTTGATCTAATTTCTAGTAGCGAGTTGACCAATGCTTGTTATAGCGAGTTGGTGCAATATCTTGGTAGCGTGTTGATGAGGTCACTAGGTAGCGAGTTGATCAAAATACTGATAGCGTGTTGACTGTCTCATCAGTATAGCGAGTTGATCAATGATCACTATAGCGAGTTGTTGAGACTTCTAGATAGCGAGTTGATATGATTTCGTGGTAGAGAGTTGGACCAATTCAGGATAGCCAGCTGACCATCTATCCTATTAGCGAGTTAATGCAATACTGATAGCGTGTTGACTTCTATTCTTATTATCGAGATGATCAGTATTCATGAGTAGCGAGTTGACCATATGTCGTGTCAGCTAGTTGCTTCATAAATTGCGTGTTGATTGATACTTATGCTAGCATGTTAACTAGGGTCTGTTTTTCTTTCCTTTTGGTTGTTTGCTGGTTGAGGATTAGCTCCTAAGTGCGGGGTGTCTTGAATCTTGTGCTGCTATCTGTGGTCTTACCCATATTTGTCTCATTGTTGTGTGGATATACATGTTATGATTATGCTGCACTTAATGGATATGTGGTACTTAGTGGCATATCTGTGTCTTGTGTCTCACGTGTCGTCTATCTGGGATGTGTGCTTAATTTTCTTCAATCATTGTATGCACGACTTACAAGTCTCATCCCATGCTCAGCTGCTCTCTGTTGTCACTATTTGAGTATCCCGTACTGATGTCCCCTCTAACCACTAACTATATATGTGTGTCCATTGTGGTCTGTTATTGTGGTTGTGCAGAGAGATGGCAGATGCTAATGTTCCTACCGAGTTGGAGTCAGTTACACCACCTCCCACTCGCACAGATGATGAGATACTGCCACACAGTGAATGGGTATCTATTGGAAAGAGTAATCTATACATTGACATTGATAAACCTCAGAACAATCCCACCTACAAGATTTCCGTGGATATCTTGAAAAACACATCTTTCTTCAATGCATTCACGGTTTCCTCATCGATTCCATCCATTTATATCCAACAATTCTGGAACACCATGACTCATAACAAGGAAAACAACACTTATCGGTGTCAACTCGATGAACAATGGTTCGAAATAAACAAAGAAACGCTCAGGAATGCTCTCCAAATCAACCCAGTCGTTCCAAACAAACCTTTCTCATCCCCACCAAACCCTGAAGCCCTCCTACAGTTTGTGAATGATCTAGGGTACCCTAATGAGGTCACCACACTTTCATCCATGTCCACTAATGAAATGTTCCAACCCTGGAGAGTCCTTATCACGCTTATCAACTTATGTCTCACTGGGAAGACATCTGGACATGAGAGACTGCGTGCCCCTGCACTGCAAATACTGTGGGGTATTGTGAAAGGGAAAGATATTAACTTCGCTGAACGTATATGGGAGGAATTTGCTCACTCCATTAATACCTTCTTAGATGACAAGATGAAGCTGGAGGCTCACAAAGAAAGCAAAAAATGGAAATCAAAGTCTCTAATTCCTAGTATCAGATTCACTAAGCTGATCATACTTCATCTACAACAACGTCACAATCTACACCCTAGGCCTGAATCCTCAGTGCACCTGGCATCCGATGAACACTGTGTGGGTAACCTCAAGTTTGTTGCTAAGGGGACGGATCATGAAGTGTTTGGAATGGATATACCCGAAGTTCTTGTCTCCAACAATATCCTTGAAGCACCTTATTACAAGAGCTATCTGAACAAAATTGCCTTGTATCGCAAACAATCCACCGTCAAGACCACCACAAGCAAAGTTACATCTAAGAAACGCAAAGATGTCTCAACCACTGAGATGGCATCTGGTGGCACAAAGAAACACAAAAGAACCAAAACTGTCAGCAAACCTGGGTCCAAGAAACCTAAGAAAGCTAAAGCTACAGTTTTAGATGAACACCCACATGAAATCCTGTCCCCAACTGAAGCTGCTGATATTCAAAGGGCTGTCGAGGAGAGTCTCAAAACCAGTGAGACACATCCTGGTCCACCATTGACAGGTGTCAGCATTAATGAGCCGGTACCTGAGAAGCTTAAGCAACTACCAGATACTGTCAGGAAAGGAAAGAGTGTTGTTACTGAAGAACAAGCTGCACACACACTCCTTCATATTTCATCACCTGCTTCAAAAATTAAAGAACCTCGGTACGAATTCAAGAAACGATCCCCGGAATCATCTAAACCTGAAGTGGTTTCCTCTGAAGATACACTAGAGCAACTACAGAGCCATGAACCTCTCATCGAATCCAGTGACTCTGAATCTGATCTCAATGTTTCTAAGAAGGAAGATAAGACACCTGTCACTACCACCAAGGATACATCTCCCAGGGACTTGCCTCCACCAGAATTTGAACCCTCCACTGAACCCCACTCGACACTGCAAGATGACTTTGTTGCATCTATCTACCCTGTGGTTCAAGAGAATCTTAAGATGAAATCCGACGAACAAAAGCTGACTGTTGAACCCGACACGTCGACATGAACTCTCTCCTCATACAAACAGTTAGATCATGATTACACTTTTGGGGATCACGATGCAGATGACAATCCTGAAGGGAAGGAGGCCTCTAAACCTACCAATGAGAGCGAAGTCATCTCTATGGTAGATGTTCCCATTGTACAGTATGTGTCTACTATACCTACAGTGACCATGCCGAATCCCACCTCTGCTGCAGACATTACCACCATCCCACCTTGTACGATTGAGAACCTGTTTACTCAAGTTGTTAAGGCATTATCTACTGCTGAAAAAGCGAATGTTGAAATTCTAGACATCAAATCTACACTTGAGAAGCATCGGGATGTTCTTAAAGATCTTCAAAAGCTCAATCTGCATCAAGTCATCCATCACCAAGCGTCTAGAATCTCTAATCTCGAGCTGATCAACGTTGATACTTTGGTGCGTGAAGCAGTTGAAGAACAGGTGTCCTTTGTTGTTAAAAGGACCATGGATGCACCACTCAAAGCACGATTCAAAGACTTATCCACATATGACATGAAAGATCTGCTACAGCAACGAATATTTGAAACAGATCATCACAAGGAACATGTGGCTCACCAACAGTTGTATGAGTCACTAGAAAGGTCTATGAAGATTGATGACGCCAATGAGCTGGAACAAAACTTGGCTGAAGAACGAATGAGAAAGAAACGTAAGCAAAGCATCCCTAAACCACCATCAGAGGATCCTCCTCATCCACCTCCTCCTCCTCCACCTTCAGGATCCACTGGAGCACCTGGGTTGTCTGGTGGTGCAAGTACTCTCCAATCTATGCAGCCACCTCAAGCACCACAACCTCCCTCTCAGAAGGATCAACCTGACTCCACCACTGAATCGGGTCAACCCAAGTCTTCCCAACATGCCATTTACAAAGCATGGACTACTACAGAAACCCGACGTATACCTTCTGTCTCTGTAGAACATGATTTGGATTATGATTCTGGTTCCCCTCATGAAGACCCCTCGTCTGCTGAAGAGGTGGATGATGACAATGAAGACAAGGTTCCTCACGAATCAAAAAGGGATCAATGGTGGAAGTCGTTCACACGAAGAGATGGGTCTCCATCCACCCCTGTAAAAGTTACGGATGATGTCATCAGCACATGGTGGAAACACAATGAAGTTGAACAAGAGTCTCTTTCACCTGAGCCGGAATGGATGATCACCTCTGACAATCAATCTGTTCCTGATAACAACTGGGCATATGCTGTAGTAGATAACTTTGTCCCTCCTCCCTCTAATTCCCTACTTGCTCAGACAAGAGATATGGGTACTTTCATCCAATGGTACTGTAAGCAACAAGGAATATCCAAACTTACCACAAAGGATCTAGAGGGCCCCGCTTACGAGATTGTCAAAGCTTTCCATCCTGATATTGTACATCTACAATATCAAATGGAAGAATGCCACAAGATGCTTACTGATAAAGTTGAAGATAACATCCTTGATTACAACCACGGTAAACCACTCCCTCTTGGAGGGTCTCCAGGTCGTCTCACACTCTAAGCCGACTTCTTCTTCAACAATGACCTTGAGTGTCTGCGCTCTGGCAACAAAATAACACTATCCATCAACAAGATGAAAGCTGCGCGCTACACTAACGTTGGTTTGGAACAAATGGTGCCAGATACAATGTGGTGTGATGAAGAGTGCAAGTATGATGTTGCAGCATCCTTTGGTATCTCTCACTGGTGGTACAGAAAGCGTAAATTCTACATCGCAAGACACACAGCTGCTGGTGACCCCAAAGCTGCTTACTCTAGAAGAAAGATTCTAAGTGTCATTCGTGTTGAAATTTTTCCTACCTGTGGATACAATTACTTGAAAAGGATTGTTCTTAGAAGATCACGTTATTGGGAGCATGTCATATCCGAGGGTGACTTTAAGTATCTTCATCCTAATGACTTTGAAGATCTTTTCCTGCTTCATCTCCAAGGAAAACTGGATCACCTTCCTGCCCTTGAAAGAAGAACACTTGTATCCGCAGTCACTCAATGGATTCGTGGGCTAGTCATCAGACAAAGAGTGAAAGATTTCCAGCTTGGGATTGAAAGTTATCAGACTCACCTCAATCTCAATAGACCTCGATGGGAAGCCAGGGACTTGGAATTCAAGAGAGATTACTCGATCGTTGAGTCACCTAGAGCAGTGGTCTTCACTGACTGCTTCAACACTCGAATGCTCATGAGACTTGACGAAATCCATCATTTCAGTGATGGAATGCTTACACAAGTAGAAGCTGCTCTGGATGTCAGGGATAAAGAATACCGAATTGCTAAGGATGTGAAGTACACTACCTTCTGGACAGCTGAGATGTTCCAAAGAAACAAGCACTTTCTTCACGCCATCAGGAAACTCTTGCTTGAAAGACGAATTTTCCGAAGTTTGGAATGCTTTGTTGTTGGAAGAATTTATGAAGGAGACTACAGGCTAATGGAACGTACCATCTAATCCTGTGTCAGTTCATTATGTAACATTTGGTACAATGTTGGTCTGTAACTATATAATCATGTGAACTTATGTGTGTGGTTGATGAGGCGAAAAATGATCCGTTTTTAGGGGGTCATTTAAGCCCGAATCCGACTTTATTTGATCAAATATTGCCCTAAATCGTTCCTTTTGTGATTTTAGGTACTTTGGGAGAGAAATCTGGAAAAGGAAGCAATTCGGACGTTTTTGGAGCATAAAAGTGAAGAAAACGCCAAAGTCTTAATTTTCCATGCTGGGAACAGTAGGTGACGGCGTCAAGAGCAAAACCTTGACGGCGTCAAGAGCAAATTTCATGAAAATCCATGACGATCCAGAGAAGATTTGACGGCGTCACATAGGAAGGGCGTCAAGAGTAAATGAGTCATGACGGCCTGGAAACATATAAGTCTTGACGGCGTCAGAAGTAGATCTAGGCAGTCCGAGAAGAGTTTTGGCGGCGAGGTGACGGCGTCACATGTTTCCTCTTGACGCCGTCAAACCCATTTTTCTATATATAGTTTTCTAATTTTTCACATTAAGGGAGAGAAGTTTTGGAGAAACCCTAAGTACGATTTTGGTGCAACTTTTACAGGTTTTTCAAGGGTTCCAAACCCTTGATACTTTGCATTGTAATTGAGATAAGTGTTCTTCTAATTCAATCAATATGTCTATGTGTTGGTTGTCTATATCTTGTTCTTGTCTCAATTCCATTATGCTAGGCTAGATCTCTTTTGTGTTTGCTTAGATCTAATGAAACCTAGATATTGATTATGTGTTGATTACTTATTTATTCTTGTCTTGGATGAATGATTTATATGTTAGGCTTAAGAAAACTGACAGATCTCCAAATGGTAACATGCTTGAACGTCTTAAGAAACATGAACCGAGGCGTACTAGGTCTTTATTGGTTGTATTTAATGCATGAGCCACTGTTTACAATCCCTATAGTTGTGCTGGGCATGGTGTAAGAGGAGATAAGAGCTCATACAATTGGGAAGTTATGTATGCCACCCCATGAATGGTATTAAGGAATACGATCCGTCATCCATGCAATTATAACAAGTAATTAACATGTAAAAGATATCTAGGGAGTAGTGAAATCTAAGTAAACACATTTTCTCCAATTACTGCTCACAACCTTAGTATAATTAGTTTAATTTCATTTCTAGTATTTTATTTTGATTGCATCTTAGTTTTGGGTTAGTTGAATAGCAACTAATTCCGCCCACTCTTCCAAAACCCGAGATTTTTACTTGCTTTCCATAAAATATAAAAACACAAAAATAATCATCCCTCACCTTTAGAACTAGTATTTAGGCTTTCTAATCCTAGCAACACTATTCCTAAGCTGAACGATCAATCCCCCGGTACTTGTCACTATACTATACTACAACGATCAGGTACACTGCCTGGTGGGGGTTGTAAGCTTCTCGAGATCCCTCGAGAGGTAAAGCCTGTTGCGATTCTCACGCATCAAGTTTTTGGCGCCGCTGCCGGGGAATAGTTATTGTCTAGGTTAGAATTTCTTTTTATTAGGTCTACTTGCTAGATTCCTTTCTAGTAAGATTTTATTTTTATTTTTAGGTTTTCTTTAGTCTATCTTATTTCTTCGTGCCTTTGTCCGTAACTCTTTACCATCCGACATCATGGAAGGTGGTAACATCTTTGAACCCGTCATCTCACCACAACAAAACCCACCATTAGAACCCCTTAGGCCCCGAACCTTAGGAGAGTATTCCCGACCTAGCCACCAAGGCTACCGAAACACCATTGAGCTCACCGGAGCCAATGTGACCCCCTTGCGATCCGACACCATCCGGTTGGTGCAAAGCGGATGTGCATTCCATGGACTTCGTTCCGAAGATCCAAACCAACATCTTAAGGACTTTCTCAAAATCGTAGACTCCATAGACCTAGATGTTGAAACTAGAGAGACTACCCGTTTACGCCTATTCCAATTCTCTCTACGGGATCAAGCTAGTCAATGGCTTGAGCGTTTACCCGCGGGATCCATCACCACATGGGATGATCTCACCACTCGTTTCCTTGCTCAATTTTTCCCACCGGGGAGAACTACTAAGCTTAGAAATGACATCTTGATGTTCCAACAACGTCAAAATGAATCTCTTTATGAAGCATGGACTCGTTTCAAGGACTTACTCCAAAAAGTCCCTCATCATGGCATAGATCTTTGGCTCCAAGTCCAAATTTTTTATGACCATATCGACATCTCCACGAGGCGAGCCATTGACCAATCGGCCGGTGGTAAGCTACGTGATCTTAGTGCGGAACAATCATGGGAACTCATAGAAGATCTTGCTCTTTATGACAACGAAAGTTGGAATGATCCCCGTGATTTGAACATAACGGTCAAGGCAATATCTTTGCCTTCGAACAATTCTAGCACTCCCGACCGTAGGATCATGGAACTTGAGCACCAAGTCAAGTTTCTCATGAAATCTTACGAAGCTCCGAAGCCTTCAAGCCAAGTGAACAAAATCACTTCTTCATGCGAATTATGTAGTGGTCCCCATGACACTCGTGATTGTGTGGAACTCCCCGGAACAGCTTTTGCGGACTACGCATCCACGCGTACCGACCAAGCGGGAGATAAGTGTTACACTTTCAAGCCCGAGCCAAACACTTACGGTGATTCATACAACCCCTCTTGGGAAAATCACCCAAACCTTAGGTGGAAACAAAATCAACCCAATTCTTCCAACCCGCCTAATCGTTACCAACCAAACGGTCCACCATCCAACCGTACTTTCAACAACAATCCTTCTAACAACTATGGTAGTACCAACAATCTTAAAGGATTGATGTCAAAGTTCATGGCATCTCAAGAAGCTCGCATAGCTAGGTTTGAAACCGAATTCAACCAACAACAAACAGAGATGACCAACAAGATTGACAACTTGTTGAAAGCCCTCAACAACCAAGCATTAATCACACCTAGGAAAGATACTAGGGACACCAATAGTGGAATCCAAATTAAGGATCCCTCATCATCCAAACATGTCCACTTTGTCAATGTTGTCACCATTAAGCCGATAGATAGGGAGATAGAAGAGAGTGACAAGGATGAAGTTAGAGTAGAGGCCGAGATTAAGGATGAGAGTAGGGAAGTTAAGGTTAACAAGAAAGAGGAGTTAGAGGAGGTAGAGCCTATAGAAAAATACTTTGATAAGTTACCATAAGGATCTATTCGATAGTCCCGAGAGACCATATATCTTCGGCACACCCCTTATCAAAATAGGAGACCCCTCTAACATTAGCATCCCATGCAATATCGGGCACATGCATATATGGAAAGCTTACATCGACCCTAGATCACCCGTTAACATCATGACTAGGACTTATTACAATTGGGTAATGAAGAAGCAACTTAACTTTAGGATGATGCCCAACAAGAATCTGATAAGTAATTTTGCGGGAAGGGTGAAGGGATTACATGTGATTATAGGGAATCTCACCTATGAAATCGATTTTATGATAGTGGAAGACATTCGTCCGGTGATAGATGCTTACCTAAGCCAAATAGTATTCGGAAAACCATTTGTTGAAGCCACTAGGATGAGTTATGATCCGACTTTAGGGATAGTTAGATTTAAGGAAGAGAACGATGAGGTTGCCTATCAAATGCCCTACAAGATTGAACAATACCGCCTTCTCTCTAATTTCGAAAAAGAACACAAGCAAGCGGCTTATTATAGGAATGAGGAGGATAGACGTAGAGGAGTAGAATATGTAAAGAATAGGATGCTTGGTTTCTATAAAGAATGTTTACGACTAGGTCCGGAATACAAAACTGGTTTAGAAGACGACCTAGAGAGTGGAACCAATGATGAAATCACGTAGTAACCCATGACCTTGAGTCTAGCTACAAGACTCGTAAATAAAGAAAAGCGCTTCTTGGGAGGCAACCCATGTTTTGTGTGATTTTATTTGTTTTTTTGTTATTTGCTTCCGTATGCATGTTGTATTTTTATTGTTGGTAGATCATGTTTCTAAACTAAATGAGTGGAAATACTTTACTTTGTTGTTTTGGCCTAGTCTTAACTCCACCTAGAAGTATTTTTGCAAAAGATAAGTGTAAGGGGAAACCCCAAATATGTTTTTAAGAAACAAACCGATCATGATTCTCCACAATATTAAATGAGCATGTATATTCGTATTTGTTAGAGTCAAATTCTTGTATTGAGTCATAATGAAGTTTTGCAGGATTTTCCAGGAAGTAAGACCAAGTTTTTCCAGAAATTTTCTGGAAACTTAACATAAGAATTTCTGCAGGTCCATTCTGACGGCGTCAGAGTTTTACTCTTGACGGCGTCAGGAGTTAAAAATCTGGAAATTTTACCGGTTTTGTTTTTCTAACGGAGTCTTATGGTTTTTGTGAATTATTAAGTTTTATAATCTCTAGGAGATCTGCAAACTTCATTCCACAAGCATTATATCTTATCTTGTTTTCTAGGATTTAGAAACTTATATAGGATGCCGCCCGATTTTACGCGAGGTTGTCTTGTCTATTTTGTCAGGTTTTACAGGTTATGTATGACAAGGAGATGATTTATATTCTGGAAGGGAAGCTTTGATTGTTCATTTTCTTGAAGGAAGATTTAACCTGGCCATCCTATTATCCATACCGAGCGAATCAGGGGAGTACTTGATTTCATTCTCTTTACTTTTTCACTTTTACATTCTTTACTTGAACATTGGGGACAATGTTCATCTTAAGTGTAAGGGGAGGGTAAAAAGATGATACCTTACATATGCACTTTCGCTTGAGTTTGTTTTGTTTGATGGTAGATGTGTAATAAAACTATGAGAAATACTTGTTAGTGCAATTTTAGCACCAAATTTAAATTTTTTTACAACATTTAGGAGTGAAACTTTAGCCATAGCAAGCGTCTCATGGATAGGAGATTGTATGACTAGCACATAACCGTATATTCAGAAAAATTTTCCACCCAAATATGTGAGGTTCGCCTTTAGATTTGATAGGAAAAGCATTTACTATTAGTGCTTATGAGTGTACCGGTAGCATTTAGATTCTAGAACTTGCGTTAGTGATGCATCCCGAGACCGCTAGTGAGACTACATTCGTGTAGTAGGATTTACTACATGATAAGAGGCATTAGGATCACCCTTGTGTTAAACCTGTATTATAATTACTTGACCATTTAAGTCATATTACTTGGCTAGTTAAGTCAACTAATTTTTCCCACACCCTTAGCGTTGTACTCATTTTTAGTACACGAACCCCTAGTACACCCCTCCGAGCCTATCTTTTTGTTTCTAACTTTAAGCATTTTACTTAAAGGAAGAATTTGTTACACCCCACTTAAATGTACAACCAAATCGCCTTAGCCTTCCGTGTATGCGCTCATTTTTAATGCATTATTGTTATTTGTTAAACCCTAAGTTAACTTTCTAATTGATTACATGGTTGCTAAGTCGAGTCATATCCTTGTACATATTGTTTTGGGACGATTGGGACTCATGGGTAAGTACTTATTTATGGAGTAATGGGGAAGAACATCATTTATTACCCCCATATGTGCGTTAATCTTAAAAGTGCTCCAAGTGTTTTGATTTTCTTAATTCGAGTCATTAGATTAGTTTATTGTAAAGTATGTAAAGATTCAAGTGTAAGGAGAATGCTCAATTCCCTATGATGTATTATTTCAGATGGTAGGGTAAGAGTGTATTCTAAAAAAAAAATAAAAAAAAAAAAAAAAAAAAAAAAAAAAAAAAATACGGACTACCATCCCTTTTTATTCTATGTTCATTTTATGTTTTTGTTATTTTTCATTTATTAGCTTAAGTCGAGTCTAGTCTTGGCTTAGCAACGCCATATTGTACATGTAATTAACCAAGATTGTTAACTCGCCACCAGTAAAACTTCCTTTATCCAACAAAACCGTGTATTTCATATCCCTACACCTAACGTTACAACCCTTTAAAAGACCTCTTTGATAGTTTATCCTAGGTGCTTACGCCATGTGGTGGAGGTTTGATCCTTTCCCAAGCCTATGGTAATCTATTTTGCTATGACAGGTAGTGAGAGATATCTTCCGTTTCCATATTGTAATTTATACTTTATTACACCCGAGAGATGTGAGTATCTAAACACTATTTGTGAGGTGCTTGTGTATGACCTCCGTGCTTGTCTATTGGTCTTTAGTGGAACGATTATTTGTTGTAATTACTTTTATATTAGTGTTAAATGACCCCTAACTTGTCTTTTGAGTAGAATAAAAGCTCATTTGCTTGAGGACAAGCAAATCTCAAGTGTAAGGGTATATGATGAGGCGAAAAATGATCCGTTTTTAGGGGGTCATTTAAGCCCGAATCCGACTTTATTTGATCAAATATTGCCCTAAATCGTTCCTTTTGTGATTTTAGGTACTTTGGGAGAGAAATCTGGAAAAGGAAGCAATTCGGACGTTTTTGGAGCATAAAAGTGAAGAAAACGCCAAAGTCTTAATTTTCCATGCTGGGAACAGTAGGTGACGGCGTCAAGAGCAAATTTCATGAAAATCCATGACGATCCAGAGAAGATTTGACGGCGTCACGTAGGAAGGGCGTCAAGAGTAAATGAGTCATGACGGCCTGGAAACATATAAGTCTTGACGGCGTCAGAAGTAGATCTAGGCAGTCCGAGAAGAGTTTTGGCGGCGAGGTGACGGCGTCACATGTTTCCTCTTGACGCCGTCAAACCCATTTTTCTATATATAGTTTTCTAATTTTTCACATTAAGGGAGAGAAGTTTTGGAGAAACCCTAAGTACGATTTTGGTGCAACTTTTATAGGTTTTTCAAGGGTTCCAAACCCTTGATACCTTGCATTGTAATTGAGATAAGTGTTCTTCTAATTCAATCAATATGTCTATGTGTTGGTTGTCTATATCTTGTTCTTGTCTCAATTCCATTATGCTAGGCTAGATCTCTTTTGTGTTTGCTTAGATATAATGAAACCTAGATATTGATTATGTGTTGATTACTTGTTTATTCTTGTCTTGGATGAATGATTTATATGTTAGGCTTAAGAAAACTGGCAGATCTCCAAATGGTAACATGCTTGAACGTCTTAAGAAACATGAACCGAGGCGTACTAGGTCTTTATTGGTTGTATTTAATGCATGAGCCACTGTTTACAATCCCTATAGTTGTGCTGGGCATGGTGTAGGAGGAGATAAGAGCTCATACAATTGGGGAGTTATGTATGCCACCCCATGAATGGTATTAAGGAATACGATCCGTCATCCATGCAATTATAACAAGTAATTAACATGTAAAAGATATCTAGGGAGTAGTGAAATCTAAGTAAACACATTTTCTCCAATTACTGCTCACAACCTTAGTATAATTAGTTTAATTTCATTTCTAGTATTTTATTTTGATTGCATCTTAGTTTTGGGTTAGTTGAATAGCAACTAATTCCGCCCACTCTTCCAAAACCCGAGATTTTTACTTGCTTTCCATAAAATATAAAAACACAAAAATAATCATCCCTCACCTTTAGAACTAGTATTTAGGCTTTCTAATCCTAGCGACACTATTCCTAAGCTGAATGATCAATCCCCCGGTACTTGTCACTATACTATACTACAACGATCAGGTACACTGCCTGGTGGGGGTTGTAAGCTTCTCGAGATCCCTCGAGAGGTAAAGCCTGTTTCGATTCCCACGCATCAGTGGTTGTGCTATTCATTTTGTTATCTCTCTCAATATGGTTTGCTATTACTTCAGATAGCAACCCGGTCTTAGTTTTGGGGAAAGTTCGTCGCCAAAAAGATGACTGTTCCTAACAAAGGCATGAATTACTTTATATTCGTGCCTTTCCGATCTGATGTATGCTTAAGTGCATCATTTCTGGCAAAAGAAGAGAAGTCTTCTTTACATCTCAAATACTTTTCCTTCAAAGATTCTTCGGGAAAGTATTTGCTCCAAACTTGGTGGTACCATGGTTTTTGAAGATCAAACAAACCTGAAGAGTTGTTTAAAATTTACCACTCAATCGATGCTATAAAAAATTAATGCTTTATGCAAAATGTTTAATTTTAAAATGTGTCATCGATTGAGGGGGAGAATGATTTCAAAAACTATACATCATCAAAACTATGATCTTTGTGCATAACTACAAGTGGATTAAGTGCAAGTGTTATGTGTTAGTATATGAATTTTTCATGAGTTTATCGCTAAACTCTAAATCATTTATAAACTCATCATCTCTAACACATAACATACTCCCTCAAGGTTTGAGGGGGAGCTTAAATGTCGTCTCAAAATCAGTCATTCTTAAAATATGACACATCTTTTCTCCCAAAATCTTTAAACTTATTTAAATCACTTGGGATCACAAATCTCAATTGGTTTGAAATTTTTGATCGGGGGAGAAGATGTGATTTAAATATGAAAAAAAACTGATTAAAATGTGATGTTTTGAACCCAAACCCAAATATATGCTCTTCCCTATGTGCTAAACTCTTTTGGTATATCAATGCACATATTGAGGGGGAGCAAATGATTTGTGAAAAAGGATCCTTGCATCTTACGAGATCGAGACTCATACTTGACTCATGAATTGACGAAACACAAATGTCCTGAATCGAAAGGACTAGTCCTGGACGGGTAATAACTTCAAGCTGGTTCAACCAGTGATGTAAGCGTGTCTCGAAGAGGACTAGTTTAAGTAGAATGTACCGTTTCGAGAAACCTTGGGTGAACCTGATCGGGCCGGGTAATAACTTCAAGCTAGTTTATCTAGTGATGTAAGCGTGTCTCGAATGCCCGGTCATGATCATTTAAGGTAGATCAATTCAAAAAGTGCAACTCTTCCCAACATGTGCAAATTTTCAAATCAATACATATGAGCACATGTTAAGGGGGAGCATTTGAAAATGATAAAACTCTCAATGTGTTAACAAAATGTGTTTCTCAATCATAAACACGTTGAGAGAATTTTCAATGATTTGGTGTATGGCAACATAGGATAGTCATGAAGTTATAAGGTGGCTAAGGTTAGGAAGACCGTCCTATGATCCGCTAGAGCCGGAGGGATCTACCCATGGAAAATACCAAATAGATAGTATTAGAAAGTCCATAGGTATGATTATGAAAAAAGGAGAAAATGTGAGAATGGAGAAAGAAGGGGTTGAAGAATTAAAAAGAAATGAAATGAGAAAGGGTGAAACGAAATAGCCCTCCTATTATTCAACCTTAGGGCAGAAACCGGGTTCAATTCATAATCTACTGATGGTTGCTAAGGCGACATTGGTATTGAAGACAAGACGTCATGGACCCAGTGATGCACTGCACTAAACCTTCTAGCCACTCAATTTCTCTTAAAAGAACTTGTTTCATTCTCACGGGGAACTGATGTAATCTATCGACTTATCTCTTAGAGATGGTTGATATTGAAGCAGGAGACCTCTCCCTATTCTCTGCATAGGAAAACAAAATGCACTTATTGAGTCTAGAGCCTCGAGATACATAAAAAGATCTCATAGGAACACATGCTACTTCTACCCTGGTTGGTCAACATTAAGGACACCAGTGGTAAACCTATGAGTCCTACGCAGATCTTAGCAATCTGCCAGAACATTTATGAGGGATGTTGCTTTTGTAACTCTCAGTGATTGAATAGAAATTCCTGCCAGGGTCAACATCAAACAGCCCTGAAAGCAGGTCACTTCGGTAATTCCTTATGGATTACGCTTAGTGGTCGCGGCGGTTACCAATAGTCTACAGTCGTGGAGTGAACTCCAGCGACTCACCCAGTCGTTGATTTACTTAGGTAGATCATGTAAATCCTCTCGGGGGTTTGCCGATTGGGAACGTTCTTGGTAAGGATTAGAAGGAGTCTTCACACTATGCTGTTGACAATCTCTAACTCCAAACCTATAAGTACCGGATGATTTGTTGCTAACTGTCTACTTGCAGGAATTTCTGACGGTTGCAGTTGATTGCTGAAAAGATGCTGATCCATCTACACATGCTCACACTTCGAAATCACAATCTAAGAAATCATGATCATTAATTGGGCTTCATTTATGCTTCCACAACTCTGATGCAGAAGATCATGATCCTGAAAAGTGTGAGCATGCCAACACAAAGATGTTCATATCACATGGAGACATTACTACTCACAGATGACCCTCAGATACTCATATGGATGATGAAGTCGAAGCAATTTCCAAAGATCATCCAACACATTGAAGGTGTCATCAAGAGTCTACCACTCAATGCATAAAGATCTCAACTATGAAGAATCAAAAGGCCACGAGCTATGGAGATGTCATCAAAGACTTGATTGCTTTGACTCAATATTTACTTTCTGGGGTGACCTCCCTTAGGGGGAGATTGTTAGGAATACGAATATTCGTATGAAGATTCGGTCACCCCAAGTGTAACCTAGCATAGTATAGCTCGTGGTATCTATCTTAATTAGTTTAATGGTAGTTTAGATTTAGTTAGTATTTGTGGAGTCGGGTCGGGTCTTCACCCACTGTCAGCCCGCTCCACAGCCTTTTTCAAAAGGCGTTTCTAGTGTAAGTATAAATACCCTTTCCCACCCAAGGGAAAGGGTTGGACCTTCATTTGCAATCTAACCATTCAACAAGTTTTCACATACAAGGCTCCCACCTCTCTCTTCTCATTCTCTCTCTAACATCTCACTAGAAATTACATCTTTAATCATCACAAATCACTTAACCATCCATGTTCATATATTAGAGTATATTACAGGATTTTGCACTTTGGGAGTTACGAATTAACATAAGTGATTTGGAAGAAGGAAAGAGTGTGAATGAAATGCTTGTTGATGTTTGTGAAGGAATGGAATTGATGAAGGAAGGAAGGGATGAAGTTTGTAAGATGGGCAAAGCTAACCGAAACAAAACACCATTGAACAAATTAACCCAACCCTCCACCCAAAAAGAAAAAGAAAACAAATCATCATCATCATCATCATCATCATCCAAAACACCACCAAATTCACCAAAAAGTAGCAAACCTTTAACCAAAGAGCAAAAACAAGCTATCTTGGAGAATCTTGAAGCAAAAATTAGTGAATTGATGGAAAACAAACCGGTCATTGAGGTGTTGAGAAATTATATGGAGTATAGGAAGAAATTAGATGGAGTTATGTTGGCGAAATCGAAGTTGGAAGATAATAGTTTTGATGAAGTAGAGGAGAGAAGGATAATTGAGAATGGGTTCCCAAAGAAAATGAATGATCCCGGAAATTTTGTTTTGCCGGTTAAAATTAATGGGACAACTCCTTTATATGCATTAGCCGATACGGGTTCTAGTGTGAGTATTATGCCTTATCAATTGTATCACAAGTTAGGATTAAGAGACCCTACACCTAACAATTCTAAACTCACTATGGCGGATAATTCTAAGGCAAAAGCAATGGGGGAAGTAAGAAATGTGAGAGTTCAAATTGGTTATCAAGCATTCTTGGCAAATTTTCTTGTGTTGGATGTTGCGGTTGATAAGGAACTACCTTTCTTGTTAGGTAGACCATTCTTAAGAACTTGTGGAGCTATAATAGATATGGAAAGAGGTACCATGACAATTGATGACGGAGTTCTTAAGAATACTTACTATCCAAAGCCTAGAGGGGGTAGTAATGGAGATGATAATGATGAGGACCAAGAGGAGGATTACCTTGGTTGCTTTGAGGTAGGAAGGGATGAAGATGGTAGGCCTAAGTTTGGCCCATGCACACCTAGTTTCTTTGATATTGAAGATGAAATGGAAAGAGCTCTAGCAATGGAGGCTTTCTTTAATCCATTTAAAAATAGTTTTGTGTTTAACAAATTGACAGATTTTCTTGGATCTTTACCGGTCCAATTGAAGAACTTGGAATGGGGTGCCGATGGTCATAGCATTTACAAAAGAGAAGAAGGAGATGGTGATTGGCATTGCAAATTTGATATCACATGTCCTAGCGGAAGGAATTTTACACGAAGTTTCAAAACTCAAAAGACTACTAGGAAGTTGGCGAACAAGTATCATGGAGAAGACATTCTTAGGAATGAATATTTCTATGGATGAAGAAGAATGATCACAAGAATAAAGCACATCTTGTGCTAGTTTGTTTGTTTCGTATTTTTATTTTTCATGCAATTTTATTTTATGTTTTTAGGTTTTATGCATTTCATGTTTGAATGAGACTATCTATTTATCTATCTATATTTATCTATTTATCCTTAGATTTATTTATTTAGTTTTAGTTTTTAGAGGTTAAGTTATGTTTTAGTCTTTAGATTAGAAGTAGAAGTAGATGACCAAAATTTTTGGTAGACAAAGTGTGTTTGGAATACATACAAGATAATAAGTTTTTGAGAAGACAAAGAACTACTAGCACTTGTATCAAGTTTAGTAGTAGAAAAAAACTTTGAAAAATCAATTTCATACCAAAACGAACGGATGAATTCACAACTGATCGGATGGAATTGAATATATAAACCAAAATTTTCAAAAACTCAAGAAAAACCACATACACACAATCCACCAAAAATAGGGGTTAAAAATTCGACCATAAGAAGTTGTTAGAAGGTTGCAGGAGTGATAATTAATCATCAATGGCATCAAGTCAAGTAAGTTATATCATTAATTTTGTTTAATTAGGTTTTAATTCATTGATTGAATTTTAGGATTGAATTGGGTATAATCTTTGGAGCTAGTTTATTTGCAATTGATGAATCCTAGAAGTTACATAATTGATAATTAGTGATGATAGGTTATTGCATTGTTGATTAGAGCACTAATTGGAAGATTTTAGTAGATGATGTTCTTGGTTTTTCATAGAATCATTAGGTTGATGATTGGAAATGTTAAGAATCATTGATAGGAGAGTTTGGATGTTACAAGTACCCAAGAATGGAAGATTACAAGTTAGAAAGAAGTTCGGATTGATTGGGAAACGTTTAGGATGGATTGAGGATGAATGAAGTATACAGAAACTCCAGCCGAATCGGTTGCGAGTTGCAACCGATCGGATTGGAGTATGCCAAAAATTGCATCCGATCGGATGGACCTCAAACTGATCGGATGGACGCCTCGGAAAAATTTTTGACATTTTTGAAATTGTGTTTTCTAGTTTCTAAATTGATTGATATTAGTTTTTATACTTTTATAATAACATAATTTGAGATTTCTTTCAGGGAAATGTTGCAAGATTGGGACGAAATCAAAGAAATCCGATTGTTAACAAGTATTTGAAAAGGAACGAGAGAAAGAGAATCACTTTCAGTTTGAAACCAGAGTCTAATGATAATGTCAAGTTTTCTAATGTGCAAAACAAAGATGAGAAGAATGCATATAGGGAACGTCTTTCAAAACTTCAAGAGAGGAAGATTGCTAAGCCTAGGTTGATTGATTGGGAATTGCTTGCGGAGTATGAATGTGAGGATCAATTGAGGAGCATGATGACTATGATTTATGTGTATCCTGGTGATGGGGATAGGTTTGAAGATTATTCTTGGGAAAGAGCTTTTAGTATTCGAGAGAATGTTTACAAGGAATGGTGTTTGGAGTTCTTTTCTACGTTCTACTTTGATAGGAAGGTAAATGATGTTCTTGGGGATGTTTGTGTTTGGTTTAGATTGTGTGGTCGCGAACATGCTTTATCTTTGCCAAATTTTGCAGTTGCCCTTAGTTTGTATGAGGAGGTGAGGTTAATCATAGGTTGTTTGGACCACATTTTGTGAGTTTGGCTAGAGCTAATGATCAATACACGGGTGTTGATGCTTATTGGAATAGAATTAGTGATCCAACTTGTCTTAGGAGAAATTCTTCTAGGATTAGGAATCCGTCGTTGAAGGTTTTACAAAAGTTGATTTCTTGGGGATTGTTGCATAGGAGCGGAAGTCAAGACAAATGTAGTCAACCGGACCTATGGGTGATGTAGTTGTTGGAGGAAGACAAGAATGGGAATGTGGCATGGATTATTGCCGAGTATCTTTCTAAGAGAGCACCGGGGATTAAGAAACAAAGTGATGTTTGTGGAGGTCATTATGTGACCGCATTAGCTAAAAATCTTGGGTATTTTAATGATAATGAGTTGAGGAAGTGTAGAGTGAGGTTGGAGAGTTAGATATGGGATGCTTTTAGTTTTGGAAAAGCATTGGATAGGAATAACAAGACTTTGGGACCTTGGACCGAACCAAGTGTGGGGGCACAATCCGGAGCTTATACGGAAGCGCCATCACAACCTCAAATGGGTAGTTTTACGGGTAATACTCAAAGTGGTTTCGATTCAGGATGGGGTGATTGGAACCGAGAGTTAAATGCTATTGAGTGTAGGGAAGTTTGGAGAGATTCAATGCAAATGAGGAATAATTACAACTATGATTATTCCATGCCTATGATCCAACATTTGGCACAAGATGCCAATTATGAGAACCATATCCTCCATACGGTAGACTTCCCGAGTATGGTAGTTCAGGTGTTAATGTGGGTGGACCAAGTTTTAATCCTGGAGGATCGAGTTATGATGTTGGAGGTTCGTCATCAAGAGCTGGAAAGAAGAAGAGACGAGTGGTGGACGAGGACGATGAAGAAGATGTTGATGAGGATGAAGAGTAAAGCGAGGACGAGTTCATTCGTTCCGATGTGAGTTATTGATGGTGACGTTTGATCACATGGATTATGGTTGGTTTTAAAAACAATTATGTGTCGAACAATTTCTATTTCTATTACCTTTAACTATTTCTCTTAGGATTTATAACGTAACTTAATTTTCTATTTATTTGGTTTAGATATGTTTTTGTTTTTGTTTGTTTGGTTGTTTCGTATATTTTGCAGGAGTTTTGTTACAGAAGCATATAGTTGATCAACGTTTGGAGTCTATAAACTCATTTGCTATTTATGGTCAAATATGCATTTTGCGTATTTAACTCCGGTATTTCCTAAAATTTTCCATTTCCTTTACTTTGAAGTTATTTTTATGACATTGAGGACAATGCAAAACTTAAGTGTGGGGGAAGGAAGAAAATAGAAAAATTACATAATTTTCAAATTTTTACTTTTCGTTTTTTTTTTTTTTTTTTTTTTTTTTTTTTTTTTTTTAGAGTCGTGAACTTTAGTAACTAGTAGTAGTTCACCCTTCATATTTTAGTTAAAATAAGGTTGATTTCATGGTAAATAATAATGATATTTTTGGAGAATAAATTCAAGTTTTAAAGAGCAATTCGTCTCGGAATTGATCATTTGCTAGCACAATTTTATACCTTTATTACTTTAAATTGTGAGAATTATTATTTTTTTTATGTGAATAGTGTTTCTTATACTATTTACATATTTCATGATGAGTGTGCAGGTGGTTGTGTTAATTCTAGAACTTGTACTTGTTATGCATTCCGGTAAAAATCATTTTCGAATGATAAGGATATATTCATATGATAAGAGGCAAACTTAGGAATAAAACCAAATGGCCATCCGTTTACAAAATAATTTTTGCTAACCACATTGGTTAGTTACCCTCGTATTTGGAACCCATTTGTTAGCGTTCATCTTTAGCGCTAGATACCCCTAGTTACACCCTTTGAGTCATCCTTTTCATTTTGTTACATCCAGAAAATTACAAAAATATTTTACACTTTAAACGTTAGCCTAACCCTTGTCAAAGTCTAAACGGTGGGTTGCTAGTTGCTTAGTATGTTGGATTGTTTTTGATGATTATTAGTTAGCCACACTTCACAATTTATGTGCGTGCCATTCCAACAAAGATGAAGAGTGCACATTCTTATTCGTATTTTTTGTGGTGTATGCTTATGCGAAGTGTGGGGGAGATGTGAGTAAAAAAAAAAGTGAGAATAAGTCATCGCAACTATAAGGTGACAATCATAGCCAATGTGCTATATTATTATGAATAAAGAAAGTTATGTGATATGTTGTTAGCCAATGTGCTAAGTTTGAAGAATATTTTTATAGTGAAGCGATGTATCGACATGTGAAAGTTCGAAGAGGAGAAAGATTGTAACTATTGTCATTTTTGGGTTTGTGGTTTATTTAAGATTAGCAACTATGGGACTTAGACTTTGATTTTATTTTTCTTTAAAACCAATTTCATAAATATTCCCATGCCTTATCCTTACCTTTTTGACTTAGTGTAATTATTTTGCACTTAAGTTTATTTACCCTTAGCCTAAACGTTACAACCCGAATAAAAGACCTCTTGATGAATTATTCTATTGTTTTGATACTTGTACAAGCCTATGGTAAGAAACATAAATCATGACTGTGCAATGAGTGATCTATTAATCATTACACATATTGAGTGATGAGTGAATTTCAAATTATCTTCATGAGGTGCTTAGAATTGTTATCAAGCTCTTTATTTACTTGATTGAGTTCAAATAAGATATTTGCACTATTGCCATTGAATTCAATTTTCTTTTGATTAAGACTTGCTCGAGGGCGAGCAAAGCTCAAGTGTGGGGGATTTGATAACGCTCAAAATTAACATGTTTTTAGTCGCGTTATTGTTTGTTTTATGTGTGGAAATTGGTCATATTTGTATATATTTGTTACTTAATCGTGGAAAAGTGTTTATGCATGAAAATATAGCCAAAAGCAGGTAAAAATGATTAAAAGATGTAGAAATGAATTGGACATGCATTTTTGGAGAGTTTCAAGAAAGATCAAGGAAGAAAGAAACGTTGCATGGACAAAAGGATTTGATAAAGATAAGTTTTCTACACGAAATTATCAAGGAAATATCAAGTTATAATGGACAAAGTCATGCCACGAAGAAAAATAATGCATGCAACGTAAAACGACAAAGAAAAGACAAAGAAAGAATGTTCAGACAATCTCCAACCGATCGGATGCAAATCGCATCCGATTCGGCTGGAAACGTGCCAGAAGAATGACCATCCGATCGGATGGTGAGAAACCGATCGGATGGGGTTGACTGAAGTTACAAGTTTGCATTTATGGACGTATTTACTCCCCATAATCATGTGTGGCTGATCATTTCTGCTTATTAACTATTGAGGGACGTTTTTACTTGAAGGATAAGTGTCATTATTCTATATAATGACTACTTAGGGTCTAGAATTACTTGTACCACCAAAATCTAACTTAGTATTACACCAAATCTTGTTAGTTTATCTTATATTGCATGAAAGTTTACTAAGTGTTGTAAAAACGTCTAGAACGTGTTGAGTTAAAGTCTCAAGCATTGGTTCGAGTGTGGAGTTGTTTACTTACGTTAGTGAGCAATTGGAGGAGTGTGGTTGCTAAAGTTCCACAAGTTTATTCATTGTAATTCTCAAGACTAGGTACACCTTGATACTTATAAAAAACAATTGTTACTTTGAGTTTTATGAAAGTTTTCTTATTTACTTGTGTTTTAATATGATTGCTATGGAGTAATTTGTGATATACTTGTGTATATGATGTGATTGGTTAATGGAGTATTCTTTTATGAAAAAGGTGATGCATGAAAACATATCTATTTTATGAGTTTGTTGAAATAACATTTTTTCTTGCTTAATTTGTTGGTAAAAACAATCTTTTGAAAAATAGGTCCGAAAGGAATTTCAACTTGTTTTTATTCCAAAATATTAATGCACCAAATTAGTATGGAATAAGATGCTTGACAACCATCTTATTTACTTGTTAAAATGGATTTGAGACGATTTCATCATGGAAAAAGGACCGAAAGGATTCGTAGGAATTCATAAGAAAATAATTGATTTTCAAAACAACCATGTGATTATAGGATTGTCATACTAATTTGATATGTCCGAAAGGAGTCATTTAGGTGATAGAATTCTTAGTGGTAGTTAAAACATGACGTACATCATAGATTGTATAACTACTCATTTTTAGTTGCGCATCATAGCAAGTTTTACACCAAACTTTGTACTCAAATTGTCATAATACTCCTAATGACCAATCAAGGAATTATACACAAGTATATGTTTTGTTTTTACTTGAGTTTCTTTTAAATATATATTTTACATAAATTTGGATTGACAACCCTTATTTAACAAACGTTTTTCTTATTACTAAAACAACCAAATCCCTTGGGACGATCTCGACTTACCCACCTTTATTACACCGGACGAGTACACTTGCTCGTATGTGCTAAAGAATAATCGGATAATTCGTATTTATAAATTTTAAAACTTGTACTAATAAAACGCACATCAGTATTTATAGCAAAACCTTCTGCAGGCCTGGCGGATACGGCGGAACCCTCAGATGGGTTCCGCCCGTGTACCCCCAGGGTTCCGCCGGGCTTGCAGTTGGTTTTGCAATAAATCTTGCAAACCAAACAATGTCACATCTCATTATACATAGTCAAACACAAAACTTGCAAGCAAACATATGGTTAGTCAAACACACTTTCTTTCCATAAATGTATATTGACAAAACTAGCCATAAATGTGATGTGACATTTCTATTTTAAGAAATAAAAAGTGTTGTGTTTTATGAAATGTAAAATGTAGCAAATGTCTAGTTTATGCAAGTCTTTAAAACTAAGATTATGTTTTACTTAGAAACTAAAGTTTACATTTTGTCGTTAACAAAACTTAGCAAAGATCGTAAAATATAAATAACATTTTTAGGCGATATTTGTATTAACAGGTGGCATTTGCAACTGTGATGGTAGCCATGGCTTATTAGCCCATGATGACATGAATACACCATGTCTGAGCCTCCTTTAAAAATATCGGTATCATTTTTGTGGTGATTTAAAACGTTGTCGTTTTACCCGCTAAATTCAGATTAAAAGAATGTTTATTGTTGTGGCCTACATTTTCCCGCAACTAACCTATTCACTTTGAGAGTCAAACACTTTGTAGCTGGGAACGCGTATCAGTTGCAATGGCACGCTCTGAATCATAGCCATGTCGGTTGCAATGCAATCACTTGGTATATACATTGCATTCCGTGTGTATCAGATAGGCTATGGGCAAGCGATTGCATTTGCAGTCATGGAATGCAATGTATTATACTGCATTGCTTAGTAGCCGGACTGCTTAAGGTTGCACTTTTAACCAGTTTGTAGTTCTGGTAGGGCAAACAATCATGTTTGAAGCCATGAGTTGCAATATATACATATGTATTCTCTTCTTGATAATGTGAGAATCCTAAACAAGTGAGCTTATTGGATTTTCTAAACTCAAATAAGCCCATAAGCCGGATAAATAACCTGATTCAAACATGACTATGTAGTTGTTTTATAACGGTACATGGAAAAGGCAGTGATGATAGTTAATGGTGAATGATGACTGTTATAATGTCACTCAAATGAAATGGGTCATTGAAAACCTGGACGTAACCTGGTAGGGAAATAACCGGAGGGCAAGGTATAAACGTTTGCCATGCAACCGAGTGTGTTTGAAGCCATGGTGAAATTCAGAGTTTTATATGACCCGACACACAATTACTAATCTTAGCCTGATATCCATTAATTCCCCTTATCTTTCAAGCGGTCACAATCTCAAGATATGAGGTGCATTTTTATGATCCTTTCGTACCGTGTTATAAGAAAAGTGAGCATATGAAATTGAACGATGTTGACGTTCAAGGTAAATGTCATTTTCGTTTGTAATGCATCATTTAATGTTCTGTCATTTATTGTTATACTCACCAATTATATTTAATTGTATTTGTTCTTAAAAATCTCTTGATATAGGTGTTTTTGTTCTTGCAGTCTGAGTGTGGCTTGCAAAAAGTGCTGACAAAGAATGAACAAACACTGTTGCCTTCTACTGCACGGTGTATCAGGAAGCGTGTTATCGATAAAGGTTGTTGATCATTTGATTTGGATGGTGCAATCAGGTTTGTTTATGAAAGTAAGCATGTGGTATCATGTGCCGTTGGAATTCAAGGTTAGCAGCTTTTATTCGGTATATGCAGTGTTTATAAGCAATCATAAACATCCTTACTATTCGCCGTCGGTATGTCATTAATTGAGAAACGGCCCACACTGGAAACGGCGTCCTTCAAGAACCTACTGAAGGATCAAGAGAGATGGGCCGTTTCTCAATTAATGAAATTGCAGCGCAAGTTGATCAGGGCACAAAAAGTTCAAAACAAGGCGAGCCTGTTGATGAATCTCAAGAACCTACTGAAAGATCAAGAGAGACGAGCCGTTTCTCAAATAATGAAAATACAACGCACATTAACTAACAGAAGCAACAGATCAACTTTGAATGCTCAAAAGGTACCCCCACATCTCTTCATAAACGTCCACACTCGCTTTATAAATCTTTTTACTTTTAACCTTACTGAAGTATACACTCATGCAGGGTACGGTGGCTGCACTAAAGAAGGCTGTCAAGATCATGTTACCACCCAAGATCATGTTCCGTGCATACCATCTACTGCAAGCACGCCTAAAACAACAATAAAGCAATGTGTTCTTCTTTGCATGACCATGTGCGGTCTGCAAAATGGGCCAAAACAGGTAAAATTCAGTAGCATCATTGTTACTGTAATATTTTGAAACAATTCCGTTGACGCGATATTTGAAATACATTTTATTTCACCTGTGTTATTTTGGAAACAAAATGTGGAAATTTGATAATTAGTTTTGCATATTATCATGTTTAACTTAAGCTACGCATAGTTTTTTTAAGGATGAACGGGTCATTTAGGAATGGGCGTTATAAAAATAGGAGTGTTTAGGAGCGGAAATTCTACTTGGGTGATTGTGTTATCAAGTGAGCTGGTAGTGCTATTAGAACTCAAGTGTACACCACATTTTTACATTGTTTTCATCCTATAATTGGGCTTTTGTTTGTGTAACAAGCATTTGAAGATGATGCGAAAGAGGAGTATGATGAGGAGCTTAAAGAGATAGTAGCTGTTTGCAGCATATAACTACTAAAGAACCTCTGTCAATTACAACCAAGGTAATTTCCGAAAAGACTTTATCATTCGGTGTGAACAAAGTGCATGTTCTATACTAGACATGGAAAAATATATTGTCAAAGCGGGCTAAACAACATATCAAAACAAATGTGATTATTTCTATTGTACATTAAACTGACATTGCATTAGATTAAATATGACCAATATCAAACATAACCAATCGTTGCCCATAGGTACACTAGCTTATACATTTGGATATCATTAAATTGCTGTATTATGGAGATTAAGCATTATTTCTCATTGAAAACATGAAACACTCTCCTATATGAAAGTGGGTCCCATTACTTATGCCAGTGTTACATCCAAGGATCTTTTGATTTCATCTTTGGCAACTCTACAAGGTACCCACCGTTCTATACGATATTAGGTTCTAAGCTAGAAAAAACATATCTTATAAATTTTAAAACAGTAACAGTGGTATGATATTACAATCGGTGATGACCTATTTATATTGTAATGGATAAATTTGTTCATTTCTCAACAGCCTATATCAAAAATAAATGCAGGTCATCACAGGCAATATCTATTATATTACTAACGAGCAAGTAATAAGTACTTTTGCATGGTCGTGTAGATTCTTGCAATAGAAATGATATATATAACTACGAGTCTATTTAATTACTGTAATTTTTTAGATTGAGGGAATCGTTGAATGTAAAGGGATTTGAAAATGTTGTGCCACCTGGACAAGTTTCTGATATATGCAACAGTAAAATGAGGTTGCGCTTTCATGACAGAATGACGAGCTTGATAGACGTGTAAAGACCAAGAAGACATTTGGAGTTGCGATCACCTTATCCTTCAAGATGATACTTTCAACATGCTTTTTTCCAATGGATATAATACGGTTCTCGGCTTCTCGCTACATGTATGTTAATCTCTTAACTACCTTCTAGCATTCCTCTTTGTAAAATGCATATTAGTGATTAGATGCTGATAGTAAAATGCATATTGTGTCGCGAAACACTTTTGTCTAAAACAATGTACGCTATTCTACGACGCCTTTAGTGTAACAAAACATTGGACAAAATAAACAGGCACGCCAGCAATGCGGCGACCGTTGTCAACCTTTGTATCTTAATATAATTCCAAGTTTGATGTCAATTTGCTCAATTGGACCGTTCTATTAATTTTGGGCCGTTTTGTGCACTCTAGTTTCTCTTTCTTCTTCTTCATTTTCTTGCGGGCACTACTATATACACAAAAAATAACTTTCAAGCTTTGATAATTGTGTATTCTTTCTCGTATTTAATGAGAGAGAAATAATTAATATGAGACCATGATCAAAAGTTACTGCAACTCATGATAAAAAGTTTCTCTTTCTTATTAATTACTTGTATATCATGTGTATATTAATTAATTTTTTTTTTTTTAAAGTTACTTGTATATTAATTTTATTTACAAACATAGTTTATTTTCTAGCTATCAATGGAAGTAACATAATTTATGTTTTCTAGCTATCACGGTTACGAAAAAAATAGTATATCTAAAAGGTGTATCATTTTTTCATAAAAACTTAAATATGGTAAAAAGAAATAATAAAATAAAAAAATAATAAAAAAAGCTTAAATAGTTTAATCCGAAAATCCTCAAACGTTTTTTTTCTTTTTTTTTCATTTATAAACTAGAATCTTTTTTCTCGCAAACTACATAAACACGTAACTCTTGCATTAAGGTCACACTAAAATCACAAGTTCGCATGTATAATTATTTGTCGCTATAAATCGTCACTTTGCACGGGTATTCGTCTTTATTAGCAATAGAAAACTCATGAACCAGACCTGGCACGCCAGGCTCACACACTGACAAACACCAACCAGCGCGCCAAGCTTGAAGAAACAAGAAAAAAAAAGTGTGTTGATCGAAAATTCAAAATCCTAGTAAAAGTCGTCAAATTGTGTTTCGTGAATATTATTATCGTATTCGAAAAATATTGATCTATCCAAGTAATTATGTAACGTTATTTATATTGTATTTCTATTTATTTATTTTGAATAAATATTGTAGTATTTATTCACTTATATATAATAATAATAATAATAATAATAATAATAATAATAATAATAATAATAATAATAATAATAATAATAATAATAATAATAATAATAATAAAAATAAAAATAATAATAATAATAATAATAATAATAATAATAATAATAATAATAATAATAATAATAATAATAATAATAATAATAATAACAATAATAATAATAATAATAATAATAATAATAATAATTGATGACGTATAGTACGGATAGCAGGCCTAATCAGCAAAATCGAAAAACAGGCTATAAAGACCAATCTCCCCAGGAGGTGGCTGGTCGATGGATCGATCAGAATCAGGCAAGACGGGATGAACGGATGATGGAACATGGCACATGCGTAACAAACAAACGGCCATGATCAGCAGAACAAGGATAAGGAATATACCTAAGAAGCGATCCAAGCGGTCAAGCTAGCCAGACAAGAGAGGCTAAGAAGTGATCAACACCACATCCAAAACCTTGTCCGCTGCAAGCTCCCCCCAACGAATACTCCTCGACAGATGAAATACCTTCTTCAATATAAACCTCTATTTTCTTAAAATGAGGCACGTACTTAAACAGTTGCACGACATCTTCCACACTCATCAATGGGACCAACCCATCATCCAAAGATTTCTCAGGGTTCCTAAAATGTGAGAACAATCTATCCCCTAATCCTAGTGCTTCTAACATTCCAACATACTCCTCAATGCGGAAATGGTTAACATCAATCAGGTCAACATACGCTATATCTCCAAACAAATATTTTTGGTTTGGTGGATATGTGAAGAGCCCTTTGTGGTGAATTTTCAGAGTTAATTGTACCATTCAACTCTGGTTAATTAGGAAAACAAATAACAACTTATGTAGGATTCTCATAATTGTAACATGTAAGGTTATTGTGATTATGGTTCAAATAAGGAAAGAATTAGAGAGATGAAGAGAAGAGTTGGGAGATATTCCTAGAGAGAGAAAGTATAGAGAGAAAAATGAGAAGGTTAGATTAAGTGAAATGGAAGCTCTAACCCTCTCCACATGTGGAGAGGGGTATTTATACTAAGCTACAAATGCCCACACCCGGGCTGTGGATCAGGCATACAGTGGGTAAAGACCCGTCCTTCTTCTACGGTGTTACTAAAAGTAGTACTAACTAACTAATATATAAACTAACTACGAGCTAACTTAACGCTATTACAATAATTAGGTGACCGAGACTTTTACAGGAATATTTGTATTCCTAACAATCTCCCCCTAAGCGAGGTTACCTTGGAAATTAGGCTCTTTGATCTTCAAGCATTCTTTAGTCTTTGTAGCTCGTAGGTTCTGATTCTTCACTTTTCTGCACACTTTGTACTTCAAGCAAACGAACTTGTGATTTGGATTCCTTTGTGATATGTGATCTTTGAGCTTCTTTGAGATCATCAGCCACAGTAAATCTCCAAGCTCATCCATAGAAGTATCGCCTTCATGTGATGTAGTGACTTTAGGACCGTCATGCTCACACCCTTCAGTATTAGGAGACTTCACATCAGAGTTGCGGATCAGGAGACTTTTCATCAGAGTTGCGGAAACGTTGTAGGTTGTCTCTCAACATTTGTTGTAGTAAGTCTCTCATCGTCATTGATAGTGAGGAGGATGTGTGAGCATGAGGTATGGATTGACCCGATTCAGCTGGAAGTAAGAGCCATCAACGCCATCTTTATATGTGTCCCTGAAATAAAACAGTTAGCAATAAAGATAGAGAACGAATATGGCTTTGTCATTCGTTCTGCGAGGACAGACTACCCTCCGGTTTTGTGAAAACCGACCTGTGATCAGGTAGAGTCTCTTTTAAAGAAGACTCTCCTTGACAGGAATTTCCAGCTTGTAGTAATGAATTTTCCAAAGAATCCACTTCGAAATCTTCATACTTAGCATGTTCTCATACCGGAACGTCTCAAAGAAGACAGAACGATAGAGTGAATCGGTGAATAAATATTCACGGATTGATGAGAAATTGATTTATAGAAATCACTCGCGTGTCATATGATAAACATTTTTTGAGACACGACGAGAGTTTTAAGCATTGAATCATATTTCCATCAAAAATACTTTTGTTTGAAAGGTTTTACACAATCAATGTGCTCGAAAATTAGTTGTGAGCACATTGAAAGGTTTTTGCAAAAGTATCTGTCAATCCATATCCTGGAACAAGTTTGATTCATTGTTGAATTGCACCATCGTTGCTTTCCAGTTGTCACTTGATCATTGATCTAAGGTGGATCTCACATGTCACCTACCAAGTGCTTGAAAGATGTTCGCTCTAGAAGGATTTCCATCTTCATCGTGAATATTTTCATATCACTCGGATGTTCTGGCAATACCACAAGGATAATGCGTAGGACTCTAAATATTTTATCTTACTTTCCACATTGTGTGAAACAATAAGCATATTGGAAGTGTGTCCTACTGAGATTTATGGATGATCTCATGGCTCTAGACTCAATAGTGCGTTTTGATCCGCTCCTGGAGACTGGTGAGGCGTCTCCTATTTTAGGTATCAACATAGCTCGCAGTGAGCGGTCGATACATTGCACAAGGTTCCCCGTGAGAATAAAACAAGCTCTTTTAAGAGAACTTGAGTGGTTGGGAAGTTTAGTGCAGTGCGTCACTGGGTCCATGATGTCTTGTCTTCAATACCGGTGTTACCATAGTAACCGCCAGTAGATTATGAATTGAACCCGGTTTCTGCCCTAAGGTTGAATATATGGAGGGCTATTTCTTTTCACCCTTTCTCATTTCATTTCTTTTTCATTCTTCAACCCCTTCAGTGCTTACCAAGACTTCACCACTAGAACCTTGTTGGGTTTGTTCCAGTCCTAGCTCTATCTCAGTCCGCACTCTTCCCTTTCTCACTTTACTCCTTTTTTTTTTCAATCATTCCTAAGGACTTCAAATCTATCTATGGATTGTCCTTGGGAAGATCCTTCTGGTTCTGGTGGATCATGGGAACTCATACCTAACCTTAACCATCCTTATAACTCCATGCATAAAGATAAATGGTCGGTCTTTGGTATTACTTCCACAAACGCCTTTTGCTCCCCCTCAATATGTGCATCGATATTCGAAAGAGTATTAGCACATATGTGGGAGCCTATTATTGAGTCTAAAAGATCACATTTGATTATCAGATTTCATATTTAAATCACATTTTTTCCCCCGATCAAAAATTTCAAATCCTTTGAGATTTTGGATCCCAATTGATTTAAATAAGTTAGAAAACGTTTTGGGAGAGAAATGCGGTCAATTTTAATATTTTCTGATAAAATAGGAACCTTTTACCTTGCTCCCCCTCAATCTGTGAGGGAGGTTGTTATGTGTCAGATTTGATGAGTTTACAAAAGATTTGAACACATAACCATCACAAATCGTTTTGTTGCAAGGTTTTTGTACAAAGCGGAGAGTTTTTGATGATACATAAAATTTTGAGAAATCACTCTCCCCATCAATCAATGACGGATGTTAAATTGAAATATTTTCATAAAATATTAAAGTCAATGATTGAGAGAAAAAATTTATCAAAATTCAGATTCAATTTTATTTTCAATCAAAATCTCATGGTACCACCAGGTTTTGCACAAATATTTTCCGGAAAAATCATAGAAGGGAAAATATTTGGCGATAAAAAGAAGATTTCTCTTCTTTATCAAGAAATGATTGTCACACCCCCAAATCGGGTCCAGCGGAAGCATACATGTAGCTGGGGTGTAACTCAATTGGTACCACAACACAAGTACAAAATGGTTTTCATTTCAATCATTTAGAATAAAATCGTTTAATCAAACGTGTTGAATTTACATTGTTAAAAGTAGTGCGGAAGTAGGCCCTTAAAATATTTTAAACGGTCCCCATATGAATATCAGACTCTTCTATGACCATGCCATACCCTGCCAAAACCTCCAGTAGCGTGCCATTCCTTAATACCTAAAAATACATGCTAAAGTGTCAACACGAGGTTGGTGAGTTCATAGAGTCTTGTGAAAAAAAATGTAATGCATATGAATGAAGATTTCCCAGCAAAGGCATCGTAAATCCACTCAGTTCCAAGTCCCGCCATAAGAGACTTATTCATAACTGGAGCAAATAAATGTTTGACTAAACATGTAGCATAATCAATTAAATCAAGTATACATTTAGATGAAAACGAGAATGTATTCTCCCCTAAAGAGTTTACCAAAACAATTGAAAGAGTTGGGGCTATGACTCACCTGGTGCGATGGCTACGATGACAAAAGTGGATACACTGAAATGAGGTACAATCTCTAACCGCAACTTGAATATTTGAGGTGATTTGAAGATGATTTGATTAATAACCTTGAGGTTCTTATTTCAAAACCTTAACAAGGATTATATAAATGACTTGTAATTATCTTGTTCTAGAAAAATGATGAGTTCTTCTTGTTGTTCTTGTTTGAGCCGTGCACCCCCATAGAGAAAGGAAGAAGATGAGAGCTTTTCTAGTTTATTTTGGTAAAGTATATGTGTAAATGACTAGAAATATCTCAAGTCTTGCTATGTAAGTTTGGTCTTGACAAAAAGGACATGTATTAAATGAAGTTAGTAGCTAAAATTCAAGGTTTGTAAGAGATTGGTAGGGGGTGGGGCGGCAATGTATGGGGTGGATGAGTGTGTAAGAATTTCTTGGACTTTTGATGTAGTTTAGGAAGATATTTTTAGTTTTAGGGGATACCGGATACCGAGTTAACTAGAAATCAATTTTTACGAAACAAGACGAGATATATAAAAGTTGTAAACTTCATGAAATTACATTCCTGATGAGAATCGGGTGTTAGAATAGTTGTCGTGTTGAAACATCGAAAACCGACGGAAGTTTATTCGTATACCGGTAAATACGGTAAAATCCTCAAAACACCGGGTAAATTAATAATATAAATTTTATATTAATATAATGAGTACGAAAATATATTAGGATCGTAGACGGGAGTATTGGGTATATGTTAGTAGCAAAAACTGAGTGGTAACGTTAATTACAAATTAATCATACGTAAATGGAAATAATGCATATCCGTGCATGGTCTAAAGTGTTGATGACGTTACTGGTGATATATAGACTACTCCAGTCTATATGACATATCCCTACTAATGATGCATGGATTCGCAGCTAAACCTAACTGGTTACGCGAATGTAAATACCCGTAAACTAAATTTACGATGAAATAAGTAATGCACGTGAATAGTGTTTTCCCTCCAAAAGTGAATAGTGTCATGTGAATAGTAAAATTTTTGAACGCTTCTCGGAATCTCAAACTAACTCCGAAAATGATGAATAGTAAAATGATGAATAGTGATCAATGAATAGTAAATGATGAACAGTAACTTCCTGAGTTGAATAATGAAATTTCGACATTTGAAAAGGACCTAAAATTACGAGTTGTGACAGTCTTCCTCTCTAACAGGAACTTCGTCCCGAAGTTCAGTTTGTGTTGGTCTCTAGAGTGGTATTGGTGAAAAGATGATGATATTTATCGTGTAAACTACTGAGCTCTAATGGGAGCTCAAGTCTGATGGTCACTAGGCTCATTCTGTCTGAAATATTTAATGGTCCAATGTATCTCGGGTTTATCTCTCCATGTTTGTGAATTGTGTCTCAATGATGTTGTCCTTGGGATCGTGTGATATCTATTGTTGTAAGTGAATCCAATTTATAGCAAATGGTCAGCCCAACCATTTCCAGAATCAATCACACCCGATTTGGGCATATCTCCCTATGTTTGAATCATTCTCTAATTCTGACCATTGGTCTGAAGATGATAGGTGGTGTGGTTCCAAAGGAATCTTAATGAAATCTGCCAGAAGTTTGGGGTGAATCGAATTCCTCTATTAGGAATAATTGAAATGGATATCATGAATTTTGTGGAAAAACTTACAAGGTTAAGTCCGTCAAAGGGTGTTGTTGAAAATAATAGATTAGGATAAGGTTGTGATCCTCTGCAGGATGTCATGAATTGAGTCTTTCCCCACCTATGATGCTTAGTCTCCATTACTAAGATTTTCCCCCAAGCTCTATGTCATCAAATCACAAAATCCTAAATGTACAAGTGATGTAATATAGTGATCGATTTTCAAAGTCTGTTTTGAGATTGTATGTTTTGTTCATAAACCTTCCCTGAATAAATGAATTTACAACTTTAAGCAAACAGATTTCTAAGTAACATTTTTCTTGATGTTTCAAAATTTAATAGTTATGCAAGATAGGACTATTTTCAACATGAGGTGGATAGTATGATTTACCAAAGATCGATGTTTAAAATTTCTTAGCATCCAGTAGTTTTGTAAAAGATTAACCAAAAGGAATTTGCTTGTCAAAATAAGTGCCTCAGAAAAGTATGTCTTACAAGATATATGTTTTGTATGACTGTATTTTGGAGAAAATCCATTTAAATGTGAAAGTATTAAGAGGATAAAATAGTCGGGTAGGTATGTCTGCACAAATGCATAGGTATCTAACATGTTTGAATAATGTCTATTGGTGAGGACATGTTCAATTGAAGGTTCTATAGTCTTGGTTTGGAGGTTGGATGTATCTCTATAGTGTTGCTTAGTGAGCATTCGCATCGAAACTAATCTTGTAATTCAGTCAAGCCAATACTTTCTAGATGGTAGAATTTTGGTGATCAGGCCAGTGATAGCGGTTCGAATGGTTTTGTGATATCTTGAGGTTTCTGTTGAGTTTTGAATGGTCTTAATGTACCGAGGGATCCTCCTCGTAGATGGTATGTAAAGTCTTTCCTAGGGAGGTCATTAATAGTATCCACTTATCAATATTGGGAGTAGTGGGTGATGAGTGACATAGGAATCTATAGAGTGTTAGCTAATTCCTTATATATATTTCATGGGGAAAAGAAATGATAATGATGGTGAGAAGGGAAAAGACTGTGACAGCTGCGACATAATGAGATTGTGATGAAAGTGAATACTGTGATGTAAAATGAAACATTTGGAAATTGGGTAGAGAATTCAATCCAGACAAGATTTTATTATAGCCATTCTCAGTGTTGCAAAATTCATCTCTGAGTCAGACATAGGTGGTCAGCCTATATCTCACTATCCCGGGTCGAATGTAGATGACCAGTCTATATTCCACCGAGGTTCCATGAATTTTGAAATACTCAGTTCAGTTATACTAAAACTATGTCCTTCACAATTACAAACACGTTCAGAAAGACTAAGGCAAGTGACCAAACTCTAGGTCGAATGATAAAACTATGCAAGGAGAAGGCGTAACAATGAGATGCATATGTTATGTAAGCATACTAATAGGGAACACAATTATGGTAATCAACTAGATTAAATGAGTATGATATATCAGATAATGAGACACAAATCTCATCACCTATGTCAGCAACTAACCACAAATGAGGCTTCAGCTTGGCAGGCAGGCACGTGACGGTCATAGGGTTAAGTTTTCGTGAAAGTAGCTATAGTCTAGGTTTTAAAAACACTTAGTTCGCTATAGCCAAGGCTCTGATGCCAATCTGTCACACCCCCAAAATCGGGTCCAGCGGAAGCATACATGTAGCTGGGGTGTAACTCAATTGGTACCACAACACAAGTACAAAATGGTTTTCATTTCAATCATTTAGAATAGAATCGTTTAATCAAACGTGTTGAATTTACATTGTTAAAAGTAGTGCAGAAGTAGGCCCTTAAAATAGTTTAAACGGTCCCCATATGAATATCAAAGTCTTCTATGACCATGCCATGCCCCTGCCAAAACCTCCAGTAGCGTGCCATTCCTTAATACCTGAAAATACATGGTAAAGTGTCAACACGAGGTTGGTGAGTTCATAGAGTCTTGTGAAAAAGAATGTAATGCATATGAATGAAGATTTCCCAGCAAAGGCATCGTAAATCCACTCAGTTCCAAGTCCCGCCATAAGAGACTTGTAACCTGTGTGTTTACGACCCACTGCCTAATATGATTTGGTTTATGTAAACAAAAGTAATATGTGGACCAAGATTCAAAGATAAGTGTAGTTCGACCAATACATTTGGTTACGTGTTCAGTTCATTCGGTTATGTTACCTGTACATTCGGTTAGGTGACCCGTACATTCGGTTATGTGACCCGTTCATTCAGTCATGTATGTGCGTAGTGGTGGAGCCGGTTCATTCGGTTAAGTGTGCATAATAATGGAAAAAGGCTTGGGTCCAAAGGTAAAAAGGATTAAGTGTGATGCAAATGAATATACACTACATTCGATTGAGTAATAAATTCATAACCGGAGCAAATAAATGTTTGACTAAACATGTAGCATAATCAATTAAATCAAGTATACATTTAGATGAAAACGAGCATGTATTCTCCCCTAAAGATTTTACCAAAACAATTGAAAGAGTAGGGGCTATGACTCACCTGGTGCGATGGCTACGATGACAAAAGTGGATACACTAAAATGAGGTACAATCACTAACCGCAACTTGAATATTTGAGGTAATTTGAAGATGATTTGATTAATAACCTTGAGGTTCTTATTTCAAAACCTTAACAAGGATTATATAAATGACTTGTAATTATCTTGTTCTTGAAAAATGATGAGTTCTTCTTGTTGTTCTTGTTTGAGCCGTGCACCCCCATAGAGAAAGGAAGAAGATGAGAGCTTTTCTAGTTTATTTTGGTAAAGTATATGTGTAAATGACTAGAAATATCTCAAGTCTTGCTATGTAAGTTTGGTCTTGACAAAAAGGACATGTATTAAATGAAGTTAGTAGCTAAAATTCAAGGTTTGTAAGAGATTGGTTGGGGGTGGGGCGGCAATGTATGGGGTGGATGAGTGTGTAAGAATTTCTTGGACTTTTGATGTAGTTTAGGAAGATATTTTTAGTTTTAGGGGATACCGGGTACCGAGTTAACTAGAAATCAATTTTTACGGAACAAGACGAGATATATAAAAGTTGTAAACTTCATGAAATTACATTCCTGATGAGAATCGGGTGTTAGAATAGTTGTCGTGTTGAAACAGCGAAAACCGACAGAAGTTTAATCGTATACCGGTAAATACGGTAAAATCCTCAAAATACCGGGTAAATTAATAATATAAATTTTATATTAATATAATGAGTACGAAAATATATTAGGATCGTAGACGGGAGTATTGGGTATATGTTAGTAGCAAAAACTGAGTGGTAACGTTAATTACAAATTAATCATACGTAAATGGAAATAATGCATATCCGTGCATGGTCTAAAGTGTTGATGACGTTACTGGTGATATATAGACTACTCCAGTCTATATGACATATCCCTACTAATGATGCATGGATTCGCAGCTAAACCTAACTGGTTACACGAATGTAAATACCCATAAACTAAATTTACGATGAAATAAGTAATGCACGTGAATAGTGTTTTCCCTCCAAAAGTGAATAGTGTCATGTGAATAGTAAAATTTTTGAACGCTTCTCGGAATCTCAAACTAACTCCGAAAATGATGAATAGTAAAATGATGAATAGTGATCAATGAATAGTAAATGATGAACAGTAACTTCCTGAGTTGAATAATGAAATTTTGACATTTGAAAAGGACCTAAAATTACGAGTTGTGACAGTCTTCCTCTCTAACGGGAACTTCGTCCCGAAGTTCAGTTTGTGTTGGTCTCTAGAGTGGTATTGGTGAAAAGATGATGATATTTATCGTGTAAACTACTGAGCTCTAATGGGAGCTCAAGTCTGATGGTCACTAGGCTCATTCTGTCTGAAATATTTAATGGTCCAATGTATCTCGGGTTTATCTCTCCATGTTTGTGAATTGTGTCTCAATGATGTTGTCCTTGGGATCGTGTGATATCTATTGTTGTAAGTGAATCCAATTTATAGCAAATGGTCAGCCCAACCATTTCCAGAATCAATCACACCCGATTTGGGCATATCTCCCTATGTTTGAATCATTCTCTAATTCTGACCATTGGTCTGAAGATGATAGGTGGTGTGGTTCCAAAGGAATCTTAATGAAATCTGCCAGAAGTTTAGGGTGAATCGAATTCCTCTATTAGGAATAATTGAAATGGATATCATGAATTTTGTGGAAAAACTTACAAGGTTAAGTCCGTCAAAGGGTGTTGTTGAAAATAATAGATTAGGATAAGGTTGTGATCCTCTGCAGGATGTCATGAATTGAGTCTTTCCCCACCTATGATGCTTAGTCTCCATTACTAAGATTTTCCCCCAAGCTCTATGTCATCAAATCACAAAATCCTAAATGTACAAGTGATGTAATATAGTGATCGATTTTCAAAGTCTGTTTTGAGATTGTATGTTTTGTTCATAAACCTTCCCTGAATAAATGAATTTAAAACTTTAAGCAAACAGATTTCTAAGTAACATTTTTCTTGATGTTTCAAAATTTAATAGTTATGCAAGATAGGACTATTTTCAACATGAGGTGGATAGTATGATTTACCAAAGATCGATGTTTAAAATTTCTTAGCATCCAGTAGTTTTGTAAAAGATTAACCAAAAGGAATTTGCTTGTCAAAATAAGTGCCTCAGAAAAGTATGTCTTACAAGATATATGTTTTGTATGACTGTATTTTGGAGAAAATCCATTTAAATGTGAAAGTATTAAGAGGATAAAATAGTCGGGTAGGTATGTCTGCACAAATGCATAGGTATCTAACATGTTTGAATAATGTCTATTGGTGAGGACATGTTCAATTGAAGGTTCTATAGTCTTGGTTTGGAGGTTGGATGTATCTCTATAGTGTTGCTTAGTGAGCATTCGCATCGAAACTAATCTTGTAATTCAGTCAAGCCAATACTTTCTAGATGGTAGAATTTTGGTGATCAGGCCAGTGATAGCGGTTCGAATGGTTTTGTGATATCTTGAGGTTTCTGTTGAGTTTTGAATGGTCTTAATGTACCGAGGGATCCTCCTCGTAGATGGTATGTAAAGTCTTTCCTAGGGAGGTCATTAATAGTATCCACTTATCAATATTGGGAGTAGTGGGTGATGAGTGACATAGGAATCTATAGAGTGTTAGCTAATTCCTTATATATATTTCATGGGGAAAAGAAATGATAATGATGGTGAGAAGGGAAAAGACTGTGACAGCTGCGACATAATGAGATTGTGATGAAAGTGAATACTGTGATGTAAAATGAAACATTTGGAAATTGGGTAGAGAATTCAATCCAGACAAGATTTTATTATAGCCATTCTCAGTGTTGCAAAATTCATCTCTGAGTCAGACATAGGTGGTCAGCCTATATCTCACTATCCCGGGTCGAATGTAGATGACCAGTCTATATTCCACCGAGGTTCCATGAATTTTGAAATACTCAGTTCAGTTATACTAAAACTATGTCCTTCACAATTACAAACACGTTCAGAAAGACTAAGGCAAGTGACCAAACTCTAGGTCGAATGATAAAACTATGCAAGGAGAAGGCGTAACAATGAGATGCATATGTTATGTAAGCATACTAATAGGGAACACAATTATGGTAATCAACTAGATTAAATGAGTATGATATATCAGATAATGAGACACAAATCTCATCACCTATGTCAGCAACTAACCACAAATGAGGCTTCAGCTTGGCAGGCAGGCACGTGACGGTCATAGGGTTAAGTTTTCGTGAAAGTAGCTATAGTCTAGGTTTTAAAAACACTTAGTTCGCTATAGCCAAGGCTCTGATGCCAATCTGTCACACCCCCAAAATCGGGTCCAGCGGAAGCATACATGTAGCTGGGGTGTAACTCAATTGGTACCACAACACAAGTACAAAATGGTTTTCATTTCAATCATTTAGAATAAAATCGTTTAATCAAACGTGTTGAATTTACATTGTTAAAAGTAGTGCAGAAGTAGGCCCTTAAAATAGTTTAAACGGTCCCCATATGAATATCAAAGTCTTCTATGACCATGCCATGCCCCTGCCAAAACCTCCAGTAGCGTGCCATTCCTTAATACCTGAAAATACATAGTAAAGTGTCAACACGAGGTTGGTGAGTTCATAGAGTCTTGTGAAAAAGAATGTAATGCATATGAATGAAGATTTCCCAGCAAAGGCATCGTAAATCCACTCAGTTCCAAGTCCCGCCATAAGAGACTTGTAACCTGTGTGTTTACGACCCACTGCCTAATATGATTTGGTTTATGTAAACAAAAGTAATATGTGGACCAAGATTCAAAGATAAGTGTAGTTCGACCAATACATTTGGTTATGTGTTCAGTTCATTCAGTTATGTTACCTGTACATTCGGTTAGGTGACCCGTACATTCGGTTATGTGACCCGTTCATTCAGTCATGTATGTGCGTAGTGGTGGAGCCGGTTCATTCGGTTAAGTGTGCATAATAATGGAAAAAGGCTTGGGTCCAAAGGTAAAAAGGATTAAGTGTGATGCAAATGAATATACACTACATTCGATTGAGTAATAAATTCATAACCGGAGCAAATAAATGTTTGACTAAACATGTAGCATAATCAATTAAATCAAGTATACATTTAGATGAAAACGAGCATGTATTCTCCCCTAAAGAGTTTACCAAAACAATTGAAAGAGTAGGGGCTATGACTCACCTGGTGCGATGGCTACGATGACAAAAGTGGATACACTAAAATGAGGTACAATCACTAACCGCAACTTGAATATTTGAGGTGATTTGAAGATGATTTGATTAATAACCTTGAGGTTCTTATTTCAAAACCTTAACAAGGATTATATAAATGACTTGTAATTATCTTGTTCTTGAAAAATGATGAGTTCTTCTTGTTGTTCTTGTTTGAGCCGTGCACCCCCATAGAGAAAGGAAGAAGATGAGAGCTTTTCTAGTTTATTTTGGTAAAGTATATGTGTAAATGACTAGAAATATCTCAAGTCTTGCTATGTAAGTTTGGTCTTGACAAAAAGGACATGTATTAAATGAAGTTAGTAGCTAAAATTCAAGGTTTGTAAGAGATTGGTTGGGGGTGGGGCGGCAATGTATGGGGTGGATGAGTGTGTAAGAATTTCTTGGACTTTTGATGTAGTTTAGGAAGATATTTTTAGTTTTAGGGGATACCGGGTACCGAGTTAACTAGAAATCAATTTTTACGGAACAAGACGAGATATATAAAAGTTGTAAACTTCATGAAATTACATTCCTGATGAGAATCGGGTGTTAGAATAGTTGTCGTGTTGAAACAGCGAAAACCGACAGAAGTTTAATCGTATACCGGTAAATACGGTAAAATCCTCAAAATACCGGGTAAATTAATAATATAAATTTTATATTAATATAATGAGTACGAAAATATATTAGGATCGTAGACGGGAGTATTGGGTATATGTTAGTAGCAAAAACTGAGTGGTAACGTTAATTACAAATTAATCATACGTAAATGGAAATAATGCATATCCGTGCATGGTCTAAAGTGTTGATGACGTTACTGGTGATATATAGACTACTCCAGTCTATATGACATATCCCTACTAATGATGCATGGATTCGCAGCTAAACCTAACTGGTTACGCGAATGTAAATACCCGTAAACTAAATTTACGATAAAATAAGTAATGCACGTGAATAGTGTTTTCCCTCCAAAAGTGAATAGTGTCATGTGAATAGTAAAATTTTTGAACGCTTCTCGGAATCTCAAACTAACTCCGAAATCGATGAATAGTAAAATGATGAATAGTGATCAATGAATAGTAAATGATGAATAGTAACTTCCTGAGTTGAATAATGAAATTTCGACGTTTGAAAAGGTCCTAAAATTACGAGTTGTGACAATGATGCACTAAAGCGTACATCAGATCGAGGAAACATGGATATAAAGTAATCCATGCCCAGGTGAATTTCACCCGGTAAAAGGAACAACCGTCTTTTTGGCGACGTGTTTTCCTCATTTTGAAAAACGGGTTGCTATCTGAAGTAATAGCAAACCATATTTTTGAAGTCTGGGTTACAACCATAAATGACTGCAAGCCATAATTTTAAGTCCGGGTTACAGCCTGAAATGACTGCAAGCCATAATTTTGAAGAATGTTATGAGAAACGACATGTTTTTGAAAAAAACATTATTTGAAAAAAAAAAAACAAAAATACAAAAATACAAAAAAAAAAAAAAAAAAAAAAAAAAAAAAAAAAAAAAAACAACTCTTGCTCAAGCATATGTTTGATTCCGTGTCATTATTGAATGACATTTCTAGAAACGTACATAATATTGATTACACAAGAGACATGTCGTGAGAGGAATATTTTTGGATTTTCTAATTTTCTAATTTTTATGGTTTTTATATGTTTTATATTTTTCTATTTTCATTTTGTTTTTTATAATCTATATACAAGGATACTAATTAGTTTAAGAGGATGTTGACATGAGTAACGAAATGAGAGTATTGTTCAGCTCGTTGTAGAAGTCTGTAGTCAACATCTCTTAAACTTTCACCACCAAAGCTTTCGAGGCTCACAAATTATCGTCTGAACTTGTTGTAGCCATGATGTAATCTTAAACGGGATTTTACAACTCTTGTGACTTAAACCGAGAGATCGAATCTCTCTCGGGATTTTACTAAAGTCAACAAAAGAAACCGAAAGATGTAATATGCGAGTTAGACTTAGAGAGAGATCTTGGATAAGTGAACTTCATTTGCATTAAGTGTCAAGTCGCGACAAGTCAAATTCCAATAGATCCGATCGTAATAAGTCAAGTCGTAAATATTAACTCACAACGTCAAATTGCAATCAGACTAATCGAAACAACTTAAGTCACAACAATTCACCAAACACAAGTAGTTAACAAATCATTAGAATCTCACAACTGAGTTAATCGCTAGACACCACCAAATTGCTGAGTTTTAGTCTCCTCAATGTGAAGCTTTGGTAGCTTCCTCCACCGACAATCATCTTCATGAGACCACTTCCCCAAGTATTTGAAGTGATGTAAAAAGTCTCGTTAAATGACACTCAAAGACCTAAAGAAAATGATAGCACCGAAGTAACAAGGTGAACCATGGATCATCTCTGCGGTTATCAATCCCGGAATGTATGATGAAGCCCGATCACATGACCTTGTTGTACATCCCCAATGTACACATTACTTTATGGTTTGGAGCAGTTGTCTATTCGGGGGAATAAGATATCAACATCTTCATTTCACCAAATGCTTTCTAGTTAACTTACACATACCAACTCAATCCATATTGTACGCATGTATCCAACACAAGAAGAAATGATGACACCAAAGTAACAGGTTGAAGCACTGATCATCTCTACGGATATCTGCTCCGGAATATATGATTAGGCCCGATCACGTGAACCTTTTGCGCGTCCTTGATGTACACAAATCTCTCCCCTGATGGTTGCGATCTCATCGAAATCATCATACCATTGTGTACATGAAGCATTAACCAGAAGCACTTTACCATAAACTATATCAGCTCATATGAAGACGTCGATAAGCAATATCATCTCATACTTCAAATGTTCTTCTCATATTTCTTCCCACTGAAAGCTGAAGTAGTACATACCACAAGTATCAGAAGACCACTTCCCCCATGTAGTTGGAATGATACACCAAACGCCACGAGTTAATACACTGATATTCTCTGCGGTTAAGACATTTGTCTTCCCGGGAAAACTTCAATTAAGAAGAAGTATTAAGTTCATCATATGTACTCATTATGCATTCAGATGTATGTCTCCTTCCCCCTTGCTGGTTTTGATACCTCAGAATCAGCAACACACTTTAAGCACACGTATTTGAAATCTTGTGAGAAGAGTTCACATTGGCTCAGATGTATTATGTGAGAATCAATTGCTTCAAAAACTCTCTAATGACTATCTTAATCAACCCTTATGTAGGCTATTTGAAGTGACCACTGATGAAGTAAACCCAATATACCAAACTTGAAACTGAAGTAGAATTCCCCGTTCTTGTGACTTAAGCTTGCACTAATGTGTGACAAAGAGCGGTGTAGAGAGTTCATACAACATCGAATCCCTAAGTACTCTATACTCTTCAACCAACCAACCATCAAGTATAAGACGTACATCACCTCTTGACTACCAACAACTTCGTGTGAGTTGTAACACTCCTTAAAGTGATAGTTATTTAGTGGTAATAAAAATGTGGAATCACCAAAATAACTAGATATCCAAGTCTTCGTCATTGTAAAGGTAAAAGCTCAAGCAAGGATCTCGAAGAATCTTCATCAAACCAACCCCGACTTCAAGATAAAATAAGATCACTCCTTTGTGAAATTCAACTTCAATCTCAAATAAGGGATACTAAATAAACTCCGTGATTACTTGACATTCCATGTCCAAATTCTTAGCCGTTTTGACATTTTAGCCGACATTTTCCATAATGTCCTTCGGGTTGATTTATAGAGTGCACATTGGTAGGAACAACAATCCTTGATTATAGAACAAAACGAAGGATCATTATTCAAGTGTGCATCTTCACAATCATGATAGTCATCATCAACACCTTGAGGAATAACTAAAGATTGGATTACTTGAGTAGTCTGAGTAATGCTTCTGGATGGTGCATCTTGATCAATCATCATTCATTGAAGCTTGGAAGTAATCATCAAACATAAAACCCAGACATCCTTAGTTAATGGAACATTAGGTGTTGGAGGAGAGTCGTATGACGAGTTGTATGACCATTCTACAATCATAAATCACCATGTGGTATATTCACACTTCTCCCCCTCAAAAATTGCAAGCGAGGTTTGCCATTTTTGATTTGAGCAAGTGAATAACAATACAATTAATCATGTATTTTATTCACACTTCTCCCCCTCAAAAATTGCACACGAGGTTGCCATTTTTGATTGAGCATGTGAATAAGAAATACACTAAATCATGTAGTTTATTCACCCTTCTCCCCCTCAAAAATTGCATACGAAGTTTGCCATTTTTGAATGAGCAAGTGAATACGAATTCGAGCAAAGATGAGTAGATCCACTTGATGACTGAACGAACATGGAGGAAGGATGAATCGTGTTGTTGAGAATGGTCAAAACTAAGAAGATTTCTCTTCTTCCGAAGATAAGGCACACTGAATCGTACACCTTTCTTTTCTTTGATGAACGGGGCCTGAAGTGTTGTCAGCAGACACCATAATGATGACAATTGGGACCGAGACTTGAACTGAGGTGTTCAAACATCATAGTCGTTGAAGAACGAGGCCTGAACTGAACTGAACAGACGTCATAGTGAGCATACATCAACATTGACCTTCTATACCTCCTGAAGTAGGAGATATGCTTGCTTTAAGCCTCCATACTTTGAGTCTTCTCGTGTGGTGAATGATTGATGTACCTGCAACTGAGTAAGGACTATCTGCACTAACATTACAAACTTGATTGCATATATATGGGTTAGTGACAAAAGTATCCAAACCCTTGGGTGTTTCACGGTCAACCAAGGTATTGCCATTGGTAAGTATCTTTCCGGTAGCTATCCACTTAAGTCCAGCGTCCTTAGAAATTCTACCAGTTGGAATCCACTTATGGCAAGGTCTAGGATTGTTAAGCTTCTTATGCACAGTGGAAGACTTATCGATATTCCTAGTCTCCAAAGATTTAGCAGTTTGAATCCACCTAGGAGAAGTTATAGGTATGTTTTGCTTCTTATGCATTGTGGATGACTTACTATAAATCCTAGACTTAACAGGTTGAACCTTAGTCCTAGGAGGGATCATACAAGGTTGTGAACCTAAGATTCCATCCTTATGAAGTAGTGCCCTTTTCCTAGCCTTTTCTATATCATAGTTCTTGTGCAAGTCATTTATATCATAAGTGTTTTGAACCTTAATGCTAGGTTTCAACACTGTTTTAGAACTAATCCTAGAGGAGCTGGGTGTAGGAGTAACTACTTGTTGAGGTTTAGCAGAACTAGAGGCAATAATCTTAGGCCAATAATGTGGAGTGACTGGTTTTGTCAAAACTTTTTCCGCATCAACTTGGGAGGCAAACCGAGTTTTTGAAAATTTTGGTCGTTCAGATCTAAAAGCACTCAGTTGTCTAACAACTGATTGGTTTCTATTGGATTGTAAAATTGGTTTCCCCAAGATTGATGGTTTTGCAAACTTAGTGTTCACACTATTCCCTGTTGCTTTTCTTAGTTCGTTCTTTAATGCTGTAATTGTGAACCCCTTTTCCAGAATTTGAGCTTTGAATTCATCATTTTTGGCAATCAAAGCAGTTATCTGTTCTATAGTCTTAGTTTTCGTTTCTTTGATTGAATCACACAAGTCTTTACAATGAATTTTCAAAGACTCATTTTCCTTAAGTAACTCAGCCACATATTGTTCCAATTCAAAATTTCTTGTTGCAAAAGTCTTACAGACATGATTATCCTCAACTTCATTACACACATCACACATCTCCGAAATACGTTTTTTCAGGTTGTTGATTGTCAAGTTTTTGGCTTCCAGCTGAGCTTTCAAATCATTTATCATAAAGAATTCACGGAAATCAGGAAGTTCCGGATTTTTACACGGTTGATTAGTTTGAAAACTTTATTCCTTTTGTTGCATTGCAATTTCAAGTGAAATACAATGTTTTTCAAGTTGTGCAAATTTGTTTGAAAGTTCATTAAAAACTTCTTTATCAACCACATCATTTGATTTAAAAGACTCAGCAATAAACAAAGGATTAACACAATGTTTTTCAAGTTGTGCAAATTTGTTTGAAAGTTTATTAAAAACTTCTTTATCAACCACATCATTTGATTTAAAAGACTCAGCCATAACCAAAGAACTTGACTCATCATCACGTTCAGCATCCTGATCACTTTCTCCCCCTTTATGATTCATATTTGTTAAATCAGAGATGGTATTGCTATCAGTATTTTTCAACAAATATGTGTTATAACTGGGCATAACTTGATCAGTATGCAGTCGTTTATCAGAAAGCACATTATGATGTTCAGTTAGGGGTACCTCAGCACATGACACTTGTTCTTTTACTGGTCTTAATTCAGTGCCCATGTCTGGAGTATCACTAGTCACTGAGTTGCAGGGTGTGTCAAGCTTATCAGTCTTTGATTCTTTGCATATCGTGACACCTGACCCAACATCCGATGCTATACCCGAGTCACCAACACCATCATATGCTTGTACCCTACATGCCTTCACCTTGTCATCATAAGCAGGTATATGCTGTGCCTTTTCGTTAATGAATTTTCACTTTATCCATAAGCTGGACAAGTGTGTCTCTGAACGTGTCAACCTCAATTCCCGTGTGATCAGCAAAGCACATTTTCGTCATCTCACTATAATGATCATAATCCAGAGTGAATTTCGAATCAAAGAACACTTGGAATTGTTTGTTGATCACACAAAGGGCAGCCATGGATCCCATTTTGGAAAATTCTCCTTGGTCAAGTTGTTGTTGTAGTTGATCTAAGTTAAGAATCATTGTGCATGTGAAAGTCTGAACATCTTGACCAAAGAGTGTTGCAAATGCACGTTAGAATCCCATCTTGAATCCAGTTCCCTCTAGAAGTACCGATAGGTGTGAATGAAGTTGTTGGAAACATTCTATGCAACAATCTTTTGCATTATCAATCAATTTAAGTGGCTGGTGAAGTACACTCTTAGATCTGACAGAGTCTGAAGTAGTAGACATGATGTAAACTAGCACGGGATTTTGCAATTCTATGATTTAAACCGAGAAATAGATTCTTTCGCGGGATTTTACAAAATCAAGAAGAAACCGTGAAATGATGATTAATAGAATGCGGTAGAGGCAGATTGTTGATGATGCGAAGAAGAATGAGGTCTTGTAGATAATTGACAATGAAATATCAAACAACGTGTGTATTTCGAAATTCAAATAAACCCGGTAGATAAATCCAATAACCCAAAAAAATATCTCAACTCAAAATAATTCTCACTCTCGAATTATTGAAGCACGATCAAAACCGTTGCCAGCGAATATCTCAAACAAAAATATCACTCAAACTTGGATTCTTGAAGCACAATCAAAACTGTGGCCAAAATTATAGAACAAACAAATTTTGACAAAAAGAGAATTTCAGACAAATAATGTCATACCAACGTTAACTACAAAATACGACCCTTGTTGGATTAATCTCGAGTCAGCCCAATCCAAAAAAAATCATCCAGCCCAATAACAAGTGATTCACAAGAGCCCAAATCCACAAAACTAACCAATCCCTTACAACCCTAAAATTAGGACTATAAAACCCCACTTAATCACCAGTTAACCCAACCCTAATCACGCCTCTCCTTTTTTATTTTTTCTGGTGCAGCCACACTCTCATTTTTAAAAAAATATTCGACCCTTCCCTTTGTTTTATTTTACTGCCCGAGCAAAGCCACAACACAAAGCATCAATGGCTTCAAGTTCTCATAAAATATCAAAGGTGCCTTGAAGCTTTGCTTCACATGGATCGATGATGGGGTAAAGACAACTTGTGAAACTTAACTGATTAGAAAACAAGTTAGAACCTGAGATCACTTCTTTTAGCTTTCGTATTTGTCTAGATCTTGATTGAACCGAACCATGAGGGGGATGTCACACAAGTTGTGATATTCTTTCTTTAATAGAGTTCGAATATTAAAGGAGATTTTTCTTCGCAAATAGATCTATGATGGGTTGCTTAAAGAACTTTGTGAGTCTTTTAAGGTGACAAGTTTAACAAACTGAGATCTTATATTTCCTTTTCTTGTTTTCTTATATTATTTGGTTGAACGAACATCCGGAAACATGAAACTGAAGCTATTTGATTGTTTCTTTAATGGTTCGGATATCATAAAGTATCGAATGGTACGAAATAGATCAGTGATGTGGTTGGTTAATCCTCTTAAGATCTTTCAAGATTGTTGTATGAGGTGAACACGACTGAGATCCTTTTATTTTCTTTGATTTATGATTCAGTTCAATAGGTATAAGTGAGTTTGTTGTTGTAGCCGAGAGTTGAGATGTAAGTAGGTTTAGATGATTTGGATCTTGTTGTTCACGGTTTGGACAACTCGCTAAACTCATAAGTCATCAACTCACTGGAATCACACTGAGCAGCTCACTAGAATTATAAGTAGTCAACCCGCTACTTTTGACAAGTATCAACCTGCTTCTCATGACAAGTATCAACCCGCTATTTTTATGCTAAATAACTCGCTACTTTTATGATTAACAACTAGCTACTCTAGTAAGACAAATGAGTCGCTATCTAGCAAGTTTGTCTTCTTTCCCTTTTAATGCAAAATGCCAATACGCTACCCATTTCCAGAACAACTTGCTATGATGAATACCGAACCAGCGACCAACTCGCTAGAAAGAAATAGACGTTAACACCCCACGAATTGAACAAAAACCACCATTAGGGTAATGAATTCATCAAAATAAGTACAAAATACATCTTATCAATCATCCCTAGTCACGAAAGTACAACAATAACATACACAAAAACACACAACGAAATCACACAAGGTTGTAGAAGATAAAGACAATTCGAACTAAAAGTGAACCACAATACCAAGAACAAATCCGAGAAAAACCAAGTCCTAAGATGAAACCATGGCTCTTGATACCAATTGTAGGATTCTCATAATTGTAACATGTAAGGTTATTGTGATTATGGTTCAAATAAGGAAAGAATTAAAGAGATGAAGAGAAGAGTTGGGAGATATTCCTAGAGAGAGAAAGTGTAGAGAGAAAAATGAGAAGGTTAGATTAAGTGAAATGGAAGCTCCAACCCTCTCCACATGTGGAGAGGGGTATTTATACTAAGCTACAAACGCCCACACCCGGCTGTGGATCAGGCATACAGTGGGTAAAGACCCGTCCTTCTTCCACGGTGTTACTAAAACTAGTACTAACTAACTAATATATAAACTAACTACGAGCTAACTTAACGCTATTACAATAATTAGGTGACCGACACTTTTACAGGAATATTTGTATTCCTAACAACTTATAAGTATGAAAACCATGACATATCATACAATGGAGTACAAATGCATGTTCGAATAATAAAAATAAATGACAACTTACCGTAAATAGCATGAAGCTCATATTCTGGAAACAAGGGAGTTTGAATCTGCCAAACTGGAGATAACATTACCATGGTATTGTTTTGTGGGTGAGTGTTGAAACAAGGGAGTTCGAATCATTTGTGTGTATGATTTGGTCGTCTTAAATTGTTCTACACGAATCGTTTGATTAGCAAATAATGTCCTCGTCGATTATCGTGCCTGGGTGGGAAGAGTTTTGTCATGCAGGCGGGAAAGTTGAAATGACGAAAATACCCTTACGTGCAACACGCGTGAGGACTGACTAACGGGCTTCGCTAACGATCGTTAGGCAAAAAACCGTTTTTGCAAACAAACGTCATCCTCAAGGACACTTTTTGCATAAGAAAACCTGCTCAGGGTCACTTTTTGCTAAAATTCTTGTATGAGGACAACTTTCGCAAAATCGACAAAGTTAAGGGACATTTTTTTTGCAGTTTACCCTAAATTTTATATTACTTGTTCACGTATATGTATATAACAAGTGAAAGATATCTATATGACAAAAAAGGTAAAAAAAATAATAATAAATAAATAAATAACTACAAAAGTAAATAAATAAGAAAAAAGGTTTTTTTTTTTTTTTTTTTTTTTTTTTTTTTTTTTTTGAGACACTATGATGACGTCATTGTTGAGGCCCTACTTTATTCAATTGTTGAAGTTATTGTTCTCATTTATGGTCACTAAAATCTTGGAGTAACTTACGAAAAAGTAAGAATATTTTATAATAAATCAATCATAAGATAATTATCATGGTGTATTTAAAACACCCCTTTCTTGCTATATAAAATTTTATAAAAATGATAGATGGGCCTAATAAATAGGCCTAACCGTGGACCTACCACATAAATAGGCCTAACCGTGGACCTACCACATTAATAACTTGTAGATTTAATGCGGTAGGTCCACGGTTAGGCCTATTTATTAGGTCCATGTATCACATCTCAAAATTTTAAAGGGTTTTGCTAATGACAGTCCTAAGGGCTGTGGTTAAGAAGTGAGTTTTATTACAATTGGATGTAGGAAATTAAATCATCCAATCAGAATCAACTCATCAAGTGTTGGTTGTAAATTCGTATTTTTAAGGATTGTCTCCGCTTTTTTCGGAATTTTCATCCAATCATAATCATTCATTATAATCATGTAATAAAAATTGTATTCTTAATCACAGCCTTTAGGATTGTCGTTAGCAAAACCATTAAAATATGTAAGGCTATACAACTTTAAAATTATGTCTAAACATGAATATTAAGGTAACAAAGTAAATAGAGTAGATTAGAATGAGTATTAACTTGCTGCGTACAAAAATAATCTTTCAACCGCAGTTGTAGAATATCTTATTGCCCAATAAGCTATACTGTTAGCAACCATTTGGGCACTTGTATAGTTTTTTTGTTCTCAAGAAACTCAGAATGTTTGAAATTGATTCGTAAACGACTACAACATATCAAACACATTTGGATTAGAAGAGTAATGTATGTCTCGAATTTTCAATGCATATGTATACTACCTTTAAAATTGAAAGCATGTGGAAATATGAAATTATGGTTTTACCTAAGTTACTCTTCTCTTATAAGAGTTTGAATTTGAGCACCTTTATACAAGGGTGTAAATGAGTCGAATCGAGTCAACTTTAGTAGAACTTGACTCGACACGAATATTTTGTTCAGCTCGAGCTCGACGGGCCTTCATGAGAAATTGAAAGCTCGAGCTCGACTCGAAAAGCTTGAAATATTGTAATCATGTGTTTTTCAAACCAACTAGAATTGAAATATAATGTAAGACTTGAGTTCGGCTCGAGCTCTTCTTTGCAAAACTCGATACATTCATAAATTAATCTTATATACATTAGGTGACGACACCATGCTGATTTAATTGGGCTAATAGAATTAAATGTTAGAGTAAACTGCAAAATTCATCCATGTGGTTTGTGTATTTTCGCAGATATCATCCCTATCTAAAACCTTTGGCATTAAACATCCCCAAGTCCTCAAACATTTGGTACTAACCATCCCTGAGCACTAATGTCGTTAGTTTTACCCGCCAAGTGTTAAAATAATATTTGCCCGTTATTCCCCGTTCATATTTTTGCACCGTTAGTCCTCATTTTTTAAAATGAATTAAAAAGAGCAACACAGGCTGAAACTCGGGTTTAAACTCGTTTTTATCCGTTTTCTATTTTAACCTTTTTCTGGCTTAAACTCGTTTTTATCTGTTTTTATACATTTTCGTCCATTTGTTTTATGTTTTTGTCCGTTTTTTACGTTATCGTCAATTTTTTATGTTTTCACCCATTTTTTATGTTCTCGTCCGTTTTTATACTTTTTTGTCTGTTTTTATACGCTTTCGTCCGTTTTTATACATTTTCTTCCGTTTTTATATGATTTCGTCTGTTTTTATACGCTTTCGTCCGTTTTTATGCGCTTTCGTCCGTTTTTATACGTTTTCGTCCGATTTCATACGGTTTCGTCCGTTTTCGTCTAATTTTATACGTTTTCGTCTGTTTTTCATGTTCTTGACTATTTCTTTACATTTTCGTCCGTTTTTTTATACTTTTGTCCAAAATTTTTTACGGTTTTGTCCAATTTATCCCTTTTTGTTTGTTTCTTTACGTTTTTATCCGTTTTTAACGTTTTTGCCCGTTTTATCTGTTTTCGTTCCTTTTTAAACGTTTTTATTTGCTTTTTTACGTTAAAAAATGAACAAAAACAGATAAAAGGGCAAAAACATAAAAAAGGAATGAAGACGTATAAAAACAAACGAAAAGGGATAAAATAGACAAAAACGTAAAAAGATAGACAAAAAGGATAAAAAAACGGACACACGTAAAAAAATGGACGAGAACGTAAAAACGGACAAAAACGTATAAAAACGGACGAAAACGTATAAAAACGGACGAAAATGTATAAAAACGGACGAAAGCGTATAAAAACGGACGAAAACGTATAAAAGCGAACGAAAACGTATTAAAACAGACAAAAACGTAAAGAGACGGACGAGAACATAAAAAGCGGACAAAAACATAAAAAATTGACGAAAACGTATAAAAACGGAAGAAAACGTATAAAAACGGACAAAAGTCTTAAAAAACGGACAAAAAAAATAAAAGAACGGACGAAAACATAAAACTCTTTTTCAACACTAAAACTATTTGCCGCTATAAAATCCAGTTGCTATGCAGGTATACATCTAGTATTATATTATTAGCAGAGTTGAGTCCAATATAAACCTCATATTTTTGAAATATCCAATAAACAAATTCTGGTCACTCATTTTCTCATCAAAATTAAAAAAAAGTCACTATTTACCTTTTTTTTATAGAAATAAAATATCATGCAAATGGTAAATCGTTAAGCGATAAAAAAATACATTATCGTGACGATAATTTTTTTATCTTTCAGTAGATGAGTAACTCGATATACTTTCGACGAATTTTTTTTTCGAGTTTTGATTTAGTGTTTAAATTTGCGTCTGTAAAAATCACATATGATTTTTATGTTAGGAATCACGTGTGATTTCACAAATCACATGTGATTTTACAATAACAAATCACATAGATTTTTTCAAACATAAATTTCAACACTTACAAAAAAATAAAAAAAAGTTCGTCGAAATTATATAGAAGTGCCCCTCCATAAAAAATGATTTAATTCTCAATATGATGATATGATTTTTTGGCATAACGATTAACATTTGTGAGATAACTACTTAAAAAAATGAAAATAGGTTTTGTTTGTTTTGAAAAAATGAATTGAAATGATTGATTTATTAGAAAGTAAAGTAAAGTAAAGTAACTCCAAATACCGTCTTTCACGGGTTATGGGGGAGGTTGAGATGTAGGCAGCCTTACCCCTACCTAAGGTAGAGAGGCTGGTTCCGGTTCTACCAAAGGTAGAAAAGACCTCCGGTCTTGCAAGGGATGAGGATCGAACCTTTGACCTCTGTCTCCAAAGACAAGGGTGTTAAGCACTTGATCCAACTTTGCTCTTTTGAAAGGATTGATTTATTGAATCCTTTAAAAAACTTGGGGTATACATTAAACTCTCTCTTGGTAGCAAGGTGAAAAGTTCGTAAAACTAAGCAAAGCAACCGGCGTGAGAAATTTACTTTTAAAAAACAACCCATATTAAGTGTTTTGGATATATTTATCAAAAATTGACATAAATTTTACATTTTTTTAATCAATTAACAAGATCTTTTATAAAGTTTTTACAAGTTTTATAATACTAAGGTTTGTAGTTTTGAACCACTTAAGGCCACAGGGTAGCCTAGTGGCAAAAAAACTTGTGGCTATCACTATAAATATGTGAGGACTCAAGTTCAATTCCTGCTAAGTGCAAAATAATCTTAAGTGGTTAAAAAAAAGGTTTGTAGTTTTAGTTTTAGGACTACCTTTATCAGTTAGAAACACAATTACTCATCTTCTATTTCTGCGTCACTTCAGCTTTCTCTCTCCATCTTTTTACATTCACTTTCTCTAAATATTCACCTTTATCACTAAACCACCATCACCGTTTACTTTTTTTTTTTTTTTACTTAAACTTTTATTCATAAAATAAAAACTTTACACAAATTTATACTAATTACAAAGGGTTTAGGACTTTCTAAATAAAGAAGTCTTAAAAACTTTAAGACCAAAAACATTTTTTTAATAGAAAACTAAAATTAACAAGCCAACCTTCAAATGAAAATAAATATTTTTAATTGTGAGAACTTTAATCTTATATTATATAAAGTTTAAGTAGCCTTATAAATGTAAATAGGTCATAATAAATGTCCCAAAAATTGATTCTATCATATGAAACCTTCAACATTGATTCCAAGCAACTCAAACATCTCAATTAGTATGTGTACATTGATTTCAAGCAACTCAAACGTGTCAATTAATAGTGGTTAGTCTTTTTACCTTCCCGTCCATGATACAAATATTTTATCAACTATATAATGTGTCAAAAATCACACACAACAAACCACAACTTCCTACACACCGCGTGCACATTGGGCTACAACTTATTATGGTGGTAAAGTAAGTATCATATCGTCTTACTTATTTAGCATATTGATTTATATTGTTTTATGTAAATTTCATATGTGTTTTGTGTATGTAACAATGTAGGACATAAAGATGGTGCTTAGGAGGTTTGGTAGTAATATCATCTTCTCTAATGGTTTAAGAGATCCTACACATCGTTGTGTTATCTATTAAGTGGAACATGCACGAACATTTTCAATTTGATCGAAAATGCAATATATTGATTAACTCTATTTAAGTTGCTAACGATCAACTATATCTAATTGTTTTTTGCAGCGCGTCAAGAAGCATTAAAGAAATAGATCGAGAAGTCACAAAAATTTTATCAAGAACAAAACATGCAAAAGGCTAATGAACAACAACGACAAAGACAACAACAACAAGAACAACAAGAACAGCGCCACGGCCACCAGTGGAATGAATACTTAGCATTAATATTAATAGTACGTTACAAATCAAACATGCAATATTTTACTTCATGTAATACCGATAAACGGGCTAATACTATTGATTCGTTAGCAAGTAAGTTTATTGAAATAATGTGACGAGCATTCAAGTTTTAGTCAATAATTATTACTACACTTTGTTGGTACGTTTTAATAGTTTTGCTCTTAATGTAGTTTTTTGTCTTGCGGTGTGTTAATGTCACTTTCTTAATTAAACGTCTTGGAATATTGCGTGACTTTGATATTTGATATGACTGTGTAAATTATGTCGATGTTACATATTGAAAATGGGGTAGTATATAATAAAAATATCTTCACATTATCATCTTAACAATGAGAATCTTCTAAATCGAAGAAGTATATAAAGGAGAAGAAAATTGGGTTTAGTTAAATGTCGGGTCTATTGATTGATTGGAGCGGGTTTATGGTTCGTACTTGGGTCATTTGATCTGATTTTTTATTATACGAGTTATAATTTATACTCTTGAATATCTAATTACTTTTATGTTTTATGTTTTTATAGTTTTGTTAAAAAAGAAATTTGTTTTATAGTTCACTTTTAATAATGTCATTTATTTGAACAACGAAGTCCGTCTTTCACAAAAAATGAGAGTTTCAAACATGATCTGAAAATTAGTCTCGAACATTACGAAAAAAACAATTAGATCCAACATGTGTACATTGCATGGGTCCTGAAGAATTGCAGAACTGTGTGCATCGCACGAGGATGAATATAAAAGGTCTCCAACATTAATGTCACCGCTTCATATTTAAAATAATTTATGTAACTTATACATATTAAAAAATTACATGTGAAGAGACTCTTTTCAATGTAACATCTTGAAAAAAGTCTCTTCACATATACCCTTTTAATGTTAATAAACTATTGTTGTATATTTGGGCCTCACTATCATACTAACAACCCGAAAATTTACACAATCATTTTCGCACAGGTCCTGAGGCAGCCCAAGTTATTTATGACGCAAATTAGTGGCAAACATAGTTTTTGACTCGACCTTAATTAAAACTGACAGAAATAAAGGCACCAACATTTTTCATGCCATGATAACAAAAGTTTTGGTAACATCACAACTTAGGAACTTATTGACCAACAAAAGTTGTAGTAACATCACAACTTAGGAACTTATTGTCAATAAACTATTTTAAATGTATGTCATGCTTAGAAAATGTGTGATACCATCACAATTTAGATATATAATGTTGAAAATAAGTGCCGAAACTTACATGTCAATAAACTATTTTAAATGTGTGCCATGATTAGAAAATGTGTGATACAATCACAACTTAGATATATAATGACGAAAATATGTGCCGAAGATTACATATTAGTTTTATATATCAAAATAAAGGGATGTTACAATTTTGAGAATAAATAATAATCTAAACTTTATAAATAACAATATGTCATAAAAAGTTTAAATATAAAATTTACCGATCAACTAAGGCCATACTAACAAAAGTCTAATAATGAAAAAAATTACTGCACATTACACTATAACCAATTAGATAAAGCCCGTGTACAACGCACGGGTCTGAATTACTCGTATTCATAAAACCCATTGACTTGTGAGTTGTAACAACCTATTTAATCAATCATCATCATGTAGTAAATGTGTTGATGGATTTAGTCAAACTATCCGAAAATCTGGACCATTAATGGGCTTATCCCAAATATACATGTGCCGGTAGTTTTATCCTAAAAGTCATGGTAAGTCTGTTGATAGATAAGTAGTTTAGTCACTTTATTTGAAGTTTTATTTGTAATGTTTTTAAATGTATTTGAATTATTATGGTTGAAAAACAAAGAAGATATCGGTCGCCTTACTGTGCTTAAAAGGTCACACGAAAAACATTTGTTCGTCATAAAAATAGTCACCGGGTACCCGCGCAATATAATTAAAAACGTAATTAAAAACGTAAACTAAAATGGTAAATTCCACCTCGCCTGGATCACTTACCTTTGCAACTCAACCCGTTCGCGTTCTTCTGGAGTCAAGTGATTAGTAGGCTTGAAATAGAACGCTTCGTCTTTTTTACGTTGTTTCATTTCTCGGATTCTCAACTCTCTATCCTTTAGTTCCAACTCCATCTTTTTTATCTCCAATAATTTGATAAGGTTTTGGCCCTTTTGGACATTGTACGGGTCGTTAACGCTTGCATATTCGTTGACCAACAACTTAGCCAACTAATAAGGATTTAAAAGATACCTTTTTAAGGGGTCATTTAGTCTCTAAAGTCGTATGTATTTGATTAAATATTGCCCTAGTTTCTTTTTGCATTTTAGGTACTTAGGACGCTAAATATAAAAACCGCCGCATTTATGGCTATTTTGGATGAAGAAACAAGAAAAACGAACAAGTCACGAATCTGTCAAGTAAGGCTTCCTAGCGGCGTCACACTTAACACGTGACGTCATCACTTGTATTTGAGGACCAAGATTCAGAGTTAATTTTATACGTGACGGCTCAGATGTTTTATAAAGAGACGGCGTCAAGACCCTCATGACGGCGCAAGAGATCAAACGAAACGGCGTCACAACGAAAATGATGAAACCCTAATTGCGGCAGGCTGACGGCATCCCAACCCATAACGTGACGCCGTCACACTTGTAAATCTATATATACTTTTGCTTGTTTTTCATAAATCGTGTAACATCTTGGAGGAACTATTAGGGCACGAATTTCAGAGCTTTTGTAAGGGTTTTACAGCCCTCAAAACCCATGTTGCATTGAAGTTAAGTAATTTATCTTTAATCATTCAATATGTATATGTGTTGTTTTAGTCAACGGGCTAACATTTTTCTTATCTTCACTTTAACATGATAGGCTAAATCTATTAGTGTTTGCTTAGATCTAATGAAACCTAGTTATTAATTATTGATTGTCGTCTCTTGTTTGATTGGTTGTTTGCGTTAGGGGTAGGAAAACTAGCTATAATCTTACAAGTGTTAGCTTGAAAGTCCGACTTAACGCCTTCATACCCTAGATTGCACTAGTTGGTTATTCGTTGTATTTATTGCATGAGTTGCGGCTTGTAGATAGTAGGAGATCCTAAGGAAATGACTTTTGTCACTTGTAGATCTAGAGTTTTCTAAAGGAGACTTATACACTCATTGAGTTAGGGAATTTGGCACCGCCCTACGACAATATAGGAATACAATGGGCCAATTGAACAAGGACGTAACAATTCGACTAATCAATAAGAGATAACTAAGGAGTAAAGAAATCTCACACATTTTCCTATCACAAGAGTTACAAATTTACTTTTTCTTGTTTATTAGTTTATTTAGTTATGTTTTAATTAATTAGTAGTTAAAACGCCCACTCTTTCAAACCCCGAGATTTTAATTGCTTTTCTAAAAAAATAAAAAAACGCAAAAAGAATCATCCCTCACCTTTAGATCTATCTCGACATACACTTCGGCCTTTACATATATTATTCCCTTATAGAAAGATCAATCCCTCGTATCTTGCCTATATTACACTACAACCATTAGATACATTGCCTAGGAGGATTGTAAAACTTCTTAGAGATCTTACAAAACCCCCCATCTCCAACGATTCCACATCAATGCAAGATGTCCACGAACCTCCTTTCTCTTTCCTCTTTGCATGGTCCTTGCCCATGGGACGTCTTGGACGAACTTCCTCCACTTCATTTTCCTTGTCCACGACCTCCGTATTCAGATTAAAACTACCCGCCTGTGACTCCCTCTTGTTGAACGAACTATAGCCGCTTGACTTGTATCTCTTGCTCTTATTTTCTTCTCATTGTGATACAAATTCTGGAACTTCTACAGAACTCCATTGTAAACAGGATTCCATATTCAACTTTATATTCCACAAGTGCCTGTTGATCATAATCCTCGTCTCCAACTCCACTACGCACCACCCGAATGACGTTGCCATACACAAAACAAAAATTAGCAGCATTCGGACGCACAATCTTCCATTTGTCGTTAACCATGTCGTATGTCCGACACTTGGTTAAAGGACAAGTTTTGTGCATGTGTTGCAAGATTTCAACCCAAAACCCTTTAGTCTTTCTCGTATTATTGACAATGCTATTTTTGGATATACGAACCCAATATTTGCACAATGCAACTTCTTCTTTGGGGGTCCATGCAATAGACCGTGGATCATCAATATTTCGGTTCTTCTTCGTCGGAGCGGCGTCTTCGATTCATCTTATTCTTTACGACCGGGACTTCTTCGATGAGAGAGTCCTCACGAACGGACTCCGAAAATTGAGGGGAATACATTTCTTGAAATGAGAGACATAGGTTGGTTCATATTTGGTTGTGATGACGAACCGCCCGTATAGGTTTGTGAGTCTTAGTTGGGGTTGTCGAATGGGAACGAGTTTGGTTGTGAGATTGGCTAAAAGCTTTTTGTTGTGGGAATTGGCTAAAAGCGTTTTGTTGTAGGTATGGGTTTCGGTATGGTTGGTTTAGGTAAGGTTGGTTAGAAGAATGCTTGTGGTCACAAGTTCATTTGTTCGTTTGACGGTGGAGTATTTCCGAGAGTGAATGTTTCTTCGGGTGTCGGGGGAGTGTCTCGGGTAGTCTTTCGTTGTTGACGTTTTGTGTTGCAGGGAGTGTTTTGTTGAGATATTTTGTTAGTTAAAATGGTATTGAGAGTAGAGAGTATATAATGTGAAGTTGTGTTTAAAAAGGGCTTTTATTTATTTTATTAATATTATTTTATTTTTTTTAACATTGTATCGGTTGCATATGTGGGGGGCCTACTTTTTCACATTGCCCGAACAATTACTGGCTCATCTTTGTGAGTGGATTTTGGCCTAGTTCGCACATGAGGGGAGGGGAAGGGGAGGGGTGACGCGTGACGGAGGGAGCTCACCGGTGGTCATGAGTGACCTAACGGATAGTCTAAGATACTATTAAAAAAAAAAAAAAAAAAAAAAAAAAAAAAAAAATCCCCTCAATTACTCAAACTTTAGATGTGGTCAGCCTGGATGTGGTTTTGAAGTTTTAGTTTCGAACACAATACCCAAAGTGAATGATTTGTTCCTAAATAACCCAAGCTTTCTATTAACAAAAATTGCAAACACTTTTAGAAAAATATGAAAATCGACTCATATGAACATAAGATTGCACTTTTCAAGAAATAAAAACAAAATTATTTTTAAATCTCGCAGCAACGCTCAAACTCCAGTATATTCGTTTACATATAAACCTAGTATAATACTATAACTCAAGTCGAGCTATATAAGCTTGAGCTCACTTGTTAAACCTTTCGAGCTCATTTACTGGGCTCGAGCTCGAGGCTCAATAAAGCTCGGCTTGAACAAGCTCGAGTTACTCGACAAAAGCTTAACTCGTTTCTTTTATATTCAATGCTATCGGACACGTTTACACTAATCACTGTCTCCAACTATTTGACAATTTAATATCAACAGCCTGCACAGCTGCACTAATATTAAACGCATCAACTTTACTTACTCCCACTGGCCTGCACAACGATACAGTACAAAACATATCACTAGACTACACTGCATGATACAAAAACATTTGGACACAATGAAACACAACATAAGATATGGTCAATCAGATGACAACTTCAAGAGGCTTATGTGTGTCCTGTATCCAACTTTGCTTTGAAAACATCGTTCATGCTATTAGAATCTTTATTGTAAAAAACGGTCTCATGTCAACAACTTATATAGCTCTCGCCCTCATTTGATCATTTTTAGATTCATCAAACCATAAACACGCAAGACATTTTTTAATTAACACGATGCATAGGCGATTTCAACGTGTGTACACTTCCATCAAGGAAAACACGATTGTTAGTTATGCAAAAGTAGCGACGGTTGGAGGGTTTTGTGACATTGATTTAATATTGGTAAAGGCAACGACTCCTGAGGATATACCTTTACGTGATAGGTATGTCCTCCAGCTATTGAAACTCTTCACGGTTTCAACTTCTGCTTACCGTACATTTGCTTCTAGCTTTTCACGACGGTTTAGCAAAACGAAGTGTTGGAGAGTTGCTTTAAAATGTCTAATTCTTATGCATCGTTTGCTTCGTGCATTGCCCTATAATTGCTCGTTTAGAACTGAGCTTCTATGGGCTCGTTCAAATGGTTTTCTTTCGCTAAATCCTTGTCCCTTTCGTGATACTTCCTCGTCTAATTCACACGATTACACACAATTTATTTCATCTTATGCTAATTTACTTGATGAAGCATTAGATTGCCTTACAATAGATTGTGAATTAGCATATGAAGATTCACAAGAGAACATCGAGTCCGAAGGAGATGAAGAAGAAGAAGAAGAAGAAATGATACTCCAAAGTTTCCCTGAAAAAATGAAAAGTGTCGGTGAAAAACTAGAGCTCTTGCCACAACTTCAAAGCCTAATTGATCGAGTAATCGAATGCAAGCCAAAAGGGGTTGCTAAGAGAAGCTTTCTCATACAATGTGCATTAAAATACATTGTCCGCGATAGTTTCTTTTGCTACGATAATTTCCATAGTGAAATACTTGCGGTATTAGATAATCTTATTCAGCTACCTTATAAAAGTTGCATGACGGCTTTTTGTGTGTATAAAAAAGCGGCGGTTCAAGCTGATCATCTCTCTGAATTCTATGATTGGTGTAAGTCCGTCGGGCTTTGTGGAATCTATGAGTACCCTTTTGTTGATCGAATCCCCGAGATCCAAATCCAAGCTTTAGAGAATTTTCTTAATGGAATGTGGCAGTTAACAGACTCGGGATCGTCCACTGGTTCTCCGGTGGAGTCTACTATTGATTCTTCATCGAGCTCGGTGGAAGACGATAAGCAACTTGTAAGGTTTAATCATTGGGTTCAATTTGATGATGATGAAAAGAAGGAAGAAAAGACTATGAGTTGGGAAGTGTTGCTTGAAGCATCGGTCATCCTAGCACCACTTTTGGTTTCGAATAATTACTTCTACCATGAGCCCGATAGCTTTGGTGTATCGTCAAATGATTTAAACGAGCAAACAGTTAACGATTTGCAGATTCAAGTGTACAATCCTTATGTGATCAACCCGTTTCACCAGGCTGAACTATACATACAATAGTTTTGTTGCACCAAATCCTACAACATCGTTTTAGGAATCAAGATTGTTAGATATTATTTCATCATTTCATCGAGGATGTATCAGCTTAAAACGTTGGTTTCGGTTTTTCCTAATATATATATATACTGTATACGCCGTATTGTATCATAAAATTTGTATTGTTTCATTTTTTACGTCACTCTTGAATATTGATTTGTGACCAAAAAGTATACGTAATGGGCTGGGCTGGGCTGTGTTTTTGGTTCTTTTAGTTTTCGGTCATCTTAGTAGTTATTGGGGGTTGCTACCAAACCAACTGGTTTTACACTTAACACTAAAGATAAATAGCGTAATATCATACTCCGTAATTAAATAGACATGTATGAAGACAAGATTTGAACTAATGACATCTGCTTTTTGCAGTGTGTACCTGACCATTAGACTACTAACTGTGAGGTGATCATGTGTATTCTAAATGGAAATTACAGTGAACACATATTTGCTTAAATAAATTCATGTTTTGTGACTGTAAAACCAATATATCAAACGCATTTTTTCAGGCCCGATATATCAAACATACTTTCAGACTCTTTGCTCTCGAAACAAATGTATTCAAATACTATCAAATCCAAACTCTCTGACCAAAGTGGTTTGATTAAGCCATAGGTTGTAGTCAACTTATATCGATTGTGTGATCAGTCGATAACAACTGTTAGAAAATTAGTTACCTCTAAGTTTAAGTTTCATTTGATATCACTAATTAATTGTATCAAAACATGTAGGTCTTTTGAAAAACGACTTGGCTAGTACTAGGAAAATAAGAGAAGTTGTCTTAATCAAGATCAAATGTGTTAGGAAAATTAAATAAACTAAACAAGTGAGAATCTAAGAGCATCTACAATGGGGAGTTTTTGCAAAAGCTTTTTACTATTCAAAAAAGCTTTTCAAAAGCTTTTTTCCATTGTAACAAAAGACTTTTAAAAAGCTTTGAACCAAAGACTTTGCACTAGCAAAGTGGTTGAAGGAAAAGCTTTTAGTTGCTAGCATTATTAATAAATGTTTCTAATACAAGATAGCTTTGCATTTAATGCCATAAATGCACCAAGTCATTGAAAGACTTGGTGCAATGCGGATGCTCTAAGTGCTATTACAAATTGGTTAAAGACTAGAAAGCATCAAAATGTTGTTGCATTCACATTCCAAGTACACGAACGACTTCGTCAGCTACCCTGTAACGACTTTATTTTGGGCGAAACAGACTTACGTCATTATTAACTATGTTGAAATATATTGATTTATTGTAAGTTACTTTTAAAGATTTATTTAGATAAATTTCATGTTAAAAGATTGCTAATATACATGTTATTTGGAAACCATGTTCGCGCGAGTATGGCTAATAGCAATGTTTTAAAAACCGGATCATTAATCAGCTGAGTCAAGTCATCGGTTTATCGAGTTATCGGTTCAACCTCTGGGTCAACATGGTTTTTTAAATATAATTAACTTTTATTTCAAATAACAAAAGAACGTCTATATAAATCATGACTAATCTATATATTGAGCTTAGAAAAACTTTTACCGAAAAAGATAATATGTAAAAATAAATTACATCGTAATTACGTATAATTAACTTGTGTTATTGTAAAAAAGCAAGAAAGAAACCCAAACCTGACTGGGTCTCGAGAACCGGATCACTCGGGTTGCGCCGGCAAGTCTAAATGGGTTGTTAAAATAAAAAACCCGGTTAATTTTAGTCAGAAAATTGGTTGAACTTACTAGATCGAACCGGATTCAAAACATTGGCTAATCGAATGGAATATAACAAAGTAAGAAATCACATGTCCATCGTGAGAGAGAGAGTCTTGAGAGATAAACCAACAAAGTAGGAAATCAATCTTCGAGTATGAGAGGATCAGGGCCCAACGAAACTAGATTTAGGTATTATGGCAACGAGTCTCGATACGTAGGGGTCAAACAAAAATCGAGTGCATCGTTTATGTGTTGTGACTTGTTACTTCTAAGCTACCGTTAGTTTCGCCAAACACATCCATACTTTTATGTCATATATGTGACATCAAAAGGCCACGCTGAAATGTATTCATGATATATGTGACATCAAACATGTTTTATCTATGGAATGTGATTTGCACACTCTATAAAATAATTGAGACACTCCAATTTATTGTGTTTGGACATTTATACCTTCAAAGTTACCTTTACATTTTACGGGCATGGATACACCTACCCACTGGGTAGTTTACCCTTCAGTCACTGGGAAAGAAAGAACAAAACATTAATTGTGTTTTTATTCCTTTCATGCAACATATTACAAGAAATGACACATTGTTTGCCAACTCACATGAGTAGACTACCTATTGGGTGAATTAAGTTTTCTCTTACATTTCACCTATGTGATAATATAAATATTCAAACACAATAAATTGAAGTGTCTCAATCATTTGTTGAAATGTGCTGATCATCTCTTTTTATCTATTGATTTAATATATTAAAAGAAAGAAATCATTAATTAATAATAGATGCTATCAATCAGGAGAATGTGAATATCAGACAAAAGAGTATACGTGAACTTGTCAAATCCCATAATTGAATGTGAACATGACTAACTGTGTGAATATGTGCAATTCTATCAAATTCTAGGATTCGCTAATTCTTCTAAGATTTGATATTTGAAAATTTCAGAAAACATTTTAGAAATATAGAAAACATTATACAAGCGTGCGTCTCTAAATTAACTTTATTTTAAACGTGTGATTCTATAAGCATGTATTCAAACACGTAATGTTTTCTAGGAAAAACTGTATCTTGTTGGTAGAATATACTGTAGATTGCTATTCAAAATCAAGGTTCACGAATAAGTAGCAAGTACAATGTATGCCAATTAAATAGAGCTAGCTAATTTGCAGATGCAAAAATTCTTAATGTATGCTCGGATCATAAGTACCATTTACAAATTACAACTACACAGATAAGACTACGCCTCAGAGACCATATAAACACATGAATCGGGTGCATTTAGGCATAATTAGAGGTGTAAATACATAACCGGTTTTTTTTTAAACCGGTGTTTTATAAAACCGGTTTTTAAAAAAACCGAACCAGTTTTTTATAACCGAACCGGTTAGACCGGTTTTTGATTTTTTCTACTGACCGGTTTTTTCCGGTTATATAACTGGTTTAAACCGGTTTTTAAAAATAACTGGTTTTTACCCTTTTTTTTTTTTTTTTTTTAATACATTGGCCCGTTTTACGTCGAGGACACAAAATGATCGCGAGTGAATAAATAAACAAAGCGCTTTACAGATTCAAAAGCTTTACAAAAGGTAGAAAAAAAATCTTCATCCACAGGAAGTTTTGACACTCAACCAAAGATATTAAAAATCATTTCACATACCTACCTGTGATTTAATTTTTCCTTGGATAAATGCACTTTTGAATCTAAAGATTTGTATGGTGAGACGGAGGACATAGGGAAGGTGATGCTAAAGGGCGGCTAGGGTTAATGTGAGAAACTAGCCGTTAAGCTTTTTATTGAAATACTCACGATACGGATATACAAGCACAAACGATACGGAAATACAAATACTCACGATACAGAAATACAAACACAAACGATACGGAAATACAAACACAAACTGAAAAAAAACCGGTTTTTTTGCACCTCTAGGCATAATGAACCAAGTACATACAAGTCCATCGTACTGTCATTGTTCGTCTAAATTTCTCAAAGAGCATCTATGAAGCTAAATCCCTAAAGGATGAGTCAAAAACTTGCTATGTTAATGGAATATCTTCGGTAAACACATTAGTCTAAATGCAAAATGATCGAACCATATAATATTATTATCAAACAAAACATCATAATTTTTTATACAACAACCACATAATTGTTTTTTCTAAACATGCGTAAAAAGAAAGGCCAAAAATAGAATCTTAGCTCATTATCATACACTACTTCACATAATCCCAACTGCCAAGTTCACACCAAACACTAAACTCAAGTTGCAAATACAATGAATTGTTTATAATCATCAATATTATATGCAAAAAGAATCATTCTCCTATGTATAATCTTTGTTAAATTTACAAATAATCAAATCATGTCCCTAAACTATATAACATTTGTTCAAAAAGACCTTTTAAGGTTCTTGAAGTCCATAGAATCAATACACTCAACTCTTCCTCTATGCAAATTTAACCCCTTCAACAATTCACCAGCTTTTTCCTTCGTTTTCATTGAAGAACCAACTTGTAACAATAACAAAAGCTTTTGAAATGCACCTACTTGAAGTCCTTCCATTGCCACATCACCTTCATGACCTATACTTTTCTCATACTTACTCAACTTCCAAAGAATCGCAACTGAAAATTCAGTCGCGATATCTGAAACTCGCAAGAGTTTCTTCACAAGTACGGGGACTGTTAACGCGTTTATGTGGGCTCGTTCGAGCCCTTCATCAATGCTGCAAAATCCGTCTAGTACACCTAATGCTTTTTCACATAAGCTTCGACTGCAGTCTACTAGCATTTCTAGTAGCTTTTCGGTCAGGCCCATGTTGAGAAATTTTGTTATTATGGTTTTCTTTTGGTTAAAAGAAGTTGAAGGTGTGACTAAATGGTAAATGGCTAACAATGACGCGTTTGTTGTGGACGAATCGATAGGTTCGATAATGAGCTTTGCTAATGATTCAATGCTGCCTTCAATTTCCGAAAATTCATGTAGTTTTGTTTTGTCGGATGAGAGGATTTCTTTAAGTATGGAAACTGCATTTCTTCGGCCAGATAAAGTCCCTTGCTTCAAAACTGTGACAAGGGTACGTAAAGATTGGAGTGACCCGAGACCAGACTTGGTCTCATCGTCAAACGGGCGAATCAGGGTTAACCCTGACAGGATTTCTTCCAAAACCGAGGCGTTTTCTTGACTTATATCAAGAGAAAACGCCTCAAACGTCTCAGCTAAAATCCTACCGGACCCGCTTAACATAATGCGTCTCTTATTCCTTTCACTCTCCATAGCCAAATCCTTAATCTTTTCCACCAACTCAATAACACCTTCACTGTCCCTTTTCGCCCTCATTGACACAATCTTCGCTAAAATCTCGGACACTTGATACGAGCAAGTAGGAGCCCGAGGGGTCGGGATACGATCAAACCCATAGGACTTATTCTCCACACACCAATCTTGGATCATTTTTCTTATCGTATGGTTCGGTACTGGCTCAAGACTCTTCAACTCCACGCCAGTGACTGGACAAGTACGCTTTCCATCTTCGAATATCCATCTCTCGACGCTCTCCCGATCGTACGTTATCCCCGTGGATAACGTAACCGGGTCTTTCATTAACTCTAGCGATATCGGACACATAAAATGGTTCGGAATGCTTACTTCAACCTCTAGATCCATCGGTCTAGACCCTTTCTTGTTCTTGTTAGCATTTCTTAATGCTCTACGATTTCTATAACCAGAAATCATTGTAGGGACTTGTTAATGTTATATAAATTAAAGACTCAAAGCAACTTCAAAAAATGTATGTTTTCTGGTTTCTGAATACTTTTTTGCTTGTAATATCTTGAGAGAAAATGAGTTTGGTTTTTTAGTTTTGTTTATGAAGGTTTTGTGGATTATGTGTATATATAAAGGTGACATGCAAACGCGGATATCATAAGTTTGAAAAGTTGGTGTGTTAATAATACAAAAGCTGTTTGTTAAGGAAATAAAATAAGATTGAGGGGGAAGCGGAAAGTTGAATGTTGACCATTAGGAAAGCTTGAAATTTCAAGTTTGAAAGAGTAAAAAGCTGAAAATAGAGTTATAATTAGGGAATAAAATAGTTGAAAGTTAGAAGGGATGAAGCAGTCAACGTGTTTTGAAGGGGTCGGTGCACGGTTGGTCATTACGAGTATAATCTTTTTCCACAGATATCTCGTCATCATATTTCTTATGCACATAGGCTAACTGGCCATCTCCAACCATTTATTTTATAAATTATCAAATTTGTAGAATGAAAAATCACTTTCACATAGGTTATCTCCAACATGATATGTAAACTATTATTTTCCTCTTGTTTGAAGAATGTATGATCACTAAAACTTTCTTCAATCACGGGCAAAAATAATAGAAACAAATTATTCAATTATTCACATCAGATAACCTACATTAGGGCAGTTGGCCACCAACTACAGCAAAAGTGCGCAGTTGACCAAATCAAAGCTTAAAGACGGGGGTTCGAATCTGGACTCCAACTTGGTCAGCCAGTGTTGCCTAGGTAATTTACCGGGATATGCCTTCCTTGTTGGGTGGGGGGGCTCTGTACCAAAAAGGTACACGGACTTGAGATGGTTCCGCCAAATACCATTTTTTTTTCACATCAAATAATACTCCATCCGTCCCAAATTATAAGTCCACTTTTATATTTCACAAAGTTTAAGAAAAGTGGGACCCTAACAATACTAACCAATAAAAATTCATTCTCACCCACTTACAAGCATTCTCATTGGTTGAAATTAAAAGTAGACATATAATTTGGGACAACCCAAATTGACAAAATGGACTTATAAAATGGGACGGAAGGAGTATAAAAAAAATTCAGTCACATTTACAATTAATGGCTTGGCTCCATTGGTTGGGACATTTTAAAGTAATCTAAACATGTAGGTTCGAATCTTACTATGGTCATTTTACATTTACCGGGTCGCTGACCTTTTACCCAAAAAAAAAAAAAAATCAGTCACGGGCAAAAATAAAATCAATTTAGTGTAAAACAGGTTTAAAGTTTAAGTTTTGAGGAGATGGTCGGAGATGACAAAATTTTTAAAAATGAATGCAAGTAAAAAATGTCACTTTCCTTTTAAATTTGAAAAACTTTTGAACCATATGATCGGAGATAGCCTTACATTTATTTTTAAAAAACTATTTATCTCTTTTTTTTTTTTAACGGCAACTTTTATTAAAACTAGCAAGGCGCTAGAAACATTACAAAGAAATTAAATAAGGGTTTTTAAACCAAAACTCCTTAGAGATAACTCTAGAACATCGATTAGCATACAAATTATAAGAAAAAAAAAAAAAAAAAAAAAAAAAAAAAAAAAAAACCACATCATCAAAAATCCGAGACTGCCTTGGAGGAGAATCATCAAATAAGAGCCTATTCCGAAACGACCATATTAACCACCAAGCTGTGATGAACACGCCCTCCAATAAGGATTTAAGTGTGGACGACAGCCGGAGCGAAAGAAACCAAGAATCCCATTCTGAAAAAGACACTAACTGAGTCCAAGGAATATTTCACCAACGACATATCATACCCGAAAGGTCTTTAACCAAAGAGCAGCCAAAAAATAAGTGATGAGCGTCTTTTATAGCCGAATCACAGACCGGACAAATAGTGGAGTTAATAAACAAACCTCTTTTACTAAGATTAAGCCGAGTAGGGAGCCGATCACGACGAGCTCGCCAAGCAAACACGTTAACTTTAATAGGAACACATTTCACCCAACGAGTAGCATCACTCGTTGTAGGGAGGTACATATCATCAAGGACCAACCGAATATCTTTAACGCGAAACATACCTTCACCATTTAAATCACACACCCATCTGTCAGAAGAAGGAGACAACCTAATAGGATCGAGAGTGGATATAAGGTCTGTCCATTGTTGATTCTCGGCTCCATCTCGAATCTGCCTACGAAAAGAAGTGCAAAACGAAGGAGCTCCCATCTTGTCAACAACCAAAACCTCCTTGGCAGACTCTAAAGCAAACAAACGAGGAAACCGATCACAAAGAGCCATATCGGATATCCAAGGGTCTAACCAAAACTTGGTCTTAGAACCATCACCCACACGAATTCTACAATGAGAAAGGAACTTAAATCCTTTAACATCCAGAACATGAACCTCACGAAGAATGGAGCTCCAGCAAGAAGACGAACAAGATCTATGATTAGTAATCGAGGTGCCGTATAAGGCACGAATGACATGATACCATTAAGAACTATCTTGAGATATGAATCGCCACACCCATTTAAGGAGTAAAGCTCGGTTTAAAGCAAAGAAACTAGAGACCCCTAAACCCCCACGTGATTTGGCAGCCAAAACTTGCTCCCATGCAACCCAAGAGATCTTCCTGTCCGATTGTTTAGCACCAATAAAAAACTTACTTCGAATCCGCTCAAGATCACGCAGGACCCCTAGAGGCACTTTATAAATTGACATAGTGAAGAGTGGAGTGGCACCAAGGACAGATTTCAGAAGTGTTAATTTGCCTCCCACTGAAAAAGTATTTGCTTTCCATCTTGATAACCGAGACTGGATTTTCTGAATGACACTAGACCACGCAGAGTGCCTAGTCATAAGACCACCAACGTCGACTCCTAGATACTTGAACGGAGTAGTTAAAACTGCACAACCAATAGAGGAGGCACCATGACGTACAAGCTCCTCGGAAACACCTACACCCATCAGTTGACTCTTTTGAATATTAATCTTTAAACCTGAAACGAGATGAAAGCATTTGAGTATTTTAATAAGATTAGACAAATTAGCATCGAACCATTCCCCTAAGAAAATAACATCATCTGCATAAAATAGATGAGATAGCGTCAACTGATCTTGAAGATGAAGGCCGGTGAAAAGACCATCATTAACCGCCCTAGATACCGAAAGGTGAAGCGACTCCATAACCAAAATAAAAAGCAAAGGCGCCAAAGGATCTCCTTGTTTAAGGCCACAAGATATAGGGAACTCTCTAGTAGGGCTGCCATTAATAAGAATCGAGGCCATACTGGAAGAAAAAATACCTTTGATCCAAGAGCACCATCTAGGACCAAAACCAAACGCGTGAAGCACCTCTAAAAGAAAGTCCCATCTAACGGAATCATACGCCTTAGCAAAGTCTACCTTAAAAATTAAGGATTGTTTCTTCTTCCATTTGCACCAAGAAATAATCTCATTAAGAATGAACGGACCATCAAGGATTTGCCGGTTCTTGATAAATGCTGACTGTGTGTTAGATACTAGATCCGCAATAACAGTGTCAAGCCTGTTTGCGAGAACCTTAGTAATAACTTTATAAATACTTCCAATTAAGCTGATAGGTCTAAAATCCTAAACAAATTTGGCGTTTGGCACTTTAGGAATTAATGCTATGAACGAAGAATTACAGCCCCGTGGGAACAAACCTGTCTCAAAAAAATGTTGAACCGCTGCACATAAATCCGAACCAATAAGATCCCAAAAATGCTTAAAAAATTTGAATGTAAATCCATCAGGGCCTGGGGATTTGTTTGCACCACAGTCCCAAACAGCTGCTTTGATCTCATCAAAGGACACGAATCTGTCCAAGTCCCCGACCTGGTCAACCGTAAGCCGATTATTGAACATCATATTAAGCTTAAAACGAGAAGAAATAGGCTGCTTAAAACGGGAAGCAAAATGAGAGACGAACGACTCTTTGACCGTATTCGGATCTGTACACCAGGTCCCAATATTAAAAACACCCCGAATAGCGAGCTGCGCACACTTTTTGTTAATAACCCCATGAAAAAATTTAGAATTTTCGCCCCCCTCGATAGCCCACTTAACTTTGGCCTTTTGAGCCGCATCATTTAGATCTGACTGATTAAGATTATGTAACCTCCGAGAAACCTCCAATCGATTCAAAAGCATCTCGTCTCTTTTGACACCAATGTCCAACTGTTTGTCAATATCAACCAGCTGCTTCAATAGCGAATCTTTCATCTCCTTCTTTGACAGAATATGCTGAAAAATCCAACCCCGAATAATTTTTTTTCAGATCTTGAAGCTTCTTCTTAAAAGAAATGAGGTTATTAGAATCATTGTGAGAAAAAGAAAGCCACGCCTGAGTCACCATCGCGTCAAAACCCTCATAAGAAAACCAAGAGTGATATATACGGAAAGGCGTCGGGCCATAATCAGAAGAAACTTCTTTAAGCACAATCGGTCTATGATCAGATAAGTGACGGTCCATACAAACAGCTGACAAGGAGGGAAACACCGAGAGAATACCATTAGTAATTAAAAACCGATCCAACTTACTCATTTTCGAGGCTGACGGAAGAGACCAAGTAAACGAATACCCCTCCATGTTAACATTAATTAGGCCTGAAGATGATATAAATTGGTTGAAATTACGTGCACAAAGCACATTAAAAACTGATCCAATAAAAACTGATCCAAAACGCTCATCTTCGGTACGAACCGCATTAAAGTCCCCCATCACAATAGTCTCACCATCCCAACGATTAATCAAGGAAGAAATATACTCCCACAGCGTGCGTTTGAGGGTATAAGATTGAGGAGCATATATCACAATTATGAGAATCTTAGTACTTGTAGGAAGCCAAGTCCCGTACATTGCAATAAAATTATCCGAAACCGAAGCTCCAATCTTCTGAAAAACAGATTGTTCCCAAACACATAATATACCGCCAGAATTACCTATAGAGTCACTAGTAACATATTGAAAATTAGAATTACCCCACACAAACTTTACATCCATATCAGAAATGCACTCCAACTTCGTCTCCTGAATAGCTAAGAAATTAATCCTATGTTTAAAATTCAACTCCTTGATCCACTCTTTTTTGGTCTTGTGGCCTAGACCTTGAACATTGAGAGAAAGGATCTTCATATAAAACCCTCGTCAACTCCTTTTAAACTAATAATGCGTTCAAAATATTTGGAACAACCTTCCATCACATAACCCATAGATTGTCCAACCTTGATAATATCATCCAACATATCTAACATAGAACCTCTATGAGGGTTAATGCGAGTGGGAATATTAGAAGAGAATTAACTTACGGATTCACTGACATTAGTTCCAACATCTTTAGCTACATCAGCCCGCGATGCATCCTCCTGAAGTAAGGGTGACTCCTCCATTGCACAAGAATTTTTAACTGGAGTCTCAGAATTAAGCTGCTTAGGTGTATAGCCTGGAGGATGTGACAAGGAGGGATCTGGGAGGACATTACTAACATGCGGTCTATTGAGAATGTCATAGATTTCGAACGGGTCATCTGACTTTTGAATCACGTCTTGTGCCTTACCATCATTAAATCCTCATTTTGATCATTAACACCAACATCATTTTGCGATGAGGAACCAGACTCAAAAAGGGTTTCAGAAACCGCCTCTTCATCACTTTCATCAACTAATCTCTCCACACCATGTACAAGCATACCGGGTTTAGTATTATCCCCAGCCTGAGGTTCCTCATCCGATGAATATTCGGTCTTGTTGAAATCAGAAAAACTAGGAGACCATGTGAACAGCTCCTTGGCACGAACCCTAAAAGTTTTGCCTTTAAAAATGATCTTAAACGATTCCAGAATGTTATTCGTCAAACTGGTTTTAATGCACAAACGCTTACGAGAGAAAGACGACCCCGTAGCCTCTTCAATATCCATGACATGTCCCCATTTATTCCCAATTCTAGAAAACGTGTGAGAAGACCAGGCGCTCATTGGAACCCCTTCAACATCTACCCACACAATACGTTCCGTACTAATGAAATCAGCATAAGCAGCCACAAGTTCATGGAACCAAGATTTGACTCCGAAGTGTAATAAGAAGTTGGTCCGTGCCTCTACGTTGTGCAATTCAATCATTACCCATAGACCTCCCAAATACGAAAGATTAATATCATCAAACCCCTCCTTATCAAGAATCAGTTTCAAAGTATTGATTGAATTAAAATCTTTGATTTTACCAAAAACATGTCTCGAAAGATCAGCATCATTACCACAACTATCATCGAGCACTAAGGTCGGCTCATCAAAGACAGAAAACCTATTAGGAGTTTTGACATTACTAACCACATTAGCATAAGAAAAATCACGTGCCTGAGATCGTATTCTTCAAACTTTAACTTCAAACATATTTATATTGAATTAATGAAAGAATTCAACTAATGGTCCAATAAAAAAAATTAAAAAAGATATTATAATGATAATAATATTTTTGAAGAATAAATATTGATCTTCTAAATGTGGAGGATTTTGGGTAATACTTCAAAATTTTATTCAAATTTGGAGAATGATTGGAGATGAATTTTGATGTTTCATATTTTAAATATGAAGAAAATGATGTTTTACATACTATTGTTGGAGATGACCTTGATATGCGTTTCAGGTTAACATGTGGAAGTTAATAATCAAACCAATTTAACGATTTTCGTAGAAGAATGTTTGTCACGTAATGTCGTAATCATTCTTTTGCAAAGATATTTTCTCCGGAACCAATCAAGTTACGCGCTTAAAGATTAACCCAAAATTATTGTATGAGATTTGAACCTGAGTAAATCAAATTCTATCAAACATACAATCAAGTTACGCGCTTAAAGATTAACCCAAAATTATTGTAGCATAGAAGTAGATATATAAATTTCATTTTTCTACGACGATACATATTAGTTAGTAATGGAGATTTGTTATGTTTTTTTAAAGAACTATCTCAATATGTTTAGGTTTCTAAATCAGATTTTACCTAAGATTATCTTCATTTATTTAAAGTTGCAATGTTAATATGTAATTTTCTTAACATACATTGTAATATTATACAAATTTACAAATTATTATATATTAAACATCAAATTATATAATGTTTCATGAAAATTCCGGCTAAAATTATGATTATGAAATAGGATCAAATGACAAGAAATCTTAAAAAGAAAAAGATAAGAAATAACTATAAACACGTATTAGAGATGTTTCGACTTGAATTAGTTTTTTAAATACATCATAATATATTTCTAGCTTAACAATAGATGCATAGACATATATGAAATGCATTTCATCAAGTTCGACGAATCATAAGTATTTTTTCATCATCTGCTCGCCAAATGTGTCGTTTGTAATACTTTGCATTGTATTTATTTCAAAATCACTTTTAAATAAAAGTGAGATGCATCTAAATGAGTAAAGACGTATCCAATTCGATTTGATACATATCAAATATGTGATTATAGTTATTTCTTTACTCTTCTCATTTTAAAATTTATTCTCACTTTATCCCTGCCAAATAGAGTTTATGTTTTATTAACCACTTGTTTTCTCAAATCTATAAAATTTAATTAATAAATTCACTTTGCAATATCACAAAATCCATAAATCATAAAATCAAGATCAAGATTTTGACGAAATTATATATACACCACAAATATATCTTATAACGGAGTATTAGACAATGGATTATAGGACTGAAGCCTTTCTGCAAAGATTATACTTACGTAGTTATACAACTTTTTCTTACTGTATATGTTATATATAAAAGTCTACATGGAGCTAGCAAATCAAGGTGTGCTTTAATTTTTTTTATACAAACTTGTGTGTACTTAAGTTTTATCTTTCACGAACAAGTTTTGTATTCAAAATGATGATGCTTATACGATATCAAGGTGCACATTAAGCGTTTACTCGTCTCAAAAGTTTTTGTTTGTCTAAACCCTATATGTTTTAGATAAATATTTTAAATAAAGATTTTAGTAGTACTTTTTAATTTGTATAACTTTATAGAAAGCCTGACATTAATTTTGGGAGGAAAAGGGGTCCGTGTATGCTGCACTGCAGGTCTACCTGTGTCCGCATTTTGCGCGTCATTTTTATTTTCTTGCTTCCTCGCATACTCACGCGCATGTTAACGCGTATAATTTAAGCACTAAATATTCCATGTTACGTACTAAATTTGTTTTCTTTTTTATATATTAAATTAACGAGTTCCAGGTTTTAGCAATAGCATTGAAAATGACAACTTATACGTTTGTTGAGTATGTGATATGTCATCCGACTATCTGAGGCATATTCATTCTAGAAAATCATTGAAAAATTAACAACTTAACATGTACGTAAACTAAATTATACAACTGTGTAGTTAAATCGTGTTCTAAATGCATTAGATTAAACTAGACGAATACTCGCGCAAAGTGACGGTGTACAACGACAAATAATTATACATGTGAATTTATGGTTATGATGCGACCCTTAATGTAACACTCAAGAGTTCAATTTGTAATTACAAGAAAAAAAAATTATGAGTTATAAACGAAAAATAATAAAAATTTAAGAATTAAACAATATTTAAGTTATTTTACCATATTTAAGTTTTTATTGCGTAACCAATATGTCAATATGTCTATCAATAATGATACTGCATAAACCTAAAATACAAGTGGTCTTCAAAGGTATATACAAATCTTTTACACGGTCGAAGCTAGGAGGTGTTCGTATGCAGGGGCGGAGCTATGCTTTGGCTACCTGTGGCACGTGCCACACATGGATTGGCCATTTGAACTGTAAACTTTCTTTATCTTTTTTGTGCTGCCCATGTTTAAAATACCTGAATCTTGTATGAGAAAGAGGAATGAAAGGAAGGAGAAGATTAATAGTGTAAAGTTTGAGTTTTGTGTTTACTTGTTTCGGGAGTATTATTGACCATTAATGTATGACTACATCACGTGGGCTTTGTTTTACCGAGTATTTGTTTTTAGTTTAATTGTCACTTTTACTAAGGGTGCGTTTGGTATGAGGGTGTGGCAATCAAGGAATGGATTGATTCATGTTATTAATTTTTTGGTTTAAGTTTTTGGTAATTAAAGTGGGTTCGGGAATCAAAGATTGATTCATGGCATGTATGGTGACTTTGGAAAATAATTAGACTCCACATCTATATTCTTTCTTACAATCTACACATAAATTAATTATTAAAAAACAAAATCATCCCTTTTTCTTTCCAATAAATTATTTATCAATTACTGAAAAAACAGTGCGTTACCTGTTTATAACATATATTAGGGGCATCTTTCGTCTCAGGCATCAAAAAGCTCAGGACTACCCTGAGCCCCCAAGTCAACTCATCAAATTTAGAAAAATAAAATATTAAATGTAGCCCAACTGGTTTGTGTTTCTTAATAATAATTAAATTAATGAACATGTAGCAGAAAATTGAGATTATGAACTAAAGGTATTTTGTGGAAGACTATTGTTAAGCTTGTTTGCTAAAGACATCATTTTGAATTAAAGAGCTTGTCAACATGAATAATATAGTTTGTTATAGGCAATCGAAGTAAGTCTATTAACTTGTATATGACTTTTGTAATATGCACTTTTTATTTATACTCCGTATTAGTTAGAAGATGGTGTAAAAAAATATTGATGTGCCACACATGTTTAAAAAACCTAGATCCGCCACTGTTCGTATGTTTAGCCGTCACGGAATTCATTCAAAAGAACTCTTGATAGAGCCTTTGTAAATAGGTAATAACACACGGGATTGACCACATGCCAAATTTTCACGCATTAGTTTATTCAAAGATCTTTATCCTTATCCACAAATTAGCAAATGTGGATATCCATTTTCACTTGTTTTGATTATTGATGTTGACGAGATTATCCTAATGAAAAATGACACTTACATATGATAAATGATACTTACATTATCAGAATACGCAGCCGTATTAATGGGACAACGAAGTCCAAGAAGTAGACTGCGGAGCCAACAATATATGGAACAACGTTGGCAACTCCCTAGGACTCGGCTTCAGCACTTGAATGTGACATTGCAAGTTGTCGTTTAGATGATCATTTTTTATTGTTCTCGAAAAAAATAAGCTTTTATCTATCAAATCCTTTCAAACCATTAAAAAGAATTCAACAAGAGAAGGAAACAAACCGACTACGTTTTTTTAACACTAAGTGATGCGTAAAGAACCGTTATTTATAAAATAAAAAGAAGACGTACGTAATTATGTCTATATAATTATGTACTCGTAAGTAATTAGGCTAAACACACAACATACAAAGTTTTTGTAAATGAATAATGTCCGGATAGAAACATAAATGGTGTGTGCAAGACGTAAATATTTAAGATAATAATTTTAAGCACTTAAGAGTCGGGTAAAAGCTATAAAATAGTAATAATACTAATATAGAAGTACAGATAACTATTATTTTCGACTAATTCAGAGCAAATCAGGTAATATTCTCTCATTAAAAAAAATTAACATGACAATTTCAAGTTTGTTTGCACAAAGAATAGTTTGAGTTTTAGATTTCTCACACTTTGGGTGATGGTTGTTATAAGCCCGTTACCAAATCAGCCACCTCTAGTTGTTTGTAAATGGAGCAACTAGTTAACACGTTAATGAAAAATGTATTACTGCATAAGAGGAGAAGGTATGGTGGCGAGCTTAATTTGCTTATTTGGGGTCACGGGTGCACATCACCTTAACACCTCTTCACAATTAACTCCCTCCGCACTCATAACTAACCTCAATTTACTCATTTGGGGCCATCACTTACAACTTTATTTTTTTTATTCATTTCCTTAAATAAACTAAATTAATTTCATTAATAATTAATAATACAATACAACACAATAAAAACATACGAAACGTAAAATAATGAAACGGTTAAAAACGATACGGAAATAGTTAAAAACAATACTAAATAATCGAATGATACGAAATTTAACATACAAATAATCGATCGATTTATATAGATTTGTAATTATCGATAATATCTGACTTCTCCTCCCACAATTGCAACACTTAGCCATTGTAAAATTGTTTAGAATGTAAAGTGTGTGCAAAATAGGATGTTATGGTATTCTTTATATAGGGGTTTAGAAATTCAAATTTAAAAAACTGAGTGTGATATGTGTTAATTTCAAATTCAAAAAACGGGCAGTTAAACGTTTAAAATTTAAACGTGTACATAAACATTTAAAATTCAAACTAAAAAAACGTATGTAAAAAACTTTAAAATTCAAATTAAAAAAAAAAAAAAAAAAAAAAAAAAAAAAAAAAAAAACGGATAAACGTTTAAAATTAAAAAAAAATAATAAAAATAAAAAAAATAAGAAGCCGGATAAACGTCTAAAATTCAAATTCAAAAAGCAGAGCGGGATAGATTAAATCTCTCCGTAGTTTATTTTAATCGTACGTTTTTTAATATATTTCAATTCCATGTCTTATGTATTTTAATTCCGTGTTTAGTGTATTTTCATTTCGTATTTTAAAAAACAATTACTCATTTACAAGTTTCCATATTTAAAACATTACAAACCATTTACATCTACAAATATACATTTCATCTTATATTTACACACAAATAAATTAATTAAAAAAAAAATGACGAGTTTATCAGTTCTCCACCCTCGTCGTTCAGACGAGGAGCTCCCAAGTGGCGAGCTTCAACAAGCCATGGATGGTGTGGTAAGAGCTGTGGCGAGGCTCAAACAATAGCCACGTAGGAGTGGCGAGGGATGGCAACGAGCCATACCTTCTGCTCTAAGTGGATACTCTTAAATAAAGACATGCCTTTATATCTTAATCTTTGTCTTTGTCTTCATTTCGTCTTTATGTTTGTGTTTGTATTGTTTGCAACTACATATTCAAAAATGATCTTCCTTATCCCGTGTAAATGTTTTTCGACCTCTCACAAGAAAAGCATTAAATCTATACTACATATAAAGGAAAAATGGTCAATTTTGAAAAGTAGAAATATTGAAAAATCTTATTAAAGAAAATTATGAAATATAATTAATACTCTTATTAAAACACCCCATTGCTTAAAAATACAATGATTTATTCACATTGTACAACCAATTAAAAACATATCTAACAAATTAAATACAACCAATCAATACAAATCACAAACCGGGTTAACCCGGGACGCTTCAAACCAGACGGGTTGAACCGGTTTAACTTGACCCGTTTTCGACCCAACCTAGCAAGTTGACCCGGTTTTAATCGACCAATTTTTCGACCGGAACGGTTCACTCGGTTGAACCACCCGGGTCGAACCGGGTTTCAAGACATTATGTTTAATTTCTAAATATTCAAACTTTTATTATTTTTCATTTATAACCTATAAACTTTTTATGATGAATAAACTATTTGTCGCTATAAAGAATGTATGGTCAAATCTTGAAAAGTGAAATCTTGAAAGTCAAAGGTGAGAGAAATGCATAGTATAACCAACTGCCTAGCGCAGTTGGCGACCTTGGGCCCTTCTGGGGCTTGGGGGAAAGGTTGTTACCCAGGGTTCGATTCTCGCTAGAGACGAATCTTTGGGGTTTTCCTTTCAGGCGGACGAGGAGTGGGGAAACCTGGGCTTATGCTGCAGGGACGTGAAGGCCAAATACCGCTGGTGGTTGAAAACCCACCTACTAACTGTAACCACTAAGCCGATACTAACAAAGCCGTTCTAAAAAAAAAAAAAAAAAAAAAAAAAAAAAAAACCCATAACTTTAAAGTACAATAATTTATTCACATTGTACAACCAATTAAAAGCATATATATCAAATTAAAAACAACCAATTAAAACACCCCTTACTAAAAAGTACAATAAAATTTTCACAATGTACAATTTAAACAAGCTACAACATAATCTAAATATAAAATAATTAACACATTAACTAATGTTATTTTACACATTATACAAATTAATAAAACACACAAAGCTTCATACAAGCTAACAAGTTGATGGTACATATAGTTTTGAAAATTGGACCATACCAACGGGTTCAACCGGGAACCGGTGTCGCCACCGGTTCGTCTAACTAATAAAAGCCATACGAAAACACATATTTCAAAATGAAACTATTAATACACATCGAAAACTGGGTTGACCTGGGATGCTTCAAACCCGACGGGTTGACCCGTTTTCGACCCAACCCGTCTGGTTCACTCGATTTAAATCGATCCATTTTTCGTCCAGAACGGGTCGAACCGGGTTTCATAACATTATGTTTAATCTCTAAATCTTCAAACTTTTATTATTTTTCGATTATAACCCATAAACTTTTTTTATCACTAAATAATCTGTCGCTATAAAATTCCGTTGCTATGTATAGGTACTCGTCTTGTTTATGAAATATTGGAATTTTCCTTTGCCTATAATTTCCTACCAAAAACAACAGCTGGCATCATCAACATATCAAATGATGCATTTTCTAAGTAGAATATTCAAAAGTCAAATAGCATGTTTGCTATCTGGATTCTGGAACATCCAGAAGAATGAGAAATTTACATGTTCGTATGTACTTTTTTCAAGTTCAAAATAATAGTAATAATAAATAAATAAAAAAAATAAAAAAATAAGAAAGAAAGAAAGAAAGAAAGAAAAAAAGAAAAATGTATATATATTTTTTTTAATAACAGAAATTGGAAAACGACTCTGGTAAATAATTTAAAAAAGAGAAAAGTTTAAAATACATCCATGTGTTATGCAAAATGCCCGTTTTTTTATCATTTTTCTTTTTTTTTTTCAACAAAATCATCCACCGTTAATAAAGTTGGCACAAATACATTCCTCAGTTAGTAATATCAGTTACTATGGACTAACGATGCAAGTGATTTTCCGTTAACTCCTAGCAAGAGTTAAAATAGTTGCATTGTTAGTCCTCATTGAGTTAAAATATGTGCATCGTTAGTCCTCATTGACTATAGAGTTAAAATATTTGCATCGTTACTCCTCATTGAGTTACAATATTTGCATTGTTAGTCCTCATTTACTATTCTTAGGTTTTTATCCTTTTTCGTCCGTTTTTCTTACGTTTTCGTCTGTTTTTATCCGTTTTCGTCTGTTTTTCTCAAGTTTTTATTAGTTTTTTTCCGTTTTTCTCATATTTTTATCTGTTTCTTTTGTTTTTCTCACGTTTTGTCACAACTCGTAATTTCCGGTCATTTTCTAAACCTCGACAATTTACTATTCACAAGTTACTATTCATCATTTACTATTCATCGATCACTATTCATCGTTTTCAAGGTCAATTTGATATTCTGATAAACGTTCAGAAATTTTTACTATTCACTTGGTACTATTCATTTCCGAGAGAAAACCACTATTCACGTGCATTATTCATGTCATCGTAAATTTAGTTTACGAGTGTTCAAATTCGCGTAACCGTATTGGTTCAGGAGCGAATTCATGCATTATTATCAGGGACATTTCATACAGACTATAAATAGTCGACATATCATCATTAGGGCACTTGCATACTATTCCACTCGTAGGATAAATAAATTAATACTTTTGGTACAATTAACGATTTACGTATGTTTATTTTAAATAAACACTAATACGCGAACTATAAATGTGACTAACACGTCCAACACTCCCGATTATGATTCCAATATATTTTTATATTCATTTTTATAATATAAAAATTATAATATTAATTTACCCGGTATTTTGGATATTTATTTTAATTATTAACTTAAGTTTACTAAAACTTCGACGGTTTTCATAGAAATTAAACTATAATTATCTAAACACCCAATAATTTTATCCAATCTATTTTTATAATTTTTATAACTTTATTATGACCCGGTTAACTCCGTTAAAATTTATTTTTAGTTAACCCGGTACCCGGTACATTTTAAAAACTACACAAAACACTTAATAATACATAAAGTCTTACAATAACTTGCACCAAATCCCTCCCCCTTGACTTTGCCCCCCCCCCCCCCCCCCCCCATGCTATTTCTTACAAAGATTACTAACATACTCTTTCACATTTAATGCCTATCACTAACTATTTTATATAATAATTATAAACACCAATAATACATAATAACTTTACTAAAGTTATCTATCTCATTTTTTCACTTTCAATCAAACTCATATTCTCTCTTTTGCTCTCTCTAAACCACGGCCACAAGAGGAAAGGAAGCAAGACCAAAGTTTTTCCAAGATAAAAGTGTTAATCTTGTTCTTATAGCATCCTTGTTGGAGTTTTGAAATACAAACTCAAGGATTATTAGGTTTTAATCATCTTAACTTCACTAATCTTACAAGTAAGTTTACTAAACTCATTTTATAATTTTTACAAAGTTATTACTATGTTTATATATGTTTCTTGCAAGATCTCATACATGCATTAACTTATACCACTTTATTTTTGTAAACTTTTGATCATTCAAGCCTTAGAAGTGATTTTTGGTTAGATACTTGTTAGATCTACTTGGTTTTGGTGATTAGGAACCCATGACACCCTAAGAAGGTGTATGATAGGATTAGATTAGTTTTGTGGTGTTTGAAAGTGGTTTGATGGATGATGGAACTAGTTTGGAAACTTGAAAATGGGTTTTGAAACTTTTGATATACCTACTGTCCCTATTTTAATTTCGTGGGAAAATCAGTAGATGGTGGCTAAATTTTGACCAAAGATTTAGAAAATACATTCAAAAACGAAACTTTAGGCGAAAGAACGGATTAAAACGAGTTTATAACGAAGGAGATATGATTTTTGCAAATTTAACGACGAAAACTATTTTTGTAGAAACTGCTTGCTGATTGGCAGAATACGACGGGTAATTAGAGGTATTAAACGTAACTTAGAGGAGCCGAGTTATCAAAAATATACTAGTATACACAAAAACGAATCCGTGGACATAAAGAACAAGGAAAACGAGCCTAAAACGACCGAGTTATACCCGTTTTAACATCGTCAAAACTATATATATATATATATATATATATATATATATATATATATATATATATATAGTCACAAATAAAAATAATAACGTACGTACTAAATGGTATATTTTCTAACAACGTTACTAATGAATATATTCTTAACAAATGAATACGTACGACCCGAGGGAATATTTATACGACATGACGACGTCATTCTAAGGTTTTGGTACGAGGATTTTAACGCTAACTTTTTCGTACAAGTTAACATGACAAGTTATATACTTCTTTAAATGAACTTATTTTTCCTAAGTATGGAAACTATTTTACCATGACGATAACTAGTATTTCCAAATTACGAGTGGTATAGGTATCATGTGCATGTGCATTCATTACATCATTTCATGATCTAAATTAGATCATTATCATTCATCTTAGGTTGCGGCTAGTGTTCACGCCTTGTTGTCCCGATCATTCCATCACTTTGTACTAGCATTTTGAGGTGAGTCATAGCCCCATTTTTACTTGTTTAATTACTTTATAACCACTTTGGGGGAGATACATGCTTAAATACTTGTTTTATACTTTTATACGATTTGAATTACTTTTGAAGGAGAATAAACTGCTTTAATTAGTTTTGTACAATGCCAAAGTATTAAATTCCTTACATTGCTTAAGTTTCCTTATTACCACGTCAGGACAAGTCCCCTTTATTATCATGGACCGTTAATTTCTAGTACTAAGCGAGAGTGAGTGGATAGATCTATCGAGGGTGACGCCTCCATTCGTGTTTGGGTTGCTCCAAATGGAACGAATGCATTTCATGTCTTTATTATTAGAGTGTCTGGTAAACACTCATTTGGGGCCAAGTAACGTCTAGCTTCGGTTTCATGAGCTTAAGAGACAATGTAGTTTTATGACTGAAAAACTTATTTCTTTATACTTGGGCTATGGTACATAAGATTAAAGTTAAATACTGATAGTTTTTATAAATCAAATTTCTAATTTCTTAATTCTGAGTTCTTATTTCGGATTTCTTAATTCTGAGTTCTTATTTCGGATTTCTTATTTCTGAGTTCTTATTACGGATTTCTTATTATTGATTTCTTATTACGGATTTCTTATCACTGATTTACGATGCTTTTGCATCAAATTAATTACTGATTTACGATGATTTTACTGGAAAATTCTTCTCTTCAAATGTTTTACCATATCTATTTGTTCTCTAAATCTATGAACTCACCAACCTCGTGTTGACAATTTAGCATGTATTTTCAGGTTATATACTTTTCTCATGTTGCATGCATTTGGACCTTCATGGAGTCGTGGAGACGACGCGTCTGACTATATTTTTCTACACCTATGAACGTTTGATCTTGTTGAACTTATCTTAACTAAAATGACAATATCTTTTGGGACCTATGTTTTGTAAACTCTGAATGTTTTAATGATCAAACGCTGTATTTTCTAAACGACACTTTAGGTCGTTCAATATAACTGTAACTATGGTGCTATGACAGTCACCCCCAGGTATTCCATTCCGCTGCCATTCAGGTAAATTGGGGGTGTGACAGATTGGTACCAGAGCTAAGGTTATAGCGAACTAGGATGTATCTTGGACCCTAGACTATAACCACATCATCATAGCATCTCATCATTTCATCATAGGTGCATATTCACTATACATGTTGTTTTACGCACACACTGTGCAAAGTTATTCATACCCATACTCATATATATATATGATTATATTAACCTGGTTCACAAGTGACATGTCTTCAGATACCCACGCTGTTATCCTTTCATCGGATTCCGACATTGAAGATGCCTTGTCATCTTCCACTACCATTATACCACCAGTTACACGTATACCACCGTTAGCACTATTGATTTGTTATAGGAATAAGGTTTTCCTATCATTCAACCTATACATAGAATGCCGTTTGGTAGAGTATTCAGACATTATTTTAATGGACTTATTAGGATGCTTATTACAAGGGAGATAGCATGTTTTCTTTCCTTCACTAGTAGGACGCTTACTACTTAGGTACTACCACCACCATTGGTTACTTATTACACTATTGGTCGTCCCATAGTGCGTACTTCAACTTTACCTCTTAGATGTCGCGAGTTAGCGCGAAAGAGGGTAGTATCCCACTCACTATTATCACCATTATCTCCTAACTCATCACTAGGATCGCATTGTCATCAATGTTATTCTCATCCTTTAGAATACCACCATTGTCAGTGTCCTTTTCCATTTTCACTTGCCATGAATTAGATAACGTCTTGTGGATAATACCAAGATTACGGACTCAACAGGAACATCTACAGGTTCCTCAAGAATGGCTTAGAATCTACACTATCTAGGACTTGATCGATGCACAACTTCAGACACCACTTCAGGACTATCTCGACCTTATGATGCTATAAACCTGGTTTCACTTAGAGGGACTACAGGAAGTCTTTAGACTAGACTTATATCATTACTAGCTTTTACTATTACCCTAGCCACGAGAGGTGTGGCATAGTTCGAAGAAACTTGTAGTATTTTGATTGATGAACAAACGGAATCACCAAGTATTGACTCTACTATGGAGGAATGGTTGTGCTATCTATGATATGGATTCATATAGACCGAAACTTTCATGTATTATATTCATGAGTTATGAATATGATGATTTTTATTACCTATAGATTCTCATGGACTTTTATGATTTGATGGAAATAGATTTAAGCAAACCACTCCAAGCATGACGCAAGCTGCTGTTGGACAAGTCATTGCCAATAACATGGCTACTACCTTCACCAAGGAACTTACTCACGTGGAATTTATGGGTTGTAATCCCCCCTACTTTAGCGGAATTGGAGACACAAAGAAATTTCTCAAATGGTTCGAAGAAATAGAAACGATATTTCGATGTGGCGACTGTCGTAAGGAAGACAAGGTTAAGTTCGCCACATGCACTTTTCAGAATCTTGCCCAGGAATGGTGGACCACACATGTTAAGATAGTAGGAGTTGATGATGCTTACTCACGCTCTTGGGAGGAACTAAGAAAGATGATGGGTATAGCCTTTTGTGTAAGAAGTGAATTACGGGCAATAGAACAGGAAGCACTAAACCTTACCATGGTAGGAGATGATGTTGTCAAGTATACTGCTCATTTTTATGAATTAGCTCGACTAGACCCTGCAATTGGTGAACCAGAAATTAAGAGACTTGAAAGGTATGTCGGAGGACTTTCTCCTGAAATTCGTATGTTAGTCATCGCATGGGAACCCAATGCCATGTCTGAAGCTATCCAGATGGCAATCGAAGCAAAGGAACACATAATTCGCGACAAGACATCAGGAAACAATAGTAACAACAAGAGAAAATGGGTCGGTAATCAGGATACTAATGCTACTCAACAACCATTTAAGATACAACAAGTGGTGGAGACCCGTGCTGCTGGGTCAAGCCAAAAGAAAAGGTATATTGGAAAATTACCCGAGTGCAACAAGTGTCAGTTTCTTCACAAAGGATCTTGCCCTTCTCAATGTAAGAACTGCCAAAAGGTCGGACATGAAGCCAAGGACTGCAAGGCTCCCACCCTCGCAAAACATCAGGAACTCACGGTAATCTGCCGTGAATGTGGAGTAGTGGGACACTTCAGGAGTAAATGCCCGGTGTTGAGAGACCGGAACTGGAGGAGGCATTTCATGTTGTAAAACCATAGTTGAGCCCTCTAGGGTTGTACTTTCTTTTGGTATTTTCCATAAGTACGTTGATGTAACCTAGTAGTATTAAGCACTTTCCTATCTAATGTAATGACTATCTTTAGTTATCTCTGTGATAATCGTAACCTTCGTTTATTCCATCTCCTATTGCAATTGTGCAATTTTCCATCGTTACGTAACATTATATCATTGTCTTATTTAGGGAATAGGCCGATTTCGTATTTGACGGATTAGTAGATTATTACCATTCCATAGTAATTACCCATGTATCCAATAAACCATTCAACGAGTTTTATTTCAAACTAATTTACTACCTTATGGGGAAATTATTTTTAACAAATTTCTAAAATAAGTCGTTTTGTTACCATACTATAAACTGATTTTTCCTATAATACGCCAAATATTTACTATTATTACGCGAAACAATTTTTATATTACTTTGAAAGGAAATATCAGGATACCATTTTTTAATAAGAATGCGTTGAACACCATCTAAAACTTTTGAGAAAAGTAATATTATTTTGACTAAATCAAGCATCGCATCATTGGTCCTCAACTATACATAGCCTGATCACCTATGTATACTTCAGGAAGGATTATGCCATGAAGGAAATAGTTACTTTTTAAAGTATTGCTAATAACAATCTTCATCCAAAAGCGTTTTAGACAAGTAAACACTTTTATAAGTGTCTTTTTCTGACAAACTCTCCCTGGATACTTACCCCACCTGTTACCCACTTAGCCATTAAGTTGGATTGTTCCATTGACTTCTCTAGGAGAGACGTTCCATATCAATTACGAGTAGGATTCCTCGATACCAGAAAAGCAATGAAAGGATTACAGAACTACTAACCTAGACTAGAAGTATACACCAAGACAATTTATAGCTCAACAACAGTTCTAAGATGCCACGAGACCATCCGAACCACCATCTCTAACCGGGTTATCCAATTCTATTATTTAAAGGTACTAGCTAGACTGAGCTACAAGATCGAATACATTGAGAGAGTACGCTAAGCAAAACCATAGGAATAAACCAAGCCTCCTAACCGATACTGTAATGTGATGTGATTAAACATGGCCTTATCTAAATGCAAACTTCCCTGCGGTGAGTTTTACGCCAAGAATGATTGATTCGAATTATGGATATCGATATAAATTCCCTCAAGGAATTGTGTTCTCAAGAAATTCTAGATAACCTCATTACCATATCAAGAAAGGAATCAGACCCGAATATACATTTTGCCAACATGATGACAATTTCACGATAATCTATCTCAAGACTTAAGTTGGTTGAATACCTAGACTTGTAGTTTGCCTAACAACCACCAATAGGCAAGGAAAGACATATGTCTTATCATCCGTTAGACCAAGAGACAAGGAATCAAAATTATTACCCATATTCTATCTTCTTCGCATAACGCCGAATTCGAAAGACGTAACGTTAAGGAATTAGTCACAAGATTTATTGTATCCATTTCAATTATTCCGGATAAAGGTAATCGGATCACCTTAGACTTCTAGCAATCATTTTAAGATTTCCTTCGGAACCTCATTAAAGATATAAACACCGCCTACTATCCTCAGACCGATGGTCAGAACGAGAGAATGATTCAAACAAAGGAAAGTTATACTCAGAGAATGAGTGATTGACTCTAGAAATGGTTGGACTAACCATTTACCATAAATCAGATTTGGTTGCAACGATAGTTACTGCGCGAGCATAGAGACTACATCAATTGAGGCACTTTATGATCGAAGTACCAATTACCCATTTACAGACCGAAATCGGAAAGTTAAATGCACTGGTCTAGAACAAAGCTATGGAACAACAAAGGAAATTTCACAAGTCAAGAACCAGTTACAAGCAATGAGGAACTGATAGAAGTTAGGTTGGTGCATGACGCACATCATGCGGATTGAGTATCCCTGAACAACAAACCATCTAGATTCAAGTGGGAGAACGAACTAAGTTGAAAGCTTTGCCTTGGAGAGGCATGATACAATTTTGGTAACACGAGAGATTGAACCTCTAGTATATTGGACCATTTAAGATTCATTTTAGAATCGACCAGCTAACAAATAAGAATTGAGTTCTGGCAGAGTTCAGCAACGTATATTACCTATATTACATTATAAACCTAAAGAAGCACTGATCATCTATTGACGAACCAAACTCGGAAAAAGCCAAACTCACTATTCCAATAGGCATTCATGATATAACCAGAAACCTCCTACAAGTCAAGAATCAATTACAAATTCTACAAGTTGTACGCCATTAAAACTTCAAGTTGGTAGCCAGATCATGTTGAAAGTTCTGCCTAGGAAAGGCATGATATTATTCGGAAAAATTTGGAAAGTTAAAACCTGATATACACTGGACCACGTAATATTTCAGACAAAAGTAGACCTAGTGGTCATCTGACTTGAGCCTTGTTAGAGAACAGCCGGATTACACAACTATGTTTCACCTATTCAAATCCCAGGAAATGACTTTCAGATTAGTCACTCATAATCCCAATTGGAAAGAATTCCAACCCAAAGACAAACGTAAACCTGGTAAGAGGATCAATAGAAATCATGGACTGTTAGGTCGAACGATTGAAGCAAAGTCGAATTCCTATCGTGAAAGTTCGCTGGAATTCTCGAAGAGGACCCGAATTTACTTGGGAACGGGAAGACCAAATGCAACTCAAGTATCCACATCTTTTTACCAAATATACTTCAGAGACCAACCAAAACTGAACTTCGGGACGAAGTTCCTGTTAGTGGGGAAGACTGTCACAACTCGTAATTTCCGGTCATTTTCTAAACCTCGACAATTTACTATTCACAAGTTACTATTCATCATTTACTATTCATCGATCACTATTCATCGTTTTCAAGGTCAATTTGATATTCTGAGAAACGTTCAGAAATTTTTACTATTCACTTGGCACTATTCATTTCCGAGAGAAAACCACTATTCACGTGCATTATTCATGTCATCGTAAATTTAGTTTACGAGTGTTCAAATTCGCGTAACCGTATTGGTTCAGGAGCGAATTCATGCATTATTATCAGGGACATTTCATACGGACTAGAAATAGTCGACATATCATCATTAGGGCACTTGCATACTATTCCACTCGTAGGATAAATAAATTAATACTTTTGGTACAATTAACGATTTACGTATGTTTATTTTAAATAAACACTAATACGCGAACTATAAATGTGACTAACACGTCCAACACTCCCGATTATGATTCCAATATATTTTTATATTCATTTTTATAATATAAAAATTATAATATTAATTTACCCGGTATTTTGGATATTTATTTTAATTATTAACTTAAGTTTACTAAAACTTCGACGGTTTTCGTAGAAATTAAACTATAATTATCTAAACACCCAATAATTTTATCCAATCTATTTTTATAATTTTTATAACTTTATTATGACCCGGTTAACTCCGTTAAAATTTATTTTTAGTTAACCCGGTACCCGGTACATTTTAAAAACTACACAAAACACTTAATAATACATAAAGTCTTACAATAACTTGCACCAAATCCCTCCCCCTTGACTTTGCCCCCCCCCCCCCCCCCCCCCAATGCTATTTCTTACAAAGATTACTAACATACTCTTTCACATTTAATGCCTGTTAGCATTAAAAATATGTATTTAGAAGTGATGGTCATTCTCATACATGTAACTTTGTAATGTGTCGTAGATTACAATAGAATAGTCAATGGGCTTATGGTTTGGACTAATCTAATAGGTTATAAGTTATGTATTACAACTAGTCCATACTTAATGTAAAAGTCCAATCCATGACCAAGCCCATCCAAGCCCATTAGGGTGTTACATCTCTTACTATATAAACACCTCAAATGAGTCATTTGAGGTGTGTGCTTGTGTGTGTATTGTGTGTGTTTTCTTAATAAAAGTTCTCTTCATCTTATTCTCTATTTCTACATAAGCTAACGCCACACATACTATTACAAGTCACCATCTTTACTTCATCTAGTTCTTGTATTTGTGTTAAAGTTGATTTATCTAAGGTCTTACAAGTGGTATCAATCGCCTCACAATGATTTAGGAGTGTTTTCTATCAAGTTTTTGCTACAAAGTTTCGTATTTTTCATTTATACGTGTACTTTTTATTCAAAAAGTTTTGATTTTTAAACGTTTTAGTGGTAAAGTTGTTGTTTTTATTGAAGTTTTAGTGATTCTAAGTGTTTTGAGAAAGATTTGATCATTAGAAACAAGTGAAAAAGGAGTTTTTGGGTGAAAAAATCGTATTTTTGAAGTTTTCTGGTCATCCTACGCGTAACTTGGGTGAATAGTACGAATCTACAGCTGTGAACAGTACTTTCTGTCCTTTTTACGCATAAGATTTGGTCAATACCCTTTTCTTACGCGTAATTTTAGTCAAAACCCTGTTTTTACGCGTTACTTGAAGTCTACGCGTTAAATCCTACGCGTAAGTTCCATTTCTACGCATAAGTCAGATCTTACGCATAAGATTTAATCTTACGCGTAAGTTTCAGAATTCTACGCATAACTTCATCAAAGGTCTTCTCTTCGTGCTACGGTGACTCAGTACTTCCCTGACTTGGATAAGTTTGTGGAATACTTCGACACGGGATATCTTTCAAGCTTGGATAAGTTTGAGAGATCAAATTGGTTGAAAAAACCTTACGCGTAACAATTCTTACGCATAAACTCTAAGTTTACGCGTAAAATCAAAGTTTACGCATAAACATTTTTGTTTACGCATAACTTAGATCTTACGCATAACTTACAGGTTACGCATAACATCTTACGCGTAAGATTATTCAAGGTTTACGCATAAAATCAAGCTTTACGCGTAAGTTTTGGACTTTTGACTACCAAACTTCAAACGGCCATAACTTTTGAACCGTAACTCCGTTTTCGACGAATCAGCTGTCAAAACGACCGCGAGACCGAGAAGAAGGACACGTTGAATTATCTAAAGATCATTCAAGCCCAGCTTCGAGGCCCAAATCCACTCTGAACGGAAGTTATTGAGGTTTTAAGGTTTCAAATCAAAATTTTCACCATAAAAACTTGCATCAACTTACACTAAACACTACTCCTACTTCGTTGGAACGATCCAAGAATCAACTTTATCAATCTAGACTTCATCAATGGCTACTCAGCAAGATATTCATGCAGCCGGTGCGGAAAACCGACCTCCAATGCTTGAAAAAGGTGGATATCTCCCATGGACAAGCCGCATGCTTCGTTACATCAAAACAAAGCCTGATGGTAAATTAATGATCAACTCCATTACAAATGGTCCATTCAAGCCACGACAAGTTCAAATTGAAGGTAATCCAAATGCAACACCTCCCACTCAACCATTCGTGCGTGAACAAACAGAAGCAGATTACACAGAGGAAGACAAGAAGCAGATCGCCGCTGATGATATGGCAATGCATTTAATCCAACTTGGATTACCACGGGAGATCTTTGCTGCGGTCGACAGTTGTGAAACTGCTTATGCTATGTGGGAACGTGTCAGAAGGATATGTCATGGAACAGAGATTGGACAACAGGACGTTGAGAACAAACTTCTTACTGAATGGGAGAACTTTACATCCACTAAAGGTGAACAGATTGAATCTTACTACACAAGGTTTTGCACTTTGATGAATGAGTTAATCAGAAACAAGTTGACACCTCGAACAATTGCAACAAACATCAAATTCATCAATAACCTTCCAGAAGAATGGGGTCGTTATGTTACAATTGTCAATCAAACAAAGGATTTACATAAGGTGAATTATGATCAACTCTATGACTTTTTGAAGCAAAACCAAGCTGAGGCTAATGAAGTAAGGAAAGAAAGATTGGCAAAGAATCATGATCCTCTCGCATTAATTGCTACTACACCAACACCGTTACCAGTGAACACACAACAACCATCATCATCTTCCACTCACAACTACGTGCAACCATCATACATTCAACAACCAACACCGGTCTACCAACAACAGTTCTACCCACAGCAACAACAACATGTTATTCCACAACAGCAATACCAACAATTCCAAGAACCAGAATTCACTGAAAATGATGAAGCTACTGCAGCATTGACCCAAGCGTTTGATTTTCTATCAAAGGCATTCCAAGGACGCTATTCTACACCAACTAACAACAACCAAAGGATTTCATCGAACACTCGCAACAAGCAGATTGCTCAGCCGAGTTTCAATATGGGCAATGGAGACCAAATGGTTGGAATTTATGGGAATCAGCAAGGATATGCCACTGGAATTAACATGGGCAATCAGAATGCAGGAAATCAGCATGGTCAGTATGCAGGGAATCAGCATGGTCAGTATGCAGGGAATCAGTTGGGTCAGTTTGTTGGAAATCAGAGGGGTCAGAATGTTGGTAATCAGGCGATGGGTAATCAGTATAGAAATGTTGCAGCTCCAGTAGTTGGGAATTTGGGAAATATGAATCAAGGTAATCCGGTAAAGTGTTTCAACTGCCAGGGTGTAGGTCATATGGCAAGGAACTGTCCTACTAAGCCGAACAAGAAAGATCTAGCGTACTTGCAGAAAGCAGTGATGTTGGCACAAAAGGCAGAGGCAGGATTTCAGTTGAATGCAGAGGAGAATGATTTTATGGCTCTTATGGATGACATGGAAGATAGAGAAGATATCGATGCGAACTGCATATTCATGGCGAATCTTCAGGAGGCAAAGTATGACACAGATTCTGACACACCTCCGGTCTATGACATCAATGCAGTCTCTGAGGTATCAAACTTCAACACATGTCACAATAATGATATATTTGATATGTCTCCTCATGAGGAACAGCATTTTGAGAAGCAAGCATTCACTTATGATACATTCCTGGACACGCCAAGTAGTAGCAATACTCCTTCAGCGACTCCAGATGTGAATCATAATGGAGGCTTCGTTTCACAGCATGCTGAGAATGATGAGGAAACACGTGCTTTGTTTGAATCATTATTGAATAATTGTCGTATTGAAATTGAGAATGTGAAAAAGGTCAATCGCGATGTTAAGGCCGCGAATGTTAAATTGACCGCTGAGCTTGAGAGTTACAAAGAAAACGTTAAAGCTTTTGAATTTCATAACAAAAGATTGTCTGAATTAGAAACTGGTTATCAAAATTCCGTTTCAAGGGAAAAACAATTGCAACTCAAGTTTGATACACTTGATGTTAATTCTTTCAAGAAGATAAAAGCTTTAAACGCGGAAATTTCTGATTTACAAAACCAACTTTCTAAACAAAAAACAGCTTATACCAATCTTGAAAAAGAAAGGGATGAGTTGAAAAAGGACTTTGCAAAGAAAGAAGACAAACTTTTGGCCGAAATCGTAGAGTCAGAACACATGATTGCTCATTTAGAAGAATTGGTGGTTAAGTCGGGTCAGTCAAGTCAAACAATGAAAATGATTTCAAATCAAACTAATCCGGTTTACCATACGAAACATAAAGTGGCTCTCGGTAACAACACCCCCAGTAATCTCAAGAAAGCTCAGCAAGAACAGAATGTTTTGTATAATGGTAATGTGATTTACACTAAACATGATCCTCCCGTCGTTCGGGATTCTGTGCAAACGATAGAACATGTCGAAGAGAGCATTACTAAAATGAAACAAAAGGATTTGAAACCCATTGATTACAACAAATTGAACAAACTTTCGGGAATTACTTTTGTTCCACAAAAAGAACCATCTGTGTTTTCCATAAAACGACCATTCTCAAAAATGTTTTCTAAGAAAGTAATTGTTTCCAAATCTCTTTCAAAAATGGAACAAATTTCTTCTAACAACACTTTTAATACAAGTGAGGCTAGAGAAATTTTGGATGACGTTAAAAAGAGAATTCAAGAACTTCAAAATATTGTTGCTTCTAAAACTACAATCGATATTAACAACTGGCATTCCAGTTTTCATATTGAGCAAAAAAAAGTTTTTGAAAACGAAATTACTATCCCACTGAATAACATCAGTGCGAGGGTAATCCATTTTGAACAAGCTTTCTTAAAAGAAACGGCTGACTTTGTCAAGGACCACAAATCCCTGGTAAACGAAGCTAATGAATCTCGTGAAAACATGAATGTTTTGGAAAACCTAAATGATTCTCTCTTCGAAGCTGTTATGACCACTGACATTATGTCCATCATTTTACAAACATATTCTGTTCAAGACGATGAAAGACTGAGAGCTGAGACCTCCGCAATTGTTTCAAAATATGAAAATGCTCTTATAAAGCTTGAAAACGAAAATGTGTCATATTTTAAACAACTTGATCGAAAAAAGGAAGAATGCAAGTATGACAAATTGTCGTATGAGCGTGCCTTAAAGAATATGAAAGAGCAAAATGATCTTTTGAGGGCTCAGCTTGAAAGTCAAAAAGGAAAGGGTGAGGAAACTAAGTTTGCAAAACCATTGACTTCGGAGAAACCAAATGTTTCAAACACGGTTCAAAAACCAAAAATGTCAATTTCACGGTTTGCTCCAAAAGTCGATGAGAAAAAGAATTTGACAAAACCAGTCACTCCAACACCCTTGCCCAAGAAAAGAGAAAATGAAAAGATTGTTGATAAAGGAAAAGCGGTTGTCGAAACTCCTAAAGTGTTAGCACCTGGCCTTTTTAGGATTAGTCCCACTAATGCGTCTGCCTCCACTTCTAAGACAAATGCGTGCAAAAAGGATAATTCTAAAGAGTCTAGTGATGCTAAAAAGGACAACAATATAAATCCTAACGCGTGTGCCTTACCTTCTACAGGATTAGAAAGCACCTCTAGGAGCAGCAGACTAAAGCCTAGGAGCAATACAAGGAACAATAGAGTCTCGCCTGTTTCTAAGAGTAGTTGCAAGAATAAAGTTGAAGAAGTAGAAGAACACCCTAGGAATTTATCGCTTTGTAATAAGAGACATGTTTCATCTGAATGTAATGTCACAAGTACTGTTTCTAATGCATGTAATGACTCTGTTTGTTTAATATGCAAGAAATGTTTAATTAATGATGTTCATGATGAATGTGTTTCTAAGAAGGTGAATGTTATGCCTAAACAGAAGTATGTTCCAAAGGGAACTAGTGCCAGATCTAGATCTATAGAAAGATTAGTTGCACGCTTTAGGTCTACCACTAGTAGTCGAATGCCTAGGAACTATCTTAAGTTTTGTATGTGGATTCCGACGGGTAGAGAGTTCACTCTTAAGGAAGGAAAATTAGAAATAACTCAAGCTAAACAAGTAGCAACTGTCTATGAGTGTGATTCTGCTTTTACTCCTAACCCCATGGAACCAAATTCAACACGGTTTCCAAATACAAACTCTTCTGTTCTTGGCAGGTTATCGAAATATGTCTTTGGATCGTCGACTCGGGTTGCTCCAAGCACATGACCGGGAATTTAAAGCTGCTGATCAATTTCGTCTGGAAATTCATGGGAACTGTACGCTTTGGAAATGATCATGTAGCAGCTATCCTGGGTTTTGGAGATCTTCAGTTTGGGAATTTTTTGATCACTCGAGTTTACTATGTCGAAGGGTTGGGACACAACTTGTTTTCAGTTGGGCAGTTTTGTGATGCAGATTTAGAAGTTGCATTCAGGAGAAACACGGTTTTTATTAGAAATTTGGTTGGTGATGATCTCTTAACTGGTAATCGTGGTACAAACTTGTATGCCATCGACATCAACCAAATGGCTTCTACATCACCAATTTGTCTTATGACAAGGGCAACCGAAACTAAGTCCTGGCTGTGGCATAGACGTTTATCCCATCTCAACTTCGACACCATCAACAAGTTAGCCAAAGACAACATCGTCACCGGACTTCCTAAGTTCAAATACACCAAGGATCATCTATGTCCATCATGTGAACAAGGAAAAAGCAAAAGAGCATCATATAAACCCAAAACCGTACCTAGTTCGGAAGCAAGGTTACACTTGTTGCACATGGACTTATGTGGCCCAATGAGAGTTGAAAGCATTAATGGGAAGAAGTATATTCTCGTTATTGTTGATGATTATTCAAGATATACTTGGGTAAAGTTTTTGAGATCAAAAGATGAAGCACCAGGCATCATCATCACCTTTCTGAAGCGTATTCAAGTTCTACTTCAAGCTCCAGTAAGGATTGTAAGAACAGATAATGGCACAGAATTCATAAATCAGGAGTTAAGAACCTATTTTGAAGATGTGGGAATCACTCACCAAACATCAGTTGTTAGAACTCCACAGCAGAATGGAGTAGTTGAAAGAAGAAACCGAACTCTTGTGGAAGCTGCTCGCACAATGCTAATTTTTTCTAGTGCACCACTATTCTTATGGGCTGATGCTGTAGCCACTGCTTGTTTTACTCAAAACCGATCCCTAGTCCATCCAAGATTCAATAAAACCCCATATGAGCTAGTGAACAACCGTAAACCTGACATCTCTTACCTTCACGTGTTTGGCGCTTTGTGCTATCCGACGAATGACAGAGAAGATCTAGGGAAGTTAAAAGCTAAGGGTGATATTGGAATCTTCATTGGATATTCAGAAAACTCGAGGGCATTCAGGGTGTATAATAGAAGAACGAAAAAGATAATGGAGACGATGAATGTGAAGTTTGACGAGATTTCACAAATGGCTTCTGAGAGATACGCTCTAGAACCCGCGCTTAATCCTATGGCTTCTAATCAAAACGGATTAGGACCCGCACCAAACCAGCAGACTTCTGGACACATCAGTTCAGGACTCGTGCCTCAAGGAGCTCAGTCAACAAACACAGATAAACCTTCAGAACAAGAACTGGAAAACTTCTTCGAGTTAATGTTTGATGAATATTATGGTGGAACTTCGACTAATGCATCTCAACAACATTCCGCTGCACCCGCTCAAAACCATCAACCACCACCACCATCACAAGATGCATCTACCACAATCGAAGCTGAAGCACCAACTACATCAACATCATCTACATCTACTCAAGCAACTCCAGTACTTGAAACTGTTCTACCAAGCGTTGATGAGCAAAATCAAAACACAAATTTTCAAGAAGAACCAACAAATAATTCAAACGATGTTGCGTTAGAAGAAGGAGAAGAAGTATTTGAAAACCCGTTTGCAACAGACTCTGCTGAATCTTCTTCAAGGTTACAAGAACCATCTAACACACATTCGTTCAACCAAAGGTACCCTTCTACGTTTCAATGGACAAAAGACCACCCGTTAGTACATGTTATTGGTGAACCTTCAAAGCCAGTTCAGACGAGGAGACAACTTGCCACCGATCTCGAATTGTGCATTTACATTTGCTCAATAAGCACCAAAGTACCAAAGAACATTCGAGAAGCAATGGCAGAAAACCCTTGGATTGAAGCGATGCAGGAGGAATTTCTTCAATACCTGTTACATGATAGTTGGGAACTTGTTGAACGACCACTTGATAAACGTGTTCTTGATCTCAAGTGGTTGTGGAAGAACAAACTGGATGAGAAAATGACTGTTATTCGTAACAAAGCTCGTCTCGTGGCTAAAGGATATCCACAAGAAGAAGGGATAGATTTCGAGGAATCATTCGCGCCTGTAGCTAGACTAGAAGCAGTCCGGATTTTCTTAGCCTATGCCGCTCACAAAAACATCACAGTCTATCAGATGGACATTAAGACAGCTTTCTTGAATGGAACTCTGAAAGAAGAAGTGTATGTGAGTCAGCCAGAGGGATTCGTCGACAAAGATCATCCAGACTACGTCTACAAGCTTAAGAAAGCAATTTATGGTCTAAAACAAGCTCCAAGAGCGTGGTATGACGAACTATCATCTTTCTTGCTTAAAAACAATTTCACCAAAGGAACGGTTGATGACACCTTGTTTATCAAAAAATTCAAAGATGACATTTTGATCGTTCAAATTTACGTGGACGACATTATTTTTGGATCAACCAATCCTAACCATTCAAAACATTTTGAAAATCTCATGAAAAGCAAATTTGAAATGTCCATGATGGGGGAACTAAAATACTTTCTTGGTTTACAAATACATCAATCCCCTCGTGGAATTTTTATCAATCAAGCTAAATATACAATAGAGATTTTGAAAAAACATGGTATGGAAAACTGTGATTCTGTTGGTACACCAATGGTCACTTCACCAAAAATAGGTGCTGATTTGTCTGGAAAACCCATCGATCCGAAAAAATATCGGAGCATGATCGGTTCTCTCATGTACCTGACTGCTAGTCGACCAGATATTCAATTTGCTGTATGTTTATTAGCACGGTTTCAGGCAAAGCCTACCGAACTTCACCTCAAAGAGGTTAAACGGATCTTTCGGTACCTACGAAGCACCATTAACATGGGACTTTGGTATCCGAAGGATTCGGGGTTTAATCTAACATCATTTTCAGATGCAGACCATGCTGGTGATCAAGTTACAGCAAAGAGTACATCAGGTGGAGCACAATTTTTGGGTGAAAAGCTAGTAAGCTGGTCGTCAAAGAAACAGGATTGTACTGCACTATCAACCGCCGAAGCCGAGTATGTGTCTCTATCTGCGTGTTGTGCCCAAGTTCTGTGGATGCGGACACAGCTCACAGATTATGGCTTTACTTTTGACAGAATACCTATGTATTGTGACTCAAAAAGTGCCATAGCCATCTCGTGCAATCACGTACATCACTCTAAGACGAAGCATATCAAAGTCCGCTACCATTTCATCAAAGAACACGTGGAAGAGGGTACTGTTGAATTATTTTTCGTTAAGACTGATTATCAACTCGCCGATCTATTTACTAAAGCCCTTCCAAAAGAAAGGTTTGACTATTTAGTTCGACGAATTGGCATGCGAAGCCTAACTCCTGAGGAGCTAGAACGTCTTCTCGAATCTTCTTGAAAAATGTTTTCAAAATCGCTTCGCTGTAAATATTTTTTTTGAAAAACAAAATACAAAATTTGAAAAACCAACAAAAACAAAATACAAAAATATAAAATTTTCAAAAAATACAAAAACAATATAAAATCAAAAAATCCAAAAATACTCTTCTCACGACATGTCTCTCGTATAAATCAATATTCTGTACGTTTCTAGAAATGTCATTCAACAATGATACGGACATGTACAGATGCTTGAGCGGGAGTTCTTTTTAATGTTTTTCTAAAAACATGTCGTTTCTCAAATGTTTTCTTTACAATGGCTTTCGTATACATCAGTACGAAACCCGGACCCGAATGATGACTTCTGATTATTTTCAAATCAAGGACTCGTACGTTCAATGACGAACTCTTTTTCAAAAAAGTTCGAGTCTAAACAAACAAAAAAGATTTCAAGCATAAACTCGTTTTCAAACAAAATTCTTGAGCACTTCTTCAAGATTGTTCAAAAGATTTCTCAAAATCTCTCAAAATTAGTGCTCAAGATAACTCCCTCAAAACCCTTAATTAATTTTAAATATGCTATCATTAAGGGGGAGTACAAAATGAAAAATGTTCCAAATTCATGCAGAATCTATCTTTCTCTCCAAAAGCTTTTTCTTAATCTGTTGATATCAAAAATATCACGATATGCTATTTTTGAGGGGGAGAAGACATGATTAAAATGTGATCAAAGATGTTTAAAGATTGTGGCTGAATCTCAGAAGAGCCCGACTCAGAAAGTACCAATGAATTGACGAAGCTTAAAATGTTAGTAATCGAAAAGACTTGTCCTGGACGGGTAATAATTTCAAGCTAGTCTAACTAGTGATGTAAGCGTGTCTCGAATAGGACTTGTCTGAGTAGAGTGTACCGTATCGAGAGACTTTCTTTGGACTTGACCAGGACGGGTAATAACTTCAAGCTAGTCTAACTAGTGATGTAAGCGTGTCTCGAATCGGTCATGTTCGCTGAAAGTGGATCAATTCAAAAAGTGCAAACTCCTCACGCATGTGCAAATTTCTTAAAAATTCATGAGCACATGTGAAGGGGGAGTCCTTCAAAAGAAATGCAAAACTCTCGAAGTGTCAACAATGTGTTTTATTATCATAAACACTTTGAGAGATTTTCACAAAAAGGTTTTATGGCATGTGATCAATGATAGGATAGTCATGGAGTTATAAGGTGACTAAGGTTAAGAAAAACCGTCCTATGATCTGCCAGAGCCGGAGGGATCTACCCAAGGACAATTCCAATAGATTAGAATTAGAAGTCCTTAGGTATGATTGAAAAAAAGGAGAAAATGAGAAAGGAGAAAGAAGGGGTTGAAGAATTAAAAAGAAAAACTATGAAAAAGGGTGAAAAGAAATAGCCCTCCATATGTTCAACCTTAGGGCAGACACTGGGTTCAACTCATATGCTACTGGTTGTTACTTAGGTGACACCGGTATTGAAGATAAAGACGTCATGGACCCAGTGACGCACTGCACTAAACCTTCTTAACCACTCAAGTTCTCTTAAAAGAGCTTGTTTCATTCTCACGGGGAACCGACATAATCTATCGACCTATCTCCTAGAGATGGTTGATATTGAAGCAGGAGACCTCTCCCTAATCTCCGCATAGGAAACCAAATGTGCACTTATCGAGTCTAGAGCCCCGAGATTCATCAAAAGATCTCATAGGAACACATGATATTTCTACACTGGTTGTTCAACATTAAGGACGCCAGATGTAAACTTAAGAGTCCTACGCAGATCTTAGCAATCTGCCAGAACATTTATGAGAGAATTCACATTTGTGATTCTCAATGATTGAATGGAAATTCCTGCCAGGGTCAACATCAAGCAGCCCTGACAGCAGGTCACTTCGGTAATTCTTTATGGGTTACGCTTAGTGTTCGCGGTGGTTTCAAACGGTCTACAGTCGTGGAGTGATCCCCAGCGACTCACCCAGTCATTGAGCTACTAAGTAGGTCTTGTAAGCTCTCTCGAGAGTATCTGACATGGGAACGGCCTTGGTAAGGGTTAGAAGGAGTCTTCACACTATGCTGTTGACGATCTCTAATTCTTATCTGTAAGTACCGGATGTTTTATTGCTAACTGTTTATATGCAGGGACACTTCATCTCCATGGCGACAGATTCCACGTGCTCATACATACATCTGGAAGTTAAAGAAAGCTCCCTCAAAGATCTATTCAACACAAAGTTCAAAGGAAGATTCTACGCCAATTAGAAGAATCTACAAAGTATAAAGACTAAAGATCAAAGTGTAAGAAAGGGAACTACGTGCATATGAATATCAAAATCCAAAGATGTATGAGCATGTTGGAATGGCAAACAACCACCACAGACGCAGAAGTGACGTAAGGCAGATAACTCCACATCACAAAGGAACAAAGAACGATGATAAATCAGTTATCAAAGATCACAAAGCATGAAGGAACAAAGACTAAAGACTATTCTACAACGACACACAAAGTTAAAGACAAAGAACACGGAAGACCCACTCACGTGGAGCATCATTCGAATGACCACCCCTTAGGGGGAGATTGTTAGCATTAAAAATATGTATTTAGAAGTGATGGTCATTCTCATACATGTAACTTTGTAATGTGTCGTAGATTACAATAGAATAGTCAATGGGCTTATGGTTTGGACTAATCTAATAGGTTATAAGTTATGTATTACAACTAGTCCATACTTAATGTAAAAGTCCAATCCATGACCAAGCCCATCCAAGCCCATTAGGGTGTTACATCTCTTACTATATAAACACCTCAAATGAGTCATTTGAGGTGTGTGCTTGTGTGTGTATTGTGTGTGTTTTCTTAATAAAAGTTCTCTTCATCTTATTCTCTATTTCTACATAAGCTAACGCCACACATACTATTACAAGTCACCATCTTTACTTCATCTAGTTCTTGTATTTGTGTTAAAGTTGATTTATCTAAGGTCTTACAATGCCTATCACTAACTATTTTATATAATAATTATAAACACCAATAATACATAATAACTTTACTAAAGTTATCTATCTCATTTTTTCACTTTCAATCAAACTCATATTCTCTCTTTTGCTCTCTCTAAACCACGGCCACAAGAGGAAAGGAAGCAAGACCAAAGTTTTTCCAAGATAAAAGTGTTAATCTTGTTCTTATAGCATCCTTGTTGGAGTTTTGAAATACAATCTCAAGGATTATTAGGTTTTAATCATCTTAACTTCACTAATCTTACAAGTAAGTTTACTAAACTCATTTTATAATTTTTACAAAGTTATTACTATGTTTATATATGTTTCTTGCAAGATCTCATACATGCATTAACTTATACCACTTTATTTTTGTAAACTTTTGATCATTCAAGCCTTAGAAGCGATTTTTGGTTAGATCCTTGTTAGATCTACTTGGTTTTGGTGATTAGGAACCCATGACACCCTAAGAAGGTGTATGGTAGGATTAGATTAGTTTTGTGGTGTTTGAAAGTGGTTTGATGGATGATGGAACTAGTTTGGAAACTTGAAAATGGGTTTTGAAACTTTTGATATACCTACTGTCCCTATTTTAATTTCGTGGGAAAATCAGTAGATGGTGGCTAAATTTTGACCAAAGATTTAGAAAATACATTCAAAAACGAAACTTTAGGCGAAAGAACGGATTAAAACGAGTTTATAACGAAGGAGATATGATTTTTGCAAATTTAACGACGAAAACTATTTTTGTAGAAACTGCTTGCTGATTGGCAGAATACGACGGGTAATTAGAGGTATTAAACGTAACCTAGAGGAGCTGAGTTATCAAAAATATACTAGTATACACAAAAACGAATCCGTGGGCATAAAGAACAAGGAAAACGAGCCTAAAACGACCGAGTTATACCCGTTTTAACATCGGCAAAACTATATATATATATATATATATATATATATATATATATATAGTCACAAATAAAAATAATAACGTACGTACTAAATGGTATATTTTCTAACAACGTTACTAATGACTATATTCTTAACAAATGAATACGTACGACCCGAGGGAATATTTATACGACATGACGACGTCATTCTAAGGTTTTGGTACGAGGATTTTAACGCTAACTTTTTCGTACAAGTTAATATGACAAGTTATATACTTCTTTAAATGAACTTATTTTTCCTAAGTATGGAAACTATTTTACCATGACGATAACTAGTATTTCCAAATTACGAGTGGTATAGGTATCATGTGCATGTGCATTCATTACATCATTTCATGATCTAAATTAGATCATTATCATTCATCTTAGGTTGCGGCTAGTGTTCGCGCCTTGTTGTCCCGATCATTCCATCACTTTGTACTAGCATTTTGAGGTGAGTCATAGCCCCACTTTTACTTGTTTAATTACCTTATAACCGCTTTGGGGGAGATACATGCTTAAATACTTGTTTTATACTTTTATACGATTTGAATTACTTTTGAAGGAGAATAAACTGCTTTAATTAGTTTTGTACAATGCCAAAGTATTAAATTCCTTACATTGCTTAAGTTTCCTTATTACCACGTCAGGACAAGTCCCCTTTATTATCATGGACCGTTAATTTCTAGTACTAAGCGAGAGTGAGTGGATAGATCTATCGAGGGTGACACCTCCATTCGTGTTTGGGTTGCTCCAAATGGAACGAATGCATTTCATGTCTTTATTATTAGAGTGTCTGGTAAACACTCATTTGGGGCCAAGTAACGTCTAGCTTCGGTTTCATGAGCTTAAGAGACAATGTAGTTTTATGACTGAAAAACTTATTTCTTTATACTTGGGCTATGGTACATAAGATTAAAGTTAAATACTGATAGTTTTTATAAATCAAATTTCTGATTTCTTAATTCTGAGTTCTTATTTCGGATTTCTTAATTCTGAGTTCTTATTTCGGATTTCTTATTTCTGAGTTCTTATTACGGATTTCTTATTATTGATTTCTTATTACGGATTTCTTATCACTGATTTACGATGCTTTTGCATCAAATTAATTACTGATTTACGATGATTTTACTGGGAAATTCTTCTCTTCAAATGTTTTACCATATCTATTTGTTCTCTAAATCTATGAACTCACCAACCTCGTGTTGACAATTTAGCATGTATTTTCAGGTTATATACTTTTCTCATGTTGCATGCATTTGGACCTTCATGGAGTCGTGGAGACGACGCGTCTGACTATATTTTTCTACACCTATGAACGTTTGATCTTGTTGAACTTATCTTAACTAAAATGACAATATCTTTTGGGACCTATGTTTTGTAAACTCTGAATGTTTTAATGATCAAACGCTGTATTTTCTAAACGACACTTTAAGTCGTTCAATATAACTGTAACTATGGTGCTATGACAGTCACCCACAGGTATTCCATTCCGCTGCCATTCAGGTAAATTGGGGGTGTGACACGTTTTATCCGTGCTCATACACTTGTATTCGTTTTCGTCTATTATTCTACGTCTTTATCCGTTTTCTTATATTTTATCTGGTTTCATCCATTTATATATATATATATATATATATATATATATATATATATATATATATATATATATATATATATATATATATATATATATATGAAAACGGATAAAAATATATGAAAATAGATAAAAAAACAAGTATGAAAACTTGAAATTTGATAAAAAAATTGGGAAAAAATAGAAGGGGGGTTAAATAGTTTACCGCTTTTTCACTTGATTATCTTTTAATACTTTATGTTTGTTAAAGATATAAACTCAAATTACTTGTTTGATTCTTTGAAAAGCTTTACGTGTAGTTAACAATTCTAACTAAAGACAACATGTAATAAGCAAAGACAAAGAAAGAAACGATCAAACCACAACATGATTGTTTATCGTTGTTCGGCTACAAGGACCCTTTTTCCTTGCCCTACATCCACGCCCCGAATTTTCAACTCGAGAGTTATAAGCACTAATCAACAAGCTCCTTTCCCGGTAGAGAAACCTTTACAACGTCACTTACACTTTTTCCGGTACAAAGCTAGATACCGAGTCCTAGTTCAAGGTAGAACCAACCAAACGTCGCCTATCCACTATTTCCGACACTAGGCTAGGTGTCGAGTTCTTTTACAAGGGTACAACCACTCCCGTTAGTTCTTCTACAAGGGTACAACAACTCCCGTTACACTTATGTATTTTGAGGTGATTCGCCTCAAACGGTCAGATAATATTAACCAAGTAATGGTCAACAAGTCAAACAGTCTAAGGCAAATGCTTCCGTGGAATACAGTGTTTCCCCGGGTCGTAATGTCCCAACGAGGTGTGCGATAGTTTATTAAAAACGAGTTTGTGATCGAGTGAATGTGAACAGGGATATGAATAAGTGTGTGTGTGTGATTTAAACTAGGGTTTTATAACTTAAAATAACTTAGATAAACTCTATTAACGATTACGTAAAAACTAAGTATTTAAAAACGTTTAATTACTAAAAACGCGTACGTTTAATTTAATTCTACGTAAACGTACGAAACAAAAACGGATTTAACTAAAGTATTAATTTATATGCCTTAGGGGCTTAAATGCAAATTAAATAAACTTAAAATATTTATTTTATAATTGTTAATTATTTAATTAATTATTATTATTTAATAACTATTATTAATTATTTAATAATACACTAATAATTAAGAAAATGTAAAATAAGTCTTAGAAATATAAAATTAAACTTTGTAAAAGTCTAAAATATTATAAAACTTATTTTAAAAATAAAATTATATTATTAAGACTATTTATCTAATTATTATTAATTATTAACTATTTAATTATTATTTAACTATTTATATGATTTAAATTATAAAAAAAAATACTAAAAAGACTTAGATAATTAAGAAGATTTTTATAAATCTAATTAACCATCACAGGAATCCTAAAAAATTATAAAAACTTTATTTTATATATTTTTAAACTAGTTTACTAATTATTATTCTAATTATTAAATAATTACCAATTAAACTATTTAAATTATAAAAACTATTAAATGAACAGTAAAAATTCTAGAAAAATTACTAAAATTATATTATGACTTATAGAAGCTAGGAAAAATATAAAATATAGGTGTTACTTTATAAAAACTAATTATGCTATTTAAAACTTATTTATTGATTAATTATTAATAAAACTATTATTAATTCTAATAAATACTAAGTTACAAAATAAAAAACTGAGAAAATTATTAAAAATACTTTAACCTAAAAGGAAATTATTAAAAATATAAAAACACAACTTTCTTAATGAAAATATAAAAATGAAAATTAAAATTAAATTATATTAAATAGAAACTATCACTTATTTTTATGTTATCTTTTCTGGATTTTTCTTTTACAAAACTATATTATACCTAAAAAAAAGCAACTTTAATAAAAACAACTTTTTTATAAGCTAATAATAAGCTCTGTGGAAGCTTATTGCTACCACAGTTGACCTTTGTTGACCAAACAAGCTAATAAGCTCAAACTGACTTGTGTGGGACCCACTATGGTAAATTCTAATTCCTATAAGTTGTTTGAACCAGTATTAGCAAGATTTGATCAGATAAGCTAGTGGAATAAGTTAATAAGCACTTAATAAGCTCTTGATTATTTGCTACACATCTGAAAATGGGACAGAGATGGGAATGGGTTTCAAGTGGGGTCCACTGGGTTTCAGATCAAACTAGTGGTCAACTTAGGAAGTTTGGTAGGAGGGGGGTTGGGAGAAACAAGGTTTGGGCTTTGGGACCTACTGATATGGCCACAAACCACCACCAAAGTGGTGGTGGTGTGGTAGTGTCTGCTGATGCAGAGCAGGCAAACAGCCCTGCAGCCCTCTTTGGAGGGTTGTGGGGCCCACAAAGAAAATCAAAAAAATAAAATAGCAATGGGAAAATGAAGTTTAGGTGGTGGACACTAAACCCTAACAAGCACAAGTCTTAATTCCAACTACACAATTCTAATAAATTCATGCCATTTTGGGTAAATCTGAGTATTATGAAATTTGACTTTTTATATTTTACTACTAGGTTGACTTTTGTTAACTTCTATAGGTCCTAATGAACTTAATAAGTTATAATAAGATAAAAGTAACTTAATTTAGGCTAAATCTCCTACTTATATATTGATATGGGTGAAAATGGATCACAATTCTCCAACAGTTAACTGTTGGAGGATGTTTGTGGTGATTTTGACTATTCTTCAAATAAGACCAAGTTTTTATTGTTTCTAAATCCTAAATGAACCTAAAGATACATAGTTAAACAAAGAATTCCAACAAAAACCTACTAGAGTCCACAGATATCAATAAATCCAAACACACCTCTATCTACTAGTTTATATTACAACTATTATTTTCTTACAATAATATACTGTTTTTAAACTTAAGACAGATTAAGTAAGCTAATTGGAAGCTGAATGATCATTAAAATACCTCTAATAACAACAATAACTAGAACATGTATTTTGAACTAATTTAGGCAGTGTAATAAAATAAACATGAGCAATACTAGATTAAATGAATAACTGAGATCATAATAGCAACAAGTCAACTTAATTACACTAAATTAATTTAAAAGAACACAAATAAGCAGTCAATTACTTAGCTACAGTAATTATGCCAAGAAATTGAAAATTGCTTACAAGGGCTTTCCAAGCTGAAAACTAAGAACAAGGACCAATTTCAATCCTATAAACCTTCCACAAGGTCACTAGTACCAGGGCAATCCTTTATAAACCCTGCTCCATCACTTCATTGTTCCTTACCATGATTTTTTATTTTTCAACTATCTTCTTTGTATTTTCTTAAATTTTTTAATAACCTGAGTACAAGTTCTCTAGGTGGTATCAAAGCTTCACAAAGATTAATAGTAACTGTAAATGAGATTTATGGAACAAGAATTAGCAACTTTTAACAATATTGAGTGATTTTGTCAATTTCACTCAATTTTTCCAAAACTGAAAATTTGCAAAGATAAATGAAATCAAGCTGTAAGCAAACTTAAATTATATTAAAAATACTGAGTACAAGCTTGTTAAATTGAAAATTACAACTGAGAGAGCAAATTACACTACTTACGATTTTACTATTCTAAAGCTACACTAATAATCTTTATCCCCTGCTTCTTTTTCTCTTTATAATGACTTTTTGAGTTCACTCATGACCTCTGAGATTTTCCCACCATATCTGGACCATTGAAATGGTCAAATGAATATCCACCGTTCAAAACACTTTTTTCGCGCCAATTTAGTCCAAGGGTAGGTTGAGCAGTTTTAAAGCAATAATTGGGTGTTGGATTGTTATGGAGGTGGAAAGCTGTTGTAGATAGCTGTTAGTCAAGTGGGAGAGGTGGAGGTGAAGTGTGGAAGTGGTTTTACAGGTGGAGGTGAAGAGGTGGAAGGGATGAATAGTGGGGGGCGGTTTTTGTGTTTGTTTGACCCTGTTTGACCGGGTTTAAAATTTAGGGTTGGGCTTGGAGTTGGGCTTTGGTACATGGACTGGACAAGGGTATTGGGTGGGTTGGTTTTATTTTTATTTTTGGTCCGGTTGGTTTTACTAGGTAATAAATCACAAGGACTAAAATTGTAATTTGGTAAATATTGAGAGGCTGAGTTTGTGATTCTTCCAAGGTTGTCATAAGGACCAAACTTGACAAGGATGAATAGTACAAGGTCATATTTTATATTTTTCCAATTTTTTGAATTCCAGGGACTAAACTTGCCAAATGTGAAACTTCAGGGATCAAATGTGTAACTTATTTAAAACTTTCAACCAGGGATCTAATTTGACAACTTGATATTTTCCAAGTACCAAAATTGACTTTTTATCCAAAGTTTTCCATCAGGGACCAATTCTGCCATTTTCTGAAAGTCCAGGGACCAAAACTGACAAACTGCCAAACTTGAGGGACCAATTATGTAATTTCACCAAACTTCACACCAAGGACCATTCCTGCAAAAGATTATTAGTACAAGGACCAAAATTTATTTTTCTCAAAGTTTTTACATCCCAGGGACTATTTATGTCAATTTCCAAAGTACAGGGACTAAACTTGTAATTTTATGAAACTTTGCACCAAAGGACTAAATATGTAACTTTATGATTAAAAAGGACCTTTGATGACTTTTTCATGTTTTTAGAATAACCAGGGACTAGTTTTGACAATTTTGAAACTTGAGGGACTGAAACTGCCAATTATGCAAACTTTGTACGTTTTTCATCTGTTTTTGCATATTTTGCATTTGAAACATATAAAACACACTTCTAGGATATTTTAAGTATTTTGATGCATATTTGAGTGTTTTTGGATGTTTTGGCAGCTCAGATTAGTATAAAATGATGAGTATTTAGACACTCATCAATCCCCCACACTAAACTATTGCTAGTCCCTAGCAATTTTTTGAGAAAAACTTAATGGATTTGAAAAACTCTTTACCAAAAGCCATCACTTCTGGAGTAGCCAGATGTAAGAACTGTGGTACATCTGATAATCGTGTGATTTTGAGCAAACCACCAGCTGTCAACGGATTTGATTTGTCTTTACCAAAAGCCGTTTGCTTCTGGACTAGCCAACTCTTGATGGAATAGTCAACATCTTGGTGAGCTGATTACCAATTATGGTTTTTCCACTGCCTTTACCACAAGCCATAATCTTGCGGGCTAGCCAACTCATTAACTTTTGAGGATAATGGGGAGTTAAGGAACCATACAATTTTTGGCAAATTGCAAGCCATAAACGGGTTTGAGTTATTTTTACCAAGAGCCGTTTGCTCCTGGATTAGCCAATCCTTATGTGGGTTAGACATGGCGGACTGATAACCATTTATTGCGTTCTAAGTGAGAATTTTTTTTTTTTTTTAAATTTTGGCTAAAATGGGGGTTCTTGATGGAACATGTGTTTAAATTCGTTAGAATAACGAATCTCCCCCCACACTTAGAACTGAATATTGTCCTCAATATTCAAAGTACCGGTTGTTAAACCGGCACTTAAAACGTAAGAAGAAAATACTCCTTAGCCTTTATTTAAGATGTATATACACACAATTATTTTTTTAGATAAAACTTCTTAAATAGAAGCTATCACTATATTTATATTTTTTTAGAGTATATATATATATATATATATATATATATATATATATATATATATATATATATATATATATATATATATATATATATATATATATATATATATACAACATGTGGGGCATCTCCCCCACACTTAGGGTGAAACATGGGTGAAAACCTATGTACATGCTACTGTTTTTGATTACCGAGTCGCTAACTTGACTCGACCCCGAATTCATTTGTCCATGGGGAAGCATGATGTGGAAGAGACAATCAGCATCGGACTTTCATTCAAGACGTTTGGATAAACATTTGAAGCACGTGAAAGTTCCACACCGATGAGATACATAGAGAGACCCTAGCTCATAATTTATATATGAGAATGCCGGGGTCAAAGATAATGTCCTCACTCCCAAAAGAGTGAAGAACAGGAGAAGCCACGGGATATATGAAGAAAAGAAAGAAAATCATGATGAAAATCATAACTAACTCCTCATCTTCAATAGGAGAATTCATTGTTTCATGAATCTCCTCTTTTAAGCTCGTTTGATCAAGACATATTATAGGTATGTCTAGATCAAAATAAAAGTTATCATACTCAGGAGGAGATATGATATGAGTGAGTTCAAAGGAGAACTCCTCGTAAAGAGAATCATTCACAAGATGTAAATCCGTGAACTCATGTTCCGTTGTGGACTCATCACAATCCTTAATCTGAGTACCAAATAATGGGTTTTCAGAAATCAAAGTGAATTCAGATTCGAATTCAAATAGAGGATTGGTGATAGTAGTTTTGAATGCTTCAGGAACAATGTGATTAACATTCTCTACTGGACTGTTGGGATAAGCACTGAGTGAAGGATCATTATGTAAGAGACTTTCTATCTCTTCCAGATCGGCTTCAAAGTCAAAGAGATCATCATTACTTCCAGATAGAAGTGGAATGATGTGAGTGAGTTCCTCTGTGAAATCCTCAAGAAGAGGATCAACATCAGAATGAGGCAGTGATGCCTCAACATACTCAATGTCTCCATAAGATATACAATCATTACTGGAATTAGAGACATTCTCAATTTGATCATTTGGATTATCAGGGGGGGTAGGGATATCACACACATGATCAAGAATTCCCTGTGACTCACTTGGGATTGAGATAAGGTTCTCAACATTAGACTTTATGAATTCGTCCGATTCCTTATTAGGAACAGTGTCAAGATGCTCGTCCCCCATGCTCAGAGAGTGAGTGGGAACCTCGGATATGATATCAGTAGACTGAGGGAGCTGAGAAGGACTAGCATACATGGATTTTATAATTTCCATTTGTTCTGCTGCTAGTAATTCTCCCATACTCTTTTCTCCCTGTATATCCATGGAAGGAGTCTCAACTGATGAACTTGATGAGATATCATCACTTTCATCATCCTCATCGAGAAGAGCAGCATTTTGAAATTTGGTACGTGTTATAGCTGCTTGTTCTAAGACTAGTAATTCTTCCATGCTTCTTTCGTCTCTAGCAGCATGTTCTTCAGCAAGTAATTCCGCGATAGATTTATCACGAGAATATTGAGTGAGTGGAGACTGTGGGGGTGTGAATGTGTCAAAACCGGATGTATCAGAACTAGAACAATGTTCAGGTTTATAATACGGTTGACATTGGAAATCATCATGAGGACCCCCACAATATACATAAGAAAAACTTGGTGCATTTTGAAACGAAATATTAGCTAACTCCTCCTTAAGGTCTTTAAGTTTCTCAAGAACCTCTAGACAAAGGTCTTGCTGAGTTTCATGAGGAGTTGCTTGGATCATTTGGTACTGTGGAGGTTGGTCTTGAGACGAATAGTCGTAATTGTTACAAGGAAATGGATTCCTTGTTTGACAATCCGAGCTAAAGTGAGGACCTCCACAGTACTCACAACAGTTGAACTGATGTGGCTGTAAGTCGTATGTGTTTAAGTCATAATTGTTATTAGGAATCTGTTCATAGACAAACTGATTCCTAGTTTGACAATCAGAACTGTAGTGTGAACCACCACAATACTCACAACAATTAAACTGTTGAGTCTCATGGTATGGAAGCTGATGGAATGAATCAGTCATGTCAGGGTAGGAATAGGGATTCTGGTTATAGACAGACCCGTTTCCTGACTCTACCATGCCACAACTGGGGCAATTACCACCATTATAAGGACTACCACAACATTGACAGACAAGAGGGTGAGAATAAGACATAGAAAGAATCAAAGGGTTTAGGGGATGAGAAATGAAGAATCAAATAGGTAGGAGTGTAAAGGTGAATATTTTTGGTATTTTTGAAAATTTTTGTAGTAATAATAATAAGGAAAATATTTTTGGTTTTTTGTGTTCGTTGAAACTGATTTTAAAAAGTTTTCAGGAACAGTTTTGGTTTTATATGATAATAGTATGAACAAGGATGGATAAATGTACAATGAGCATGTATTCAGGTTCACTAATACGCAAAATCGTTTAGAATAAGCGCACAACCTCCCCGGCAGCGGCGCCAAAAATTGATTCGCCTCAAACGGTCAGATAATATTAACCAAGTAATGGTCAACAAGTCAAACAGTCTAAGGCAAATGCTTTCATGGAATACATTGTTTCCCCGGGTCGTAATGTCCCAACGAGGTGTGCGATAGTTTATTAAAAACGAGTTTGTGATCGAGTGAATGTGAACAGGGATATGAATAAGTGTGTGTGTGTGTGATTTAAACTAGGGTTTTATAACTTAAAATAACTTAGATAAACTCTATTAACGATTACGTAAAAACTAAGTATTTAAAAACGTTTAATTACTAAAAACGCGTACGTTTAATTTAATTCTACGTAAACGTACGAAACAAAAACGGTTTTAACTAAAGTATTAATTTATATGCCTTAGGGGCTTAAATGCAAATTAAATAAACTTAAAATATTTATTTTATAATTATTAATTATTTAATTAATTATTATTATTTAATAACTATTATTAATTATTTAATAATACACTAATAATTAAGAAAATGTAAAATAAGTCTTAGAAATATAAAATTAAACTTTGTAAATGTCTAAAATATTATAAAACTTATTTTAAAAATAAAATTATATTATTAAGACTATTTATCTAATTATTATTAATTATTAACTATTTAATTATTATTTAACTATTTATATGATTTAAATTATAAAAAAAAAATACTGAAAAGACTTAGATAATTAAGAAGATTTTTATAAATCTAATTAACCATCACAGGAATCCTAAAAAATTATAAAAACTTTATTTTATATATATTTAAACTAGTTTACTAATTATTATTCTAATTATTAAATAATTACCAATTAAACTATTTAAATTATAAGAACTATTAAATGAACAGTAAAAATTCTAGAAAAATTACTAAAATTATATTATGACTTATAGAAGCTAGGAAAAATATAAAATATAGGTGTTACTTTATAAAAACTAATTATGCTATTTAAAACTTATTTATTGATTAATTATTAATAAAACTATTATTAATTCTAATAAATACTAAATTACAAAATAAAAATCTGAGAAAATTATTAAAAATACTTTAACCTAAAATGAAATTATTAAAAATATAAAAACACAACTTTCTAAATGAAAATATAAAAATGAAAATTAAAATTAAATTATATTAAATAGAAACTATCACTTATTTTTATGTTGTCTTTTCTGGATTTTTCTTTTACAAAACTATATTATACCTAAAAACAAGCAACTTTAATAAAAACAACTTTTTTATAAGCTAATAATAAGCTCTGTGGAAGCTTATTGCTACCACAGTTGACCTTTGTTGACCAAACAAGCTAATAAGCTCAAACTGACTTGTGTGGGACCCACTATGGTAAATTCTAATTCCTATAAGTTGTTTGAACCAGTATTAGCAAGATTTGATCAGATAAACTAGTGGAATAAGTTAATAAGCACTTAATAAGCTCTTGATTATTTGCTACACATCTGAAAATGGGACAGAGATGGGAATGGGTTTCAAGTGGGGTCTACTGGGTTTCAGATCAAACTAGTGGTCAACTTAGGAAGTTTGGTAGGAGGGGGGTTGGGAGAAACAAGGTTTGGGCTTTGGGACCTACTGATATGGCCACAAACCACCACCAAAGTGGTGGTGGTGTGGTAGTGTCTGCTGATGCAGAGCAGGCAAACAGCCCTGCAGCCCTCTTTGGAGGGTTGTGGGGCCCACAAAGAAAATCAAAAAAATAAAATAGCAATGGGAAAATGAAGTTTAGGTGGTGGACACTAAACCCTAACAAGCACAAGTCTTAATTCCAACTACACAATTCTAATAAATTCATGCCATTTTGGGTAAATCTGAGTATTATGAAATTTGACTTTTTATATTTTACTACTAGGTTGACTTTTGTTAACTTCTATAGGTCCTAATGAACTTAATAAGTTATAATAAGATAAAAGTAACTTAATTTAGGCTAAATCTCCTACTTATATATTGCAAAGATAAATGAAATCAAGCTTTAAGCAAACTTAAATTATATTAAAAATACTGAGTACAAGCTTGTTAAACTGAAAATTACAACTGAGAGAGCAAATTACACTACTTACGATTTTACTATTCTAAAGCTACACTAATAATCTTTATCCCCTGCTTCTTTTTCTCTTTATAATGACTTTTTGAGTTCCCCCATGACCTCTGAGATTTTCCCACCATATCTGGACCATTGAAATGGTCAAATGAATATCCACCGTTCAAAACACCTTTTTCGCGCCAATTTAGTCCAAGGGTAGGTTGAGCAGTTTTAAAGCATTAATTGGGTGTTGGATTGTTATGGAGGTGGAAAGGTGTTGTAGACAGCTGTTAGGCAAGTGGGAGAGGTGGAGGTGAAGTGTGGACGTGGTTTTACAGGTGGAGGTGAAGAGGTGGAAGGGATGAACAGTGGGGGGCGGTTTTTGTGTTTGTTTGACCCTGTTTGACCGGGTTTAAAATTAAGGGTTGGGCTTGGAGTTGGGCTTTGGTACATGGACTGGACAAGGGTATTGGGTGGGTTGGTTTTATTTTTATTTTTGGTCCGGTTGGTTTTATTAGGTAATAAATCACAAGGACTAAAATTGTAATTTGGTAAATATTGAGGGGCTGAGTTTGTGATTCTTCCAAGGTTGTCATAAGGACCAAACTTGACAAGTATGAATAGTACAAGGTCATATTTTATATTTTTCCAATTTTTTGAATTCCAGGGACTAAACTTGCCAAATGTGAAACTTCAGGGACCAAATGTGTAACTTATTTAAAACTTTCAACCAGGGATCTAATTTGATAACTTGATATTTTCCAAGTACCAAAATTGACTTTTTATCCAAAGTTTTCCATCAGGGACCAATTCTGCCATTTTCTGAAAGTCCAGGGACCAAAACTGACAAACTGCCAAACTTGAGGGACCAATTATGTAATTTCACCAAACTTCACACCAAGGACCATTCCTGCAAAAGATTATTAGTACAAGGACCAAAATTTATTTTTCTCAAAGTTTTTACATCCCAGGGACTATTTATGTCAATTTCCAAAGTACAGGGACTAAACTTGTAATTTTATGAAACTTTGCACCAAAGGACTAAATATGTAACTTTATGATTAAAAAGGACCTTTGATGACTTTTTCATGTTTTTAGAATAACCAGGGACTAGTTTTGACAATTTTGAAACTTGAGGGACTGAAACTGCCAATTATGCAAACTTTGTACGTTTTTCATCTGTTTTTGCATATTTTGCATTTGAAACATATAAAACACACTTCTAAGATATTTTAAGTATTTTGATGCATATTTGAGTGTTTTTGGATGTTTTGGCAGCTCAGATTAGTATATAATGATGAGTATTTAGACACTCATCAGCCTAAAATACTAACCGATCACTTCTACACACGATACAAATGTTACATAAGAGGATCACACTTATCCGTGTAGAGACATGTACCAACATTAGGGACACCAAGAATTGTTGCAAAATCTTTCAAGGGTATGATGTTTGATATTTGATTGGTTTTAAAGGTTAGTGAGAACTCACCATCGTCATCGAAGAAAAGGCTTATGGTTGCATAGAATTCTAAGATGAACCTAGGACAAATTTGCTTATCGATGTCTTGGAGGCAATCAAAGTTAATTGCGGCAAAGTTTTGGCGAATGGATGTTCCTTTTTAGGAAGGATGGATCAATGGTTCTTCCTTCGTGAACGTAGCGTTTTTCTAGACTCTTATAAGTTTCAACTTGATCTTTAGTAAGGCCTTTGGTCATATGGTGTTTGGGTAAGTACTTAAGAGTTTCCTTGTGATCGGAGAATGTTGCGGGAGGCATGTTGATTCCTAGAAAACACAAAATTTTAAGTTTAAATTAATGATTTTTATAATGTGGATGTTCTAGTATAAGCCTATATGAAAACAATGTGGAGGTGCGGTTATCTTGACTCATTTTGATGCTTGAACCATTTTTGTATTGCAAGTTATGTTATAAAACAAAAGATAACCCAAACGCTCCTAATTCAATATAGCTTCATTTGAATGTACCCGAAAATACATATTAGTTATGTATTCCCTTTAGCATTCAAGAGACATTATGCAAGTGGTGTTTCAATGACGTTTTTCATTTGTTTTAACAATGTGGTGAAAGGTGGTGTTCTAGTCACTTTTGAAAGACAATGAACTTGGTGTGTTTGGTAAATCATGACAATAACAAAGAGGATATAATTTCTAACTAATGGAAATTATGATTAGTTTACAACCAAGGTTTTTCATGAATTAACAAGTTTATGCATAAACCCTAAGATTCTAGTTAATGAATGTAGATGAAAGTGATAGACTTTGATTGAAAATGCAATTATGATAAAAATACTTACAAAGTTGATTGGATTGGAAGAGATGTGAGTGAGAGCCCTAATTTTCGTGTGGTGATGTGCTATTTGTTAGTGAAAGTTTTAAATTTATAAGGATGAGTTACCAAATCTAGAAACAACACATACAAGCAAGTGTACTCGTCAGTTATAGCAAGATATGATGGTAAGTCGGGATCGTTCGCAGGGATTTGTGAGTGAATCGAAATATAAGTCTAAAAGTAAATCTCTAATGTACGCAAATAAGATAATAAGCAAATTCAATAATTTAAAAAACTACACTTGTTTAGACTAGTTTTCTACTTAATGGCACACATGATTGTGATAACTTTTGATAACATGTTGGTTGAGATAATTAGATGTTGATCTAATTTATTGTTTCTACAAGTTAAACCTTCGTCAAGATTTTAGTTCATAAAAACAAGCTTTAGGTGTAAACCAATCAATAGATCTATCCAAGGTTCATAAGGTATGGTGGATATCTTAAACACAAGACAAACTCTTATTACAAATCAAATACTCTTAGGAAATGGTCAATACAAAAGGTAACCTGTTCATAGACAAAAAGGTCACAATTGTTTATAAACATTTAAACTTTCGTCTAGCTAAAGGTTTACAAACAATCCGATTTGATGTTATAAAAGCATTCTCATTACAATCATACTTCTTGTTTCTTTGTTTAGTCAAGAATAATTATGGTGAAAAACAATCATTCATAGACAAATGATTATAACTAGTTGAGTAATAACAAATCTTTCGACCTTTGAAACTATTATCAATTAGTTAACCTTGGCTAAACAAATGTCACGATGAAACTTAAGGTACAATTGGTTCTTAGGATTGACTTGAAATTGAATTAAAACATGTTATCACAATCATAACTATCACTAAGTATAAAACATCATCAAAACAAGTGTAAAAAGATTACTAGCCACTCATAGCAAACATGCAAATAAACTCAGAATATTTTAACATTAGAATCCATGGTTATAAGTCTTACAATGCTTTGAAGTTGATAACAAATGACATGGTATTGATAACCTAAGTGTTGGTGATGATTTCTTGAGATTTTTGGACTCCAAATGTTGCTTCCTTGGTCCTCCAAAGTTCCTGGTTCTTTCTGCATGAATTTTCCTCCTTAGAGAGCTAGAATATGATAATAATTATGTGTAGTAATGAGAGTAAATGGTATCTTCAATGGTGTCTAGAATGGTGCACTTTTGAGGTCCTTATAGGCTTGTCCAACACTCTTAGTAATGAATAGGGACTTAAATGCTTGAACTTGGACAGTAAGACACTAAGAAGCGTCTAGAACCATGGGACAAAAGACCAAGATTCGTGCACAAAAGTTGGCAAAAACATGCAGAAGTAGCCATCCGTTCGGTTGCGGGTTGATACCGATCGGATGGAAACTGGTCATAATGACAATCCGATCGGTTAGACTCCAACCGATCGGATGGTGGATCCTGGCTGTTTTGGACTTTGACTTTTCCTTGTGTAGTTCTTTATGCACTATCCAAACTTGATTAACTTCTGAACTTGGAACTTTGAAATGACAAAACTTAGGTTCTCATATGAATTGCTTCACAGATTGGACTTTTGAGCTCGGGAATCTTCGTGTAATCGCGTATACTTCATTTTCTTCACTTTTTCTCCATTTTTCCTGCATTTGGCTACATATGCTACAAAAACATACTTTGATACGATTTTGTGGCAAAAGCATATAAAAACAACCAAATAACATACACAAAAACACTAATAACACTTATAAAAACATGTTAACTTTGAGCGTTATCATGTGGTAAGGTGTTTGTAAATTGAAGTTGTGAGTTAAGAGATGTTTGGTTTTGAATTTAAAATAAAAAATGTGTTGCAGATTCGGCGGACCAGGCGGAACCAAAGGGAGCGTTCCACCCGTTTGGTCTCAGGGTTTCGGGCGGGTACAACAGAGGAAAAATTCAAAAGGATTTGTCTTGATTTTTGTGGTTTTATCCTAATGTTCAAAACTAAGGTTTTAAGTCTTATGAGTCTTTATCTAAGTCTAGGGATGATGAATGCTTCTCATTCAAAAAGTTTCGTGAAAACGTTGACAGAATGGTTAACGTATAAGACTTTCTTAGTTAAGATGTTCCTCAATGAACATTTTTACCAAGGCGATGATAACGGATCACAATATGTCAATTAAGAACATAATGGATTGAATTGTCGCTGAAGTCGATGCTTCCTTTGTTGAAGGGATAATAATGTTGTTAAGATGAATTCCGTTGTCGACGCGAGTTAGCTTGTTCAAGTGGAGCTTGTTGACGTGCTTCTCCATCCGATACTAATTTGAGAACCTTAAGCGTTTTTGGAGAATCATTGGGTAAGTAAGTTTAAAAGTTCAAGTACCACTTATGCTTTTTTTATCAACTTATTACCGACATAATTCCATTTGGTATACACTATGGTTTCTATTCTTGTTCTTTTGAGATACCATACTCATAGTTGTGTAGTACCTTTTGATGTATCCAAGCAAGCTCTTCCGAAAGAGTTGTTTTAGGATTTTCTCTAAAACGAGCACATAGACAAGCACTAAACATAATGTTGGATTTATTTGTTGTGAGAACAAGTAAACTTCCAAAAATTTCTCTATGTTTAGTTTTACCTACGGATTTACTAATCTCATTCTTGATAAGTCATAAAGGACTTAATCATTGTGAACATGTGTATAACTAGGAATGTCTTTGAGTGATTATTCCTTGCTTTTGGAGCTTGCATAGGTTATTAAAAAGTCTTTCATAGATTTACATTATTTTCTATTTTGAAAGATCTATTTTGTTTTAATGGTTGCTTTACTCTAATGTCCAAAAACACTTTTTATCAAATTTGTTTTAATCACTACTATGACCCATGATTCAAGTTTTTATGACCTTGCCAATATTGCTTGACTCAATGTTTGAAAAGATGTTGTTTTTCAATTTTAATAGTTCATCTTCCTTGTTATTGATCTTGACTTACTTGTCTTATCAATGTTGGACTTTCGACTAAGTCATCATCTATCAAAGATGATATCTTAGAAGGAGGTGGTCTTTCATCGAATGTTAAATTCAATGACTCCTCGACTCTTTGGGTTTATTTACTTAAAACACTATGAGTGTAAATGTCCAAGAGAGGCAACATCATAAGACTATGGGTCGAATTTGATGTGCAAATCCTAGATGTTTATAAATTATTTCCTCCCAATCATCCTAATGAATTCAAATGATTTATTTTTCTTTGTGTGTCTTATATGAAATTTTAACAAAAGAATGGTTGAATTTAAGACATAATTGAAAATGTAAGGTATAATGTCAAAAGACGTTGTACTACAAATATCAATGAAATATTGTGGTTTTGCTAGATTTGCAAGCATCACAAAAGTGTTGGTTGTCTTATCACTTAGGAGATTCTTAGTTAGCTCACTTGTAGACAAGTATTAAGTGAGACTCACTCAAGAATTACTCGTGTCTTTTCCCGAAAGTTTAAAGAAGTAAAATACCTTATATCTCCTACTAGATGAAGTGTCTAACTCCTTTAATCCCGAAGGATCTAATCCTTTTTATTACTCACACAACATAAACACCTTAGAGTAAAAACTAATAACATTACCCACGACAAATCTAAATGCTAATCAACAAGAAACAATGAAAGGTAAGTTGAAGAGACGTGTACCTTTTAAGCTCCATAGATTAGCCACCAAGACGATAATCATTAAGCAAATAATCTTGACTCGTAAGAGAGCTAAACTCAAATACTTATGAATCCAAGGAGGTTAGACAAACATATAAAAGTATTGAACATGATATCTTTAATCCTTTTATCACGAGCACCAAATAAAGATAAAATTTCTCCTACAATTCTCTCCTAGGTTTCACAAATACAACTTGTTTTGTTTTACTTGTTGATGGTGCATTTTTGTTAAATCCTAATCCGGTTTTATCACTAAATGACTTTTGACTTTTCAAAACGCTTTTAAGAGCTTTTGAACTTTCTTCAATTTAGCAATCATTTTTCCTTTCTCATTTTGTCTTTTAATTTCATATTTGTAATTTAGATATATTTTGCATTCAACATCAATTTCAACATTACTCTCAAGTCTAGACATTTTATCTTCTAACATGATTTCTTTTTCAAAACTATTCACAAGAGATTTTGAGGATTCAGTGTTAAAGATAGCTTTTAGGTCCATGTTACAAAATAGTTTTGACTCATTTTCTAGTTTAAAAAACTCTAGGATAAATGTGTCAAAGCAAAAGTGTTTGGTTTCAAATTGTACCTTGCTTGATGTTTTATCAAGTTGAGAATCACAAACCGGATAGTTGGCTACATCATCATCCATGTCTTTCCATGAATCATAAGCAAGGCCATTATGAGCTTGACACAAGTAATCACCTTCACTTGTACCTTCATTTAAAACTTTTAAACTAGTAGCACATGTATTTACTTCAACTAAGCGTCTATCTATTAGGTTTTCTACGACATCTAACACATGTGTGAGATCGAATTGATCATCTTTGACTTGACATATTTCTTGATGAAAGTTGATTATATTTTTCCAAATATCATTAACCGTTTGACAAAAATACACTCTTTCATATTCAATTCTCGGTAAAGCTTTATAAATCGTTAATTTAGCTTTAGCGTTTTTATCAAACTTAAGATAATCATTTTGATTTTCAAAACTTGTTTTCGTTGGTTTGAAATCACCAATAGAAATAATATGCCAAAGATCTTGATCAATTGATTTCACATAGTTTTCAAATATACTTTTCCATTCAAGGAAGTTTTTTTTTAAATAGCGGTGGGTTTTGAATAGGTTGCCCTTCTTTGAAATTTTCAAAATCCATGGATCGATCCAAGTTTTAAAATACAATATATTTTAAAGATCTTGAGTAACGTAGCTCCTGATGCCAATTGTGGAAAACTAGAATGGGGGTTGAATAGTTTACGGCTTTTTCACTTGATTATCTTTTAATACTTTACGTTTGTTAAAGATATAAACTCAAAGTACTTGTTTGATTCTTTGAAAAGCTTTACGTGTAGTTAACAATTCTAACTAAAGACAATATGTAATAAGCAAAGACAAAGAAAGAAACGATCAAACCACAACATGATTGTTTATCGTGGTTCGACTACAAGGACTCTTTTTCCTTGCCCTACATCCACGCCCCGAGTTTCCAACTCGAGAGTTATAAGCACTAATCAACAAGCACCTTTCCCGGTTGAGAAACCTTTACAACGTCGCTTACACATTTTCCGGTACAAAGCTAGATATCGAGTCCTAGTTCAAGGTAGAACCAACCAAACGTCGCCTATCCACTATTTCCGACACTAGGCTAGGTGTCGAGCTCTTTTACAAGGGTACAACCACTCCTGTTAGTTCTTTTACAAGGGTACAATAACTCCCGTTACACTTATATATTTTGAGGCCTAAAATACTAACCGATCACTTCTACACACGATACAAATGAAGTATAAACTACCAAAGCTTATACATAACAAAGCTAACAAGTCTTGCAACATTAGAGTTGAAACTTGTAACTTCTTGGATGAACTTGTGAACACCCTTGCTACATAAGAGGATCACACAATTCAAATGTTACTGAGTTAGTTGAAAGAATATAAGAAATATATGTCCTAAAGTGGTGGATGAAAATTAGCAAGTGGCTTGGTATTTATAGCAAAACAAATAGCAGGTCTGGCGGATACGGCGGAACCCTCAGATGGGTTCCGTCCGTGTACCCTAGGGTTCCGCCAGACTTGCAGTTTTTGCAATAAATCTTTCCAAATCAACCAAGATCACATCAACTAAATTCTAGTCAAACACATTGAATCAAAAGTGGAATGCTTCCAAAAATGTGTAAGACCTTATGGTAAGTCAAACACACAAGCTTACCATAATTGCATGATGTGAAATGACACTTTCTAAATAAAGAAATAAAAACCATGTTTTGCTTAAAAAGAAATGTAAACCTAGTTATACAAGACTTAAAACTAAAGTGATGTTATTACTATAAACTAAAGTTCATATTTTGTCATTAACAAAACTTAGCAAAGATCGTAAAATATAAATAACGTTTTTAGGCGATATTTGTATTAACAAAAATGTTTCTGAATCGATTTTAAACCATGATTTTGACCCCTTTCTGTTCCGAATCATAAAAAGTGTAAAAAACAAAAGTTGTTCAGAATAATGTTTTACATCAAGGCACGCGAGATTTTTACCTAAAATTGCAATACAGTTGCTGTTTACTACAGAAACATAAGTGGTTATGAATTTAGTCGAAAACCAATTAAGTTTTGATAGTAAACAGCCACTGTATTGAAATTTTAGGTAAAAATCTCACGTGTCTTGATGTAAAACATTATTCTGGACCGTGTTTTATGCTTTTAATGATTCGGACCAGAAAAGGGTCAAAATCATGATTTAAAATCGATTCAGAAACATTTTTATCAAATGTTAAGTTTTCATACGTTTTTATCTATTTTCATATATTTTTATCAATTTTCATACATATTATATATATATATATATATATATATATATATATATATATATGGATGAAACCGGATAATATATAAGAAAAATGGATTAATAGACGAAAACGAATAAAAGTGTATGAGCACAGATAAAAACGTGAGAAAAGGCGAAAGAAACGGATAAAAACATGAGAAAAACGGACGAAAACGAATAAAACGGACGGAAACGTAAAAAAAGGGATAAAAACGTAAGAATAGTAAATGAGGACTGACGATGCAAATATTTTAACTCAATGAGGAATAACAATGCAAATATTTTAACTCAATGAGGACTAACGATCAAATATTTTAACTCTATAATCAATGAAGACTAACGATGCAAATATTTTAACTCAATAAGGACTAACGATGCAACTATTTTAACTCTATAATCAATGAGGACTAACGATGCAAATATTTTAACTCAATGAGGACTAACGGTGCAACTATTTGAACTCTTGTTATGAGATAACGGAAAATAATTTGCATCGTTAGTCTATAGTAACTGATATTACTAACTGAGGGATGTATTTGTGCCAACTTTACTAACGGTGGATGATTTTGTTCCAAAAATAAGAAAAATGATGAAAAACGAGCATTTGACATATGACAGGGATGTATTTTGGACTTTTTCTCTTAAAAAATATATTTATACAAAACTTTAAAGGGAAATGCTAATGGCAGCCCTTAGGGTTATAGTTAAGAGGAATTTTTTTATTACAATTTAATGTAAAAAATGAAATCATTCAATCAGAATCAAATGTTTGATGTGCGTCCAGATTTTTAGGGATTATATCCATGTTTTTCGGGATTGACATCCAATTATAGTGATTTATAGATAACTTTGTAATAAAATTGATTCTCTTAACAACTACCTCAAGGGATGTTATTAGCAAAACCCAACTTTAAATATGCTAATGACTCAGTGAATATCAGAAGGGGTGTTAGTTGGGTCGGGTTGGCCGGGTTCAGGTTAATTCGCGTAAGTTCCAGTGAGGCTAAAAAAATATACCCGAATCCGACCTATTAAGATCTTGTGTTAGTCGGGTTCGGTCTATTTGGGTTGGGTCTAATCGAGGTCGGGCCTATTCAGGTTCAAGTCAACCCGGATATAATAAATTTTCATATATAATTCGTAAAATATATATAAATCCCTTGTTCGGGTCAATCGGGTCGACACAAACCCGAGTTAGCCAAACATTTTTAACCCGATACCTGACTCTATTTAGTATTTGGGTTACTCATTTTGACCTGAATAACTCGATTAAAATTATCGAGTAACCCGACCCGAATAGGTTAAATCGGGTTCGGGTCCGATTCAGGTCGGCTTTTTGAGACCCCTATATATCAGCATAAACTTAGTTGTTAGTTAGCCAAGATTAAATTAATAGTCAAAATGATCGAGTTGGCAAGACGGTATAACTATTTTCACTAAAGAAGTTTGTGATCAGTTTGAATCATGCATGAGGAAAACAAACTTGAGCTTACTACGCCAATATCCTCTAAATAAGTGATTTACTTCATTACTTGGTTTTAGTCGGTATCAGCAATCAGCATAAATAAATAAGCCAATATGTCAAAAATCATATAGATAAAAGAATCGTTATCGTAGCAAGCCCAGTTATAGGCTAGACTCTGGAGAAGCCAAATTTTGTTTTATTTGACTTAGCCCAATAACATATTTTATAAGCCCAAAACTATTTCACTCACCTAAGCCTATTTACGGAGCATACATATTTCAGTTCACAATTCCTTGAATTCCTTTTTTTTCCCGGTTCTCTTCTCGTTTTGGACGTCACAAGCCAGCTACAATGGAAATGTAACAAGCCAAAAACATGACAATCAGTTTACGAACATGATCCTTAAAATAATTGTGTTTATGAATCTACCCTAATTTATTAAGTTAACGTTAAATTATATATATATACTAAAGATGAGGAGGAAAATGGGTGCATTTTCGTGCTTCAAAGGGTTGTACGACACAGTTGTTTCTACAGTAACCGGGCTGCTGTAGCATGTTGTACGCTACAGTGGTTTGTACAGTAAATTTTTTTTTTTTTTTTTTTTTTTTTTTTTTTTTTAAGTTGTAGCACACAGTGGTTATCCCCCCCCCCCCCCCCCCCCCCACCCCCCCAAACAACTTTAAGAAACACCACCACCACCACAACAACCAAACGGACCCTCGAAATCCAATCGGAAAAATTATTTCTAGCCACACCACCACCGAGGCATAATAAAACCGGACCCCCACCACAACAACCAAATGGACCCTCGAAATCCAATCGGAAAAATTATTTCTAGCCACACCACCACCGAGGCATAATAAAACCGGATTTAAAATAAAAATAAAATTAGGGTTTTGAAAATAATTTAAGAAAATAAAAAGAGAGGGTGCGTGCCACACGTTTTACCATCGGAGAGTGATGGAAAACGGCGGTGGTGGTGTATGTTGGTGGTACCGCGGCGGTGGAGGCGCGTGAGGGGTGATACGAGGTGTTTTGGGTCGCGTGAGTGGTATGAGTGTGACGGGGATATCCCGATCTATAAGATTGTACAAGAAAATGAGGTTGCCGGAAAAATATTCCGGCGAGCCGCCGGAAACTGCTGCTGCTCCGGTGGGGCGGCGGCCGGATTCTTCAAAGAGAGAGAGAGAGAGTTTTTGATGTGAGTATGTGTGTTTTTAGTATTAAAAGTGATAAAAGTGGGGGGTGTGGGGATATATATATGGGTAAGAAAGTATAGGGTAGTTTTTGTATTAAATGAAAGTGTAGGGTAAGGTGTAAAGAGATAATCTAGGGACCAATGTTGCCAACGTAGTAAACTTCTAACGATATAAGCTCCGGGGTCCAAACGACATAGGAAACGGACTCGAAAAATTACGAAACTTGCGTCATTGTTCACGAAATAATTTTTCCAATAAAATCAAGCATAAACTTCAGAGTTTTTATCAAACTCAAAATAGTTCAAATAATTTGGTAAGTGCAATACGATTCGAGTTTTCTAGGTTGTACCGGGTCAATCAAGGGAAGATTTTGCTCACCAAGCATAAGATTGAATAGTCTATCTTTCAATATATCCTTTCTTTCTAATACTATGACAAGCCAATATTAGAAAATCAACGAAGTTTTAAAACCGTAAAACCTATTATTCGCAAAACACAAAACATACAACATAAAACACATATCTAAACACTCCCGCCGCAACGCGCGGGTTTCCCCACTCGTTTATACCAAAGTTGGGCTACAACTACATTGTAACGGGACAAGTTATTAACACCCTCCTAAAATGATATTTTTATTATAATTTTATATTTGTTATAAAACTACGAACTAATAATACGGAACATAATATATAAAGTTTCACAAGACAAAAAAATATTTAAAAACAGAAAATATGGAACATGACATAAAATATGAAACATAAAATGATAAACAATTGTCTTGTCCTGTTAAAATAGAGGTAAAAGTAAGCCAGGAGCGGTACCAACAACATCACCCATCATGTCATGTGAAATCGGTCGAGTTACATACCTACACATAGCTCCGACAACTAGCCAGCTTTGAAGACCTAAGCTCAAGCTTGATTAGAAATCTCTTAACTAACATGAAATCACACTTTATTAAGCAAGCTTGTTTAGAGCTCAAATGGTCATTTCTAAAAGTTCGACTACAACAAACTTGATTTTGATACTTGATAAATAAGAACAACCTCTAATTTCATATGAGCGGGGTATGAGAGAGGTATGATGTAGGCAGTTTCAAAGATATAGTAGAGGGACACCTTCAAGAAAAACATTCGAAAATAATATTGTAGAACCGTAGGGGGGGTTGAATACGGTCTTTTCGGCTTTTTAGATATTTAAAAACTTTCAAGCCTCAAAGAGCAAGTTGTGGTTATACACCAACATACACAACCACAAGCACAACCAACGTATATAAAGTAAGTAAAGATACACCACAATATATACTTGTTCGGGATGGGGGGTTTATACCATTCGTACGTCCAGTTGCGAATCCACGACACTATACTACTCACTAAGTATAATCCTTACGGTGGACTACAAAATGGTACAACTTCGCTCCACCGATATGCACTAAGATTCGCGCTCACTAAGAAGAGCTACTCCCCAACGGTATTTCGCCCTTGATAATCACCTTCAAGAACTCATGATTCGACTTAACCACAAAGACTACTAAGGCCACAAAGACTTCTCACCGGAAGTATCAAATTCCAATTAGATCCCCAATGATCTAGGCTTGGTCACTTCGACACAAGACTTCCCTTACAACCAAATCGAATTAATGAATGTTTGATTGCTTAATCAAGTCCTAACCTAATCTAGAGAATCAATTTTAATGCAAATGGTATAGAGAAGAAGACCCTCGACACAATCACAAGAGTGGATTAAGTTCTTGTGATTCTTACCATGCAAGGATATGTGTTCTTCCAAAGAATGTTATGTGAAAGATTAAGAACACAAGATAGAATTATATGATTGAAAGAAAATAAATTAGAGAGAAAGAATAATGACAATGGGTGAGGAATACAAGAGGCAAGGGTGGGTATTTATTGGCCAAGACCCAAAATGAGAGAAACAGCTTAAGAGTCTGGCGCGCTGCTGGCGTGTCGGAGCGCCAGCGATGCGCCAGGAGGTTTGGTGTTTTCTCTTTTGGGTTTTGGTCTTTTAAATACCCAACTTTGCTAAACCCCTAATTTTACTTCACACATTTAGACCTTTGCATTATTCATCCTCAAGGTCTACCAACTCAAATAGCCATTTTATAAAAATGTTTTGTAAAGTGTTTAAGCGAAAACCAATTATCATAGAGAGAAAGATAGAATGGATAATTGGATAAGGGTAGTTTGGGTATAACTCACATGACATAGAAAAAGAGAGAAAGAATATGCCATGGTACATTCTTTTGCTTGGAAAGGAAGTATGTATGTTAGAGATAGAGAGAAGGAAGATTTGAATTTGAAATTCAAATGTGTGAGAGTGAAGTGAGAGAGTGATGTTGGATTGAGAACAAACCATGGTTGGGTGAGAAGAGAAAGCATGGTTGAGTTAAGAAGAATATCCAAGGGAATATGCTTTGCTTGGAGGCAAAGGGGAGATGAAGGGTTGAGATGAGTTTTGATGAGTTGGAGGTGATGTGATCGAAGTGAGCCTAAGTTTGTAATTCAAATTTAAATTTGAATGTTGGTGAGTGAGAGAGAATTCCCCATGTGGTGAATTGAAGGTGTGAGTTGGATTGGATGTGATGGGGAACCTAAGGTGAGAATTCAAATTTGAATTGAGGAGAGGTAGAGAGTGAGGGAGATTGTATGTGAGGGAGTGAGTTATATGTGTGTAAGAATAAGTTGGATAAGGATGGGATGTTGAAGTGATGGGGAGCCTTTGGCTTGGATTCAAATTTGAAATTTGAATATTAGAGAGTAGGATGTGGTTTTTTGTGAAGGTTTATTTGTGTTTGAAATAAAGGGTTTGATGGAAAAGATGATGAGGTGGTGAAATCTTAGTGGTTTTATTGGAATGTAGAGAAGAGAATGTTTGAAAGATTTGGCGTGGGAATGTAGGGGACAAGAAGTACATGAAATATTAGGGAATATTGGGGATAAGATTTGAAAGAAATTTAAAATGGTAGGAGGATTAGTTTGGTGAGGAGATTAATCAAAGGAGTGATTAAGGTTTAATCATTTTTTCATTAGGGAAGAAAATAAATGAAAAAGATGATTATAGGTTGAGAAATCAAAGGTTACTTATAATCTCAAGTAACTCAACGTCGAGTATTCATAATCTCATAATACGTGAATTCCCATGACACGGTGTAATCAATAATCATCTTGATGCAAACAAGCTAAGTGCTTTGCATCATTGTAAAGCATATCCCATAACGGGAACTGATGCGCTTACTCAAATGGACCTTTGACTTAGTTTGACCAATAAGGGAGTAAACCCGTTACGTGATTAGAGAAGACGTAAACACGGATTATGACCATATGAATACTTTCACTTGATGTTACGTGAAGTATATAAGTTCCTTAGGTTTAGAAAAGCCTTGGCTAGAGGCGTTTATCAAAATACTTGAGTTAACGTTTTGCCAAAAACGGGAGGTTATGAATTTGGATCCCTCTAATTTTTAAACTCGTTTCGAGTGTTCCCATTGAAACACATAACATATTTATACCTGCATTGAAATATCTACATTTGCCGGGTAAGGGAAAATCCGACTTTCAAATTTCATCCCGAACCTTAATATAAAGCTGGCGCGCCAACAGCTGGCAACGCGCCAGGCCCAGTCATGGTATAGGAGAAATTTGGCTAACGTTTTGTGATTTTATGTGTTTCGAAGATTTATTTGTCATCATTAAAATATAAGGAGATCTAAGTAATGTTGTCCCAACAAATATGATCCTGCAATTCAACAGAGATAGAAACATGTAACATATAAACATATGACTTAGGATCAAATTAGAAGAAAACTTAAAATAAAAAGGGTGGGAAATAACTAGAACAACACATTTGAGATACGTCAACTTGATCTAGATGCATTATAGTATGTTTTTTAGCTCAAAATTTGATGCACATACATATATCAGATGCATTTCAATAAGTTAGATAAATCTTATGTATTTTTCGTCCTCTGAGCATCAAATGTGTTGCTAGTACCATTTTGCATCTTTTTTACTTTAAAATTACTTTCGAAACTAATTAAGATTTATCTAAATGAATAGAGATGCATATAATTCAAGTCAATGCATCTCAAATATTTGGTTGTGATTATTTCTCGTTTTTCTTATCCTTACCATGAGCATACAAACATATAAGAGTTATATGGGTCATAAAGGCATAAAAACATTTAAACATATATGAACAAGCAAATCCAAAAGCATAAAAACATATAGACATTCATTAAAGCATATAGTAGTATATGAGACTACTAGCATATATATATATATATATATATATATATATATATATATATATATATATATATATATATATATATATATATATATATATACATATATTCTATCAATAGGTACGTGTAGGCCAAAGATTAGAAACTACCCTGCGACGAGAACGACAACCTAAACAGTCATCTACCCTAGTTCTAATCCTTGACGGTTTTTTTTTTCTTTTTTTTAATCAAAGGTCATGGACTCGAACAAGACAAACTCTTTTAGATCAATCTTTGGCCAGTCTCCCCATCTTAGCTTTGGTCTAATCTCTTCCCCTCAATCCATCGATAATAAGAGATTCTACTATTTTAACATGCATTGATTGTGGTCCTCTTTTGACATGCCCAAACCATCTTAGTTGTCTTTCTCTCATCTTGTCGATAATAGATGTTACTTTCAATTCTACTCTAAAAACTCTATTTGGAATCATGCCTAGCATGGTTTTACCACAACTCCATCTTATCATCCTCATTTCTGCCATCTCCATTCTATTTGCACGAGTCTTTATATTGTCCAACACTCTAACTTGTACAACATAGTCGGTATAATTGCCATCTTATAAAACTTTTCTTTAAGCTTTAGTGGTATTTTTTAGCACATGAATCATGTAGCTACCCTTCACTTCAAATAGCTTGCTTTTATATGATGAGTTACGCCATCTTCTATCTTTCCAGACTTGTGTCATACTAAGCCCAAACATCTAAAGGACTCATTCGGTTGTAAGACCTGATATACTATTCAGGTTTCCTCTTCATCGCTTCGGTTGTTCATATTCCTATCGAAGTCGCACCATAGGTATTGTTGTCTTCTAGCGCCTCCCTCCATTGTTCCAATTTGCTATTTAGCCCCTCAATCCTTATAGTAACAAGCAAAATATCATCAGCGAATATTAGGCACCATGTGATACTCTATTGCGTCTCTCGTGACAACTCATCTAGAATCAAGGCAAAAAGATACAAGCTAATAGATGACCCCTTGTAGACCTATCTCGAGAGGAAAATACTTTGTATTTCCCACTAGTGTCTGCACACATGTCTTTGTCTCTTCGTACATATCCAGAATAACCTTAATGTATCTTGATGGGGTCCTTTTACCGCTTGGGGTCCTCCAAATTAGGGGTGCTCACGGTCCAAAAATCAGACTGGACCGACAAAAACCGGACCGGACCGAGACCGAATCCGGAAAAAATCCTAGACCGAGACCGGACCGAATGTGGTCGGTCCGGTCTCGGTCCAAATAGGCTAAATGTCCGGGTTTTAAGCCGGACCGGACCGATCCGGACCGAGACCGAAATTATAAAAATCCCTAGACCGAAACCGGACCGAATGTGGTCGGTCCAGTCTCGGTCCGGTTTGGTGCAGTCGGTTTTGTCAGTCGGTCCGGTCCATCCGGTCCGTTTGCTCACCCTTACTCCAAATCAGCTCTGATGGTACGCTATCATAGGCTTTTTCCAATTCTATAAATGACATGTGCAAGTCTCTTTGTCTTTTTGAATACTTCGCCATAAGACTTCTAATAAGGTGTATTGCCTTAGTCAAATACCATCCCGCCACAAATCCGAATTGGTTTTCTGACAGGTCTGTCTCTTGTCACAGCCTTCTCGCAACTATATTTTAAAGGAAAATTTTTAAATGAACCTTTTATAGTACCAGATTACCAAAATGGACCACGCACATGTATTTTACGAAAATAGACTTTTGATCAATCCTCCGTTAGATATGTTACACTTGGCTTATCCAACAGTAAAAAACATCAGCGCACTCAATTGACTATGTGCACTTCAGAATAAGAGAAAATCAAATAAATAGACTAAAATACAAAATGCAACGCACTAAAAATTCACGGCGCACAAAATTATTGTACGCGACTAGAAAGCTATGTGCACTTCACAATAAAGAGAAAATAAAATAAATAGACTAAAAGACAAAGTGCAGCACACTGAAAATTCAAGGCGCACAAAATTCTCATACGCGCCTAAAAAGTTAGTGGGGGTAGAAATGTGATAAAAATGGAGTACATGCATAATTAATTCAATAGAAGCATATAGAACATAGAAGTTTAAAAATACGAGTCTCAAAATATAAAATAATACAGTACTATACCAAACTCCAAGAAACTTTTAAACACGTGTATAATGTTCAAAATGAACACGATGGGTCATGTTAAGTTTATTGTGAGTGAATATTTGATTTAAAATCATGCAAATGTCCCACAATAATATTTTACTTTTTCTTTCTCACTCACAATAAACTTAACATGACCCATCATGTTTTTTTGAACATTAAATAAGCCTAGTCCTATTTATATATAGCTACAAGCCTACAAGTAAACAAAGAAATGTCACTTCTTACTTTTACTATTTCCTATTCAACCTGTAAGTCTGGTTTGGCCACGTGCCGAGTGTCTTTTAGGTGACTGGCGCACATAGAAGTTAAGGTGCGCGAAGGTCTATTTTCGTAAACCTCTGGATATTGGTCTGATTTCATAAAGTGGGTTATGTGTTAGTCTTATTTTGTAATCAGTTTTATATTTCAACCTTATATACATATTTTAGAACTTACATAAACACATGTAGCTTGGTTACAATTCAAGTCAAATCCTTATAAGATCTAACTGTGATATATTTTGAGAATGTTATACGAATGATTTCATTGCCTGACATTGCATACAAAAGATATGGTACGTATAGGGATAATACATGTGATATTTTAGGTAAATGGATAATTATCCATCAATCAAGCTAATCTTAATAATGTACACTAATCACATTAAATGTGTCTACTAATATACAACTAACATGCGGTTGTCTAACACTCCCTCTTAGTCGGAGCGGGAGGACACCAGACGATTAGACTGGATCGAAATTCCTCAAACAGACCAGATGTCAATCCTTTCGTGAAGTTGTACGCATACTGATAATGTGAAGGAACATGAAGGACCCGAACCTAACCAGTAGCAACCAAGTCTCTAAAAAAATTAATATCAATCTCAATATGTTTGATCCTTTGATGTTGAACCGGGTTGGCAGACAAATAGATGGCACTAACACTATCACAGTAGACAAGAGTGGCAGTAGAGAGAGGAGAATGCATCTCACGAAGACGGTTACGAAGCCATGTAGTCTCAGCTACGACATTAGCAACACCCCGGTACTCGGCTTCGGCACTAAAATGGGAGATGGTGTGTTGTCGCTTGGAAAACCAAGAAAGAAGATTATCGCCTAGAAAAACACAACATCTCAAAGTAGACCGTTGTGTAGATGGGCAACCCGCTCAATCTGCATTTGTATATCCAACAAGAGAAATGGTAGAGGATGAATATAGGTGTAGATCAAAATCCAAAGTCCCTCAAACGTATCGCAAAATACGTTTAAGGGCAGCTAAATGTGGCTCGCGAGGATCGTGCATGTAAAGTCAAATCTGTTGTACAACATAGGAGAGATCTGGTTTGGTAAAGGTGAGATATTGAAGACCACCTGCAAGACTGTGATATAAAGTTGGATCCTAAACTAGAACACCTTCGAGACCTAGTTTGGATTTTGTATCAACTGGTGTTCGAGAAGGGTTACAGTTGGCCATGTGTGCACGCTCAAGGAGATCAGTAACATACTTCCATTGAGATAGAAAAAAACCCTGTAGAATGCCTTGTAGCAGAAATACTAAGGAAATAATTAAGTGGCCCGAGATCAGTCATGTCAAACTCACTGTATAAGGAGGCAACGATCTGCTGTAGAAGGGGTTGTAAGAATAATGCCATCCACATAGATAAGTAATTAAGAAACGTGATAGCCCTGTCGAAGAATAAATAAAGAGGGGTCACAACGACTTTGGTAAATCCAATTCTAGTAGCATAACCTGTAAATCTCTGAAACCAAGCACGAGGTGCTTGCTTTAGCCCATATAAAAATTTCTGCAGAAGGCATACATGGTGGGAGCACCGGGGGTCTACAAACCCCTACGGTTGGTGCATATATATAGTCTCAAATAGATCTCCGTTAAGAAAAGCATTCTTAACATCAAGCTGATGAATAGGCCACTTGCGGGTTACCGCAAGACTGAGAATAGTGCAAATGGTAGTCGGCTTGACTACCGGGCTAAAGGTCTCGTCACAGTCAATACCAAGTTGCTGACTACTACCATTGGCAACCAAACAAGCCTTATAACGGCTCAAAGTCCCGTCAACGTGAAATTTATGCTTAAATAACCACATAGATCTCACCAAATTAACACCAGAGGGCCATGGTACCAGAATCTAAGTACCATTTTAACTAACGCATTATACTCATCACACATATCATTATCCCAATGAGGATTTTATAGAGCGAGGAAGGGAGATTAAGGTAAGGGCGAGATAAAAGAAGTATGAAGCGAGAGACGTTCAATGGGTTTGAAAATGCCTAATTGTGACCGAGTGACCATGTGGTGAGTACGAAGTGGTTCAGTGGGAGGTTGTGTAGATTGGGTTGAGGTGTCGGGTTGGTTGTGTGCGTAGGAGATTGTTGGGCTGGTGATGATTGATTTTGGGCTACGATTGGTAGTTTATTGGGTGAACCCGTGTGAGCATTGGGTGTAATGGGCTCACGATGGGTATTAGGGACTTCTTGTAGTGGATTTGGTGTTGGGTGGTTGGGGGGGGGGGGTTAGTAAGTATTTGGGAAAATAGAGGGGATGATGGAGATTCTAAAAAGGTGTAGGAAGGTGGAGATTCGGGTGTCATTGAGTGGTAAGGGAATTGGGTTTCATCAATGGTGATGTATCGGGAAAGTAAAATTTTGTTTGTTTCAAGGTCTAGGCATCGAAAACCACGGTGATAGGCGGGATAGCCCAAGAATATACATGGTGTTGCGCATAGGGCAAGTTTGTGAGGGGAGTGAAGATGAGGGTAGCATAGACACCTAAATATACGTAATTTAGAGTAGTTTGGTGCTTTATTGAAAAGTGTTGTGTATGGGATTTTGTTGTTGATGGCAGTAGAGGGTAAAAGGTTGAGGAGATAAGTGGCCATATATAGGGCCTTGACCTAAAAGGTGGGGGTAGGTAAGCCTTAAATAAGAGTGTACGAATGACATTGTTAATGGTTCTAATCATGTGTTCCACATTGCCATTTTGTTGAGAAGTTTTTAGGCAAGAAAATCTAAATTGTATACCGTGGTTAGCAAAAAGGGTATGAAAGCGGTTGTTGTCAAACTCACCACCATGATCACATTGGAAACTTTTTATTTCGAATTTAAATTGGTTCTTAACATAATTAGGAAAATGCAAAAATTTATCAAGCATGTCATATTTATTACGAAGAGGGTAAATCCACACATAATGAGAGAAATGATCAAGAAATAAGACATAGTATTTAAAACCACTTTTACTAATGATGGGAGATGTCCATAAATCGGAATGAATAATATCAAAACAGTGTTGAACAATAGAATTGCAACTATGAAAAGGAAGCTTCACATGTTTGCCAAGTTGGCATGCATGACATACATGTGGAGACTTATCTTTATTGAATGAAATAAATTGACGAGAAACCAGATACCGGATCACTTCGTCCCTGGGGTGACCGAGGCGTTGGTGCCACCTGGAGGAGCTTGTTGAGAGAAGAGCAATAGGTGTGAATGATGCCTTGGTAACAGGAAAGAGATCTCCTGAAACGTCACATCGAAGGAGGATATGACGAGTCCAGAAGTCCTTCACAGAAAAACCAAAAGCGTCAAATTCGACAATGCAATTATTATATCTAGTAAATTGACAGACAAAAATGAGATTTTTAAAATAAGATGAAGTGGGCAATGAGTAGATGGAATAATGCTATGTCCAGTGTTAGTAACGGGAATAGAATTTTGGTCACCAACGTGTACAGATGGGATTAAGCATTTGTTAAAAAAATTGTACTTAAATTACTTGCTTTAGTATTTAAATGTGAAGAATCACCTATATCCATATTCCATGTTGGATCTTGCAATGTCATAGTGCTAAAAGCACTAGGAAGTGATGTAGCTTGAGGAGTACACGGGTGGAGTTGGTCCAAGGATGTGGGGTTGACTTGCAGTCTGGTAATATTGGGCAGGGTACTGTAGGGGTTGTGTTTGCTATTGGGTCGCCTAGGGATAATGGGTTGATGGGGTTGTTGGTTGTAGATGATATAATGGTGTGGCAAAGGCAAGTGGGCCTGTTTGTTGGCCTGGTCGAGAAGGGAAACTGGGCTGAGATTGCAACTGGCCAAGACAAGTGTTGTTAAAACCTAGTGAAGCCAAGGTCTGGTGTTAGTTATGAATTGGTGTACCAGACATGTGACTAATATTACCCCCTGTGGTATTTTTTTATTGTAACCTTGCTCGATTTCTATGGTCATGGATGAACTTACACCGGTCACCAAACTTGCAAGTCCCTTTGTTAAAATGATTACACAATTGTGGTAAATTAGGAGACTTAGTAGATTGAGCATTGGTGTTACCTTTGTGTTCCGATGAATTAGTGGCCACAAGAATCGTAGGAGAGGATGAGCTACTATCAAAGGTAGTGGAAGATCAGTCTTGCTCGTTCAACGTGGACTCTTCTAGTAGGAGCATACTCCGCGCCGTATCAAAGGTTGGAATGGGTTCGCGGTGACGAATAATCTTAGCAATGGTGACAAAACAGGAGTCTAGTCCATTGACCGCGTATGTAACCAAGTTTTTATCACTCACGGTTGAGCCAAGGTTTTTGAGCCGGTCCACCATTGATTTGATTTTGGTGCAATAGTCGTTAATGGGCATCTCTCCAAGCTCAATGGAGCGTAGTTCGTTGTCAAGGCTAATGGCTCTAGCTGCTTTACTGTCATTTGTTCGTGTAGTGAATCACAAAGGGATCCAAGGATCCACATCTTGATGAGATCGTCAATTTTACACCACTCCGGAGAGGGAGCACTAGACGAAGTATCTTGTTCTACGTGAGTTTTGAGGCCGAGACTTCCAAGGTGTATCATAAAGAAAGAACATGCGGTGTAGTTGTGTTTTTCAAGACTCAATTGGATAGGAACTTTGTTAGAGATGCTAAAGGGAATGAGTTATACGAATGATTTCATTGCCTGACATTGCATACAAGAGATATGGTACATATAGGGATAATACATGTGATATTTTAGGTAAATGGATAATTACTCATCAATCAAGCTAATCTTAATAATGTACACTAATCACATTAAGGTGCTGTTTGGTTCTCGGTTTGGTGTGAGTTCACCGAAAAAGAATATAAATAACTTGTTTGGTTGTTCAAGTGGGCCAAAATTTGGAAATGAGTAATGAATAGTTGATAGATCTCATACCACACCATTATGCCTGATATCAAAATGAATCACCTTGTGTTTTTATCTTTTTTCTTCATAAATGAGCCTTACAATTTTTTTTCTCTCTTATCTCTCATCACTATATATTAAAATATTATTAAATTTAAATTTGTTTTTAATTTTTCACTAACCAAAAGGCTATAATTTATTAAATTAATATATTTTCTTTTTCTCTTATTTATTTCACATTTATACCAAATCCAAGTTCAAATCTAAATTTTACAACAAATTCAAATCAAAATCCTAATCATAACCCCATCTATAAACCAAACGGACCCTAAACGTGTCTACTAATATACGATTGTCTAACACTAACTAGACTTGCTAGCTATATGTTTTGGGTTAGTTTTTTTGTTGTCAAATTTAAACTTTAAGATAATATTTTTTAATTGGTAATCGTGGTTTCTAACTTTTTAGTTGACTAATCCACAAATTAAGCTAGCCGTCATATAGATTCAAACCGAGCAAAGTATTTCCTTTTTGGACAGTAACTTGTAAAGTTCAATTAACTTGGTGTTACACACAAAGATTAACTGATTTTGAGTTCAATTAACTTGGTGTTACACACAAAGATTAACTGATTTTGTTTGGTACATGTCACACTCATATCTTTTTTCTTCTTCTTTTATTACCATCTATTGATATGATATTCTGATCTTCTTGATTTCACCCAAAAAGAATTTAACAAAAGTAGACAAAATTTGTAAATTGAGATAACCAAAAAGTCAAATACTCACACCATTGCATTTGTTTACACCAAATGGGGCTAAAAATCTTCACTAAACAGAAATGGTCAAAGATGAGCCACTCACTCAGCCAGTCCCACAGTTCTGTCCACTTCAGTAACAGAGGCCTAACCCATGCAGCAGTTAGTACTACTGGACTACTGGTCACTTATTGTGATGTACTTTCTTCATATATATATATATATATATTTTTTTTTTTTTGAAAGGTGAATTTCAACTTAGAATCGACCACCTTCGCGGACAGCGAAGGCCCCATCGCCACCCCGCCAGACTATGTTGTCTGAACCGCGTCTACTCACATTTTGCCTATGGTCCATCAATATTCAATAGTGTCTCATAAGGAAACAAACACTTCAAATAGCACAAATACAATATTATGGGGAACCGTACCTGTCAAGGTTATCGTGAGAGGACGAGACATTTACTAAGATGTACACGGTCTAACCGAGTATCCCATGACATTTTCTGGCTACTCGCTGATTACCTTCAAATGCGTACCTAGTGAGGTTTAAAACTTATAACTATCGCGAGGAGATAATGTGACTAACCGACTAGGCCACACGATGGTGGTTTGGTACAAGACAATTATAAGAACATCAAATGTGTGTTTCCAATAGCTTCTTGATATCGATAACAAATAATCGTCACAAGATAAACTCTTTCCCTCTCCTAAACCATCTATACAACAAACACACTAGAGTTTGATCCGTGAAATAATATACATATCTCATCAAGAAGCTAACCGAGTCAGGTCCAAAGTTGGTTAGGTTACTGCAGGTTTACAACACTGATACCATTAAATGTACATAAAAATATGCACACCAGCAGAAGTGATATGCAAAATTTGCTGGTAATTTTTTTGGTTTTCTCACGACTCTCTGGTCGCTTTGGATTCGAAGAACTTGGCGACTGCTTGATAAAGATTTTCTTCCTGAAATGGTTTCGAAACGTAACCATCCATTCCACTTTTTTGGCACTCTTCAAATGTAGCATGGATCACATCGGCAGTCATTGCTAGTATCGGCAAATGATACTTTGTGGTCCGGTTGTCTTGCTCATTTGCTTGACTCTCCATTAATCGAATACGACGTGTGGCCTCAAATCTGAAAATGCAGGCATGGAACTAGTCAGTAACTAATAAGTTGCCATAATTAAGTAAACAAAGAATTATAAAGATATAACTATATAAATCGACATATCGTCCATGTGAAAATAATGGAAATCGTGGATAATATATGAATAAATGGTTCATAACTGAATTTTTTGGGTCACTATAGGATGCACATAATTTCACTTTCCATAACAGAAAAGGTAATGGACGAGGGACCAAAAGTGAAATCAAACAATGCATTCAGGGACCACTTATGCAAATAGTATCCTAGTATCCCACACACATATGTTTGGGACTTACGTACGGACGTACCCACGGGACAACTGCGATGATTTATATAATTTACGCGGTTATAAATGAGAACTGGTACGTACCCGTCCATTTCAGGCATTTGAATATCCATAAAACAAGCATCGAAAGTATGTGGAATTTGAAGCAAATCAAGAGCGGCTTTTCCACTATCGGCACACTCAACCTCAGCTCCAAACTTCTTAAGTGCACCGGCTGCAACTCTACGGTTCACTCTATTATCATCAACCACCAATATCTTCTTTCCACAAAGCAAACCTCGAAGATAAACAGATCCATTTGCCATAACTTTACCTTGTTCCGTCTTCTTTTTTGTTCCTAGTACTTGTTGAAGACACGCTGCAACCATACTCGCTCTTAACGGTTTCATAATCAAAGTATCGGAAAATCCAGCGGTTTTAGCTTTATCAAACTCAACACCCGATATATTTGTGGCAAGAAGTATCATTTTAGGTGATTTCAACACATGTCCATTATAAACTCGTATGTTGCTGACATCATCACTAGATAACCACACGTCTTTTTCAACTAGTATCATATCTTGTTTTGAAACATTGACGGCGCTTTGTATACTGCTAACTACCTCAACCGAAACACCTAACCGTTTCATATGGTATCGTGTTACTGCAGCTCTAACAGGTTTTGTATCGACTACGGTGGCTTTTAATCCTTTAAAGGAAGTCGGTAAATCGTCATGAAGTGATCGTTTCAGATCAGTGGTGACAGTGTTTTTCTCGCACCGTTTAAACACAGCTGTGAATGCAAACGTGCTACCGATCTGTGGTCGGCTGATGAAGCTAATTTGACCACCCATTAACTCGACTAAACACTTACTGATACTCAAACCAATCCCCGTTCCTCCATAATGTCTAGAAGTTGAACTATCTGCTTGCATAAAAGGCATGAAAACGAGCTCTTGTGCGTGTAACGGAATCCCAATTCCCGTGTCCTCAACCGACACCATTAAACTAACGTTTTGAGATGATCCGTCAGATGACACTACTTGAAACGGGAATTCTTCGTCTGCTATTAAATGCTTGAACTTTTCCCAATTATTTCGATCATCTGCTGCTTCACGACCACTTAATGTTTTAGATTGACACCCGTTAGATCTTCCATTCATACAACTCTCGGGATTTAAATCTTGTACTGCTTTAGAATGTTCGGCTAAATGGACTTGAACAAATATATGTCCTTGTTCTGTAAACTGTAAGAAAAAGGTTTACATTTTTAAATAAGAATCTTAGGGGGGGACGGCGGGCGCTGGGCTATCACAAAGTGTGCTTACCTTAACAGAATTTCCCACAAGATTGGTTATCACTTGCCGGAATCTTCCAGAATCGCCCATCACAATTTGTGGAACTTTATCCGATACAAGAACCGCCAACTGCAATTTCCAGAAAATGAACATAACAACAACAACAACAACAACATACCCAATCCCGCGAAGGCGAGGTATGGGGAGAAAATGAACATACAATCAGATTATTATTTCGATTTAAAATGCGAATTTTTATTACCAGAGTGTAGCATATTATACCTCTATTCCTTTATTCCGGGACTTCTCGGAGAATAAAGATAGAACATCGTCCAATATAGATCGCAAATCAAACGGGACTGCTTCTAACTCCAACTTCCCGGCCTCAATCTTAGCGCGGTCAAGCACTTCATTTATTAATGTAATCAAAGCCCGTCCACAAGCTTCGGCTGTTTGAGCATAATCCCTTTGTGTTGAACTTAGATCAGTGTCTAGAAGTAACGCAAGCATCCCTGAAACCCGTTGACAAGGTTTTTAGATATAACAGAGTTATTATATAAAACGTGCAAAAAAAATGAAATGAGAACAAGAAAAACATACCGAGGATGCCATTCATGGGGGTTCGGATTTCATGCGAGACCGTAGCAAGAAACTGCCATTTTAAAGACATACATTTTAATTTATTTATAATAATCTATTTACTATATAGTTCAAAATTTTCTACTAATATATATATAAACATTATATTAGAACTCGTAAATGTTATTTAGTTAGGGGATTAACCTGTGATTTGGCGACATCAGCAGCTTCTGCACGGACTTTAAGTTGTTGCATTGTATCAAAATCATCCTCAACTTGAACAATATGTTTGGCTCCGGTATGTAACATGTATCCGGCTAATAAAACAATGACGTAGCCTAGAATTGAAGTGGTGATTGCGGTTCGTGACATAGGTGCTTTATGAAGATACCTACAAGTCATTTGGTGTTTCCTAAACGGATCACCAAAGTCAAGTATGCTGATCCGTGCACGTGACTGATCACCCTCTAGTGTTTGGCGTCCATACATAATTAGTGGATCGGATGTGTTGGTGACATCGTAAACCTTTACAACAATTTCCTGGTTTCCTGCAAGTTGCCCAAGAAGATTTTCTACAAGGGACTCGACATCAAAGGCTCCACCCAGATATCTGTTTAAATCATCAAAATTCTCCGTTATACACTTATACTAATACACAGTTGATACTATGTGGTAATACTATTTAGGCTCTCTGTTTAATAGATTGGGTGTTTGGATGTGCGTTCTAAAAATAGTTATGTGGTATTGCAATAAGAATAAGACAGGGGGTGTTTGGGATTGCTTATGTGAAACTGGTTACTACTTAAAAAATAAGCAGGTAAAAACCTGCTAATCACTCATTAATATAAGTAGATGATGAGTTTTACCCAAAGACTACAAAATGCTTATTTGCTGAAGAACATAGCAGATAAGGACTTAATACACCATCTTAGTTATCTTAAATTGATTATCTGACCCATGAATAACAAGAGAATCCAAAGTTAAAACCGTTTATCAAAATTCAATAAAAAGGATTATAGTGACCCAAAGTCGCAATAATTAGTTCTAAACCACAAATCCAAACACAACAAAATACAAAGCGAATTAGTACCCAGCGGTAGCTTCAATCCGATCTCGAACTGATGCGTTTGGAGGAAGCTTAGATTTGTATACAGGAATAGTCAAAACTACACCAAGATGATGAGAACCCAATAGCTTAAAAGGGCTTGTGAGCACTGCTTTCCCAGTCGACCGCGCCCTCAAGATATTCTCTCGGTCCTCCTGTGAACAAATTCAATATTCTTAAAACTCGAACACCCATTTTAGATTTATGCACTATAATCCATAAAGTTTACGACTTTCACCTCGCCCGACATCATATCAAGCAAGTCAAGGTAAGAAAGGGTTTCTTGAGCGAAAATCACAGGTGCATACTCATCACGGTGGGGCGAAGGCTCTTTGTTGGCCATTGTTCTTATAGCCCCGCCATGTTGCCTCTCGAATTCTTCCCTCTCAGCATTCATTACCCGTTGTGCATACGCCACACCGCTTAATAATGGTCTCTCAAATGCTGTTCTTGCTGTATACTCGGCAAATGTTTCCTACATCACCCCAAAAATAAATCCATTAAATAATTTTTTAATAAATTTTTAATTAAACTAGTAATATTATTAGCTTAGATTTCCAAATAAACCATGATGGCTACCCTTTTCCCCATCGTACTTTGACTTTTATGGTCAAACAAACTAATTTTTCCTACTTCAGATTGTTTATGAACTTTTCAAAATGCACATCAGTTTTGCATTTAAATAAATAAAGTTGTCATTTTAGCTTTTCATATGTTTTCTGCAGAATCCACACAATTAAAGCTAAAAAAACTGGAAAATTGTCAGGAAAATTTTTAAATAAAAAACCAGTTAACATGATAATTAATTTTACTCAAATTGTTTGGTGGGTGTGTACCCAAATTAAATAAAGTAAAGATAAAATCCCACAAGAACACACAAAATCAAAGTGGGCCCAGATGAAATAATGTTTATTGCATTACCCAAAATTATGCAAGAAAAAACATTTACAGAAACTCAAGAATCTTGAAAACAACCAAGAACAAATTCTCATAAAAAAAACAACCACCCAGATTATAACTAATACACCTCAAATTATCTTGCAAATATAAGCTCCAATTATATAAACTAAACCCATATGATAAAAACATATAAAAAACTGTAAATAAAAAAAGGGTGCAAACCTGGTCAATAACTGAAGGATTCTTGTAATAATGAAAAGTAGAAACAAGGACAGCAAGAGCATGAACATGATTAACACTAACACTAAACTGATCTTGCAACATTCTTGCTCTTTGATCACACATACTAACCAAACCTTCATCAATCCTTTGTTGATGTTCAGCATCTATACTTTTATAAACCCATATAGCCGCAAACCAAAACACAATTATCCATAATGCTAAATATTTCCCTTGATTTCTTCTTGGTATATATGATGTGTACTTTCTTTTAGTACCCAAATTTTGCTCATTTAAACTCACTGCTACTAAGTGATGGTGACCACTTTGCATTTTCATACTACCCATTGAAATAAATAAAAACTTGTTCTAAACTAGTAGTAAAAATTTGGAGAATATAAAAGATGGGTCATGACCATGAGTGTGAGTTAACACTAGTAAAGTTTTATATATTTTTGGTGGCAGGTAACTTTTTCAGAAAAATATAAAGTTTTTTCTAAAACCATATAATTGCAACATTGTTTTGTGTGATATTAGTCAAGGAAACACACAACCCCATGAAACCCACTAGAAGGAATAATAACCAAAGACATGAAGAACTAGCCTAGAGTGTTTTTCTTTTCTTTCACATATAGTGAAGGTGTAGTGTGTGAGAGAGAAAATGAGAACACAAACTCAAATACAAGAACATACACACAAGAACACAAGACAGAAACTAAAAAAAAGGGTGTTTTATAAAATTACTTAAAAGGGAACAAGCATGGCTGTGTTTTTTGCACCCCTAAAAAGATGCATGAAAAACTCAAATTCCAAAGAAACTTTGGTTATAAAAAAATGTTAATGTAATCAGAAGCGTGAAGGAAGGAGACAAAGACTAGCACATCCACTGTTCTTCTCTGTAATCTTGAACAAAATAACAATATAAAAATGATTAAAAAAAGGATATCAAATCTAAACCAAATTAGAAGATTTTTGACCAGCAAAAAACAAGTTGTATATAGGAAAGAGAATGAAGTTTGTTTAACTAGTTCTATAAAACATAAGATAACATAAACATGTGTTGTTTAATAATGGAGTGAGATAAAATAATGGTAATAATAAAAATAAATAAAGAAGGATATGTTTGGCTACCTTACTTTATAAAGCAAATGAATCGAATTTTCAGGATTTTTTCAAGATACGCTTTTGTCCCCCTCTTCCATTTTTTGCAATAAAAACATAGCATAAAATAAGTTTAAAATCTTTTTATGCCAATATTATCTATCAACTCATATGAATAAACTGATATCTTCAATAAAATGGTAAATATGAATAATTTTCTTTAGTAAACTTCAAAATACAGGTTTGCTCATTTTCACACAATACATTCATGTCAGAAAAGTAAAGACATATACATTTTTCCGTCAATAAACGTTAGACATTGTACATCTATAAGGACAATGGTGCAAATATTTTTCTGTTATCTTCTAATTTAGTTCTAAAGTGAGGAAAATTATTTGCATCGTTAGAGCATGCAGTATGTTCATGAAATCTGTGGTTAAAGTTAACCAACATAGCGTTAAAGCCTCGTGAACCCCCCCCCCCCCCCCCCCCCCCCCCACACACACACACACAAGAGGTGAAGCCGGCGTTAACGTAAGGGGTCAAACTTAATTAAAAAAAAAACACTTTACCCCTTTATAACATTTATTTGACCGTTGTTTAAAAATAAATCATTTACACCCCATAGCATTTAATTCAAACGCATACAAAAAAAAAAAAAAAAAAAAAAAAAAAAAAAAAAAACTTATTTTTACCGCTATAAATAACCAATTAACAAAAAAAAAAAAAAAAAAAAAAAAAAAAAAAAAAAAAAAAAAAATTACACTTCCATAACTTTATATGCTTCCTCTCTAACTCAAAAAAAAAAAAAAAAAAAAAAAAAAAAAAAACCTTATTAATTCACAATGAATCCGAATCACCAAAGCATTGGTCAGATGTAGATGACGAAACTGATTTTATGATCGTCATGTACGAATATCAGCAACAATTGGAACAAGCAGCAGCTTAACCTCGCTTGTCTCGCATTTTTTTAAAATTTCCTATGTTTCGTATTTTTTTCGTTGTAATCTGTTTTTAGTTTATTTATTATCATATTGTAATGTTTAAGAATTAATGATATGTTTTTTAATAAATGGAGTATTAGTTTTAGTTTAGGGGTTGAATTTGAAAATAGTTTGGTTAAAGTTTGGTTATGACAAGTTTTTTTTTTTTTTTTTTTTTTTTTTTTTTGTTAAAAATGAAAAGGTTAAAGCTGATGTGACGCTGACGTGACAATGGGTGAAAGTTTAACCCTTGGTTATAATACCCTGTGCTTTTAGTCTTTAGGGATGAATGTCTAACATTTATTAGTAGTATTATTATTGTTGTAATTTATTTATTTATTTTTATTTTTTATATTTTTTATTATTTATAAAACATCACTTTATTATTATTATTATTATTATTATTATTATTATTATTATTATTATTATTTTCTCTACAAAATTTAACTCAAACACGTATTTATCTTTATTTTCGACAAACAATAAAAAACTCAAATTCAAACACCTCCTCACCTTATCGTTATATTTTTCAATCTTATTCTTCTATCAAATATCAACTCTTACAACCTCAAACACCTCCTCACGTGAAATAGGACCTTGTGTATATAGTCGGTCACATTTGTTTTTCGACCATCTTTTTTTAGATCCGATATGTAAGGCCCCAATGATATGATAAATATTGAATAATAATAGAAGAAATTGCTTTATTTATGCTTTTCAAGCCTACATTGTAGAAACTTATGCCCAGTATACTAAAATTATATAATATGCTCATTTTGCATGAAAAAAGTCACAATTACTATATTAAGCCTATTTAAAATGCAGTTATAAGACTGGTATCAATAACCAATTAACCGTTTGCAATCATTTCCGTTAGTAATGGTCATCTGATATGGCTTGTTGTTCGTAATTAATTTCATTAGTAAAAGTTTATTATCGAAAAGATATTTGTATTAATGATGCTATTAAACAATTAAAAGGTTTTGTTTCTTTCTTTAAAAATAATAGAGATTATGGATTTAAGGACGCCTTAATTTTAGCCATAAAAGTTGCTAAAAAATGTGTAGAACTAAATGTTTGAAGAAGAGCACTCGATATCATCAAATTTTACACGTCATTCGTCATAACAGGCAAAATGCCATTCGTGAGCCAAACGTTTTTGAGCCACTCCACTGGCTTACACCAATAACCAAAAAGTGATCCTTTTGTGTTTTATTTATTTATTTATTTATTATTATTATTATTGTTATTGTTGTTGGTGTTGTTGTTGTTATTATTATTATTATTATTATTATTATTATTATTATTATTATTATTATTATTAGTGAGCGGGTATTTTTAGTGTGGTATTTTGTAGGACTCAATAACATGTTAGTGGTTATGAGGGAGGAGTGTTTGAGTGATTGATGTGTTATTGAGAGGGGTATGATGTGCCGCTGAAGTGGCATACCAATACCGTGTTAAATGTTACAATGATACCTGGTGCTCTTATACATCTTTTTACATGCTACATCGATAGATAGACCACAAGACTTAATGTGGTAAAACCGTGAAACAACGTGTGGTAGACTGGTAGAGTTTATTTAACAACACAAATTGAAATGTGGTGAAACCGTGAAACGTGTGATGCTACCACGATTTATCATTTTCTACCTTTATAACATTATTTTATAACATACATTAAGATTTTCCATCATTAGTGAGACTGATAGTAATGCTATTGTGTCATGGTTCATGTGTTACGCCACATGAGCATTTTGTAGGTTTATAATTTGTTTCGTGTATTCATAATCATCGTATCATACAATATATAGATAGGGGATATGATCCCTACTGTAAACAGTAGGGAGTATAGCTGCTGTAAGTGCAAAAAATGTCCCTGATCAAACATAAATAGTCCCTGATAACATGCTACATGTGCATAAATGGTCCCTGATGAGCAAAAAATGCCTCCTACTGCAGCGATGTTCTCTACTGTTTACAGTAGGGATCATTTCCCCATATAGATAACTAACTCTAGAAAATAATAATTGGGTCTTAGCTCATATACATAAGACTTGGGCTATGCTAAATACACGACCAACACTCTCCCGCAGTTTGAGCGAGAAAACACCGGACACTCAAACTGGTACGAAACTCCTCAAACAAAGTAGAAGGTAAGCATTTTTGAAAATATCCGCGTACTGATAACGAGAGGGGACATGAAGAACTTTAACTTGACCAGAAACAACCAAATCACAAAGTGAATATTAATATCTATATGCATCCGCTGTAACAAAATCTCAGATGAAGCAGTGAGAACAATATCATCAACATATAGTAACAAATAAGCGGTGTTCGTCCCCTATCTATAGATAAATAACGATGAGTCACAACGACTATGACTAAACCCAACCTGAGTAATATAATCGTTGAAACCAAGCCCGAAGGGCCTGCTTAAGACCATAAAGAGACCTCTGTAACAAATAAACATAATCAGGATGTGCAGAATCCCGAAACTCAAGCGGCTGATGCATATAAACAGTCTCAGCTAAAATCACCATGTAGAAAAGCATTCTTGATATCCACTTGATGAATAAGGCAATGTCGAGAAATAGCCAAACTAAGAAATGTTTGAATAGTACCTGGTTTAACAACTGGGCTAAATGTCTCATAAACATCAACACCCTTTATCTGAGTATGGCCATTTGCAATAAGACGAGCCTTGTAATGACTAAGTTTACCACCTGCTAAGAACTTGTGACGAAATAGCCACATACAACAAACAATATTGTCATCCGTGAGTCTAGGCACAAGAATCCGAGTGTTATTTTTAATAAGAGAATTATACTCCCCACACATAGCATTTTGCCAATTAGGACCATTAAACGCGTCGTTATATGATTTAGGTAAAAGAGAGATAGAAGACACATGAAAATTGAAATGTTGAGTCGAACGACTAGTCCTGACACAAAAGCGTGTGACCACGGGATGAACCAAAACTGGGATTGGATTAACATGTTGAGTGGATTGATTTTTTGGGAAACGAAAATGGAAGCGGGCTGTGATGGAGTGGGGTCGGTATCTAAATGGTAAAGTTGGGCTTGAAACTGGTGGTGTAAGTGGGGGGTTGTCATTTGGATGATGTTGGGCTTGTGAAGTTGGAACGGAGGAGAGGAAGGCTCAATATTTATTGGCTCATCATGAAGATCGGTTGGTGGTACATGTGTAGGTTCATTTTGAACATTAGTTTTTATATTTGGTGTATCGGGTTGAGTCGTGAGTGATGATCATATGATATTAGATGCATAATCCAAAAAATCATACGAGGGGCTCACGGTGGGTGTCATAGAACCAAACGGAAAAACCATGTCATCAAAAGTAACGTGTCGAGAAATGATAATTTTATTTGTGTTAAGGTCAAGACAACTATAGCCATGTGATTGGTGGCATGACCTAAAAACATAGAAGGTGTGGTGCGGGGTTGAAGCTTGTGAGTGGTATCAAGGTTAGGGTAACACATGCAAGCAAAAGTACGTAAAATACTATAATCAGGTGTGGTTCCAAAAAGGTGGGTAAATGGGATTTCATTATCTATGGTGCGTGAGGGTAAGATACTTAATAGGTAAATAGCCATATTAAGGGCTTCAGTTCAATAATTAAGAGGTAAGTGAGCCTGAAATAATAACATGCGAATAAGGTTGTTGATGGTTCGGATCATCCTTTTAGATTTCCTGTTTTGTTCCGAAGTACGTGAAAAGAGAACAAAATCGATTTTTATTGTTAGCAAATAAATTATGAAAGACGTGGTTGTCAATTTCACCACCATGATCACACTAAAATCACTTTATTTCACACTTAAATTGAGTTCGAACAAAGTTACAAAGCAACACAAATTTGGACAAAACATCAAATTTATTAACTAATGGATAAACCTAAACATATTGTGAATAGTGATCCGAAAATAAAACATAGTATTTAAAACCAGATAGATTCGGAATTGGGGAAGTCCAAACGTCTGAGTGTACAATATCAAAGCAAGACTAAACTAAAGTAGTAGAACTAACAAATAGAACCCTAACGTGTTTTCCAAGTTGACAGGCATGACAAAGAACGGTCTCTTTATTACACGAAACAGAATTACTGGAAAGAACACGACATAACACTTCACTTCCTGGATGTCCAAGTCGTTAGTGCCACATATATTAACTGGTGAGGAAAGCATGAGGAATGGTGGAGGGCTTCGTAACAGGGAAAAGATCTCCAGTGCTATCACAACGGAGCAGCACCCAACATGTTTGAAATCCTTAACAGAAAAACCAAAAGGGTCAAATTCAACAGTACAATAATTATCATGAATGAACTGACGAACAAAAATCAATTTTTTGACAATATTGGGAGTAATAGAACGTTATTAAAATGAAGTGGTCGATATGGCGTAGGCAAAACACTGTGGCCAGAGTTGGTAACAGGTATTGAATGCCCGTCACCAGCCGCGACAGATGGATAAATACTCGAATTAAAAACATCACTAAGCCTATTGACAGAATCATTAAGGTGAGAAGTCGCACCTGTATCCATGTTCGAGTTACCCGTAGCAGGTTCCTGAAGAGTCACAGCATGAAAAGCATTTGGCAAAATAGTCTCTTGACTCGAAAGTTAACCCAAAGTACCCAAAATACCCTGCTGACCAGGTTGACATTGTTGACCCATTTGGCCGACCTGTTGACCCGTTTGACCGAACTGCTGACCCGGTTGTTGTAAAGTACTCGACTGACTCGGTTGGGCTGGTGAGGGAGATAATTAGGCCGGGTGGTATTCGAACTGGGTTGGGTGGTATATATTTGGTGTATAGGTAGTGGATTGGGCCGGTAGAGGATATGTAACATGTTGGGCCGGTAGGGGATAATTAATAGGTTGAGCCGGTGGTAAATTGGTGAAACCTGGTGGGCCATAATTAGGTGTAAGCGTGGGAGTTGTGTAAAATGCCAATGGGGTAGTGGTACGAGGGGGTTGTGACACATGCTGGGTATTAATAGGTGGGCCATAATTAGGTGCAAACGTGGGAGTTATGTAAAATGCCAAAAGGCCTTGTAAGGTTATTAAATCATTTTGTGTCAAATTAGATAAGGATGAAACATTTAAACTAAGGCCATGACTTGACGACAAAGAAGGGTTACCGTGAATCCCTAATGTAGGAACTTGCAATATGAACCAAAGCGACACGACCCCTTATTAAAATTGAAGCAAGGTTTGTTTACCTTTTCCGTAAAAGGAGAAGAACGTCGAGCATTAGAACCTTTGCCAATAACACCATTGGTGAGGATGAAGTAGAATCAACAAATGTATCTTGTACCCGTGACTTTAACATCACTTCTTCCGTAGTGATCATAGAGCGGATTGTTTTAAGATTCGGAAAAGGCTCTCGATGAACAATAATACCATAGACATTATCATACATAGTAGGCAAACCTTCAAGAGCAATATTCACCACATCCTCATTTGAAAGAGGTGACTTAAGTCCCTTCAATAGTAGCAATAGATTAAATTTTGCGAAAATACGCATCAATACTCAGGTCACCCAATTTCAAAGATTGAAACTCGGCTTTTAAAGCAAGGGAATGAGTACGTTTATTATATTGGAAAATTTCGGCTAGAATATCCCAAGCCTCCTTAGCTGTTTGAGGATTTTCAACCACAAGACGGGATTGAAAAGGTTTAGCAAGTGTAGTGAATATCCATGATAGAACAATTGAATCAGTTTTCAACCATTCCTCATTAAGAGGCGGTGAGTTGCTAGATTCAACCCCATCAGTAGATGTTTTGCCTATTGTATGCTTCAAAAGCTCATGGTCTTTACAAAGATGTAAGAAAAAAATACGTCCATGATGAGTAGTTCATTTCTTCAATGTCCAACTTGATGGGAATAAGAAGGGGTAGATTGGTGATTGACATGAGTTTGTCTGACTTGAGGAGGACGGGAGGAGTGTCACGAGTCATGTTTTCTGTTAAAGGTTTAGGTTCAGTGAAATGGAGATATAGTAGGGTTTTAAAGAGTGTTGCGTGAACAGTAGTACGATATAGGGTATTAGGGCTTGTAACAAACAAAAAACCACAACCTGTCAATAGATACCAAGGACAACAAATACCAAAAGTTTCGGCTCGTAATCACAAATACCAACCTTTGATTAATTACCATACACCATATCAAAAGTACCAACGGTTGAAAGAAAAAAAAACGCGAACCTGTTTAGGGTCGAGGTACCATGTGGGTTTGTAATGTGTTTCGTGTATTCATAATATTCGTATCACACAATATATAGATAACTAACCCTAGCAAATAATAATCGGACCTTAGCCCATACACATAAGGCTTGGGCTATGCTAAATATACGACTAACACATTCACTCTCACCACTAACCTTATAGCTATGTCAATAAGTTTAAATTTTGATATGGAAGAAAATTGATGTACCATTGTATGTTTAATCAAGTAGGATGCTAAAACGTAGTTCATTAAGGTTTTATGTCTTTCAATAGTATATTGTTTTGTCTATGTCGCACCGATGAAGTATTTGCTGTTATACATCAACATACGTACTGATTTTGGTTCCGGTTGTTATAGATACATCGTCATTGAAGAATGTATAATACAAGTCAAGTCGTGACAATAATACACAGGAGCATGTGGAAAATTAAACAAAATCTACTAACTCTTTGATATCTTCATAGTTGGTAAATAATATAGATTTATTTGTTTCACGTTTAAAGCTATTAAAAGGCTCGTCCAATAACCTCTATTATGTGTCAACTAAATTCATGATTAAATATTCAAGTACTACCTAAGAATTAACATTTATGAAAGGTCCAAACTTTATCTAGTCGACATCTTTTGCAAAATGTTTGAATTGGCGGGAAAATCATTATCCGCACCTGCTTTGAGTGTCGATTGATCGTCGATTGATCCTTCCACAAAAACTTAGGGCATGCTTGGTTTGTAGAAGGAAATAGCAATAAGAAAAAGAAAAAGCATATAAAAAAAATATAAAAGTAATCAAATTCATTACCCACAAGTTAGTGGGTAATGACTCATTACCCAAAAGTAGGTAAAGGGTGATTCCATTATATAGTAACAAACATCATTATTATGTTACCCATTTCTTATAACACATACCCCTTAACCAAGCACACCCTTAGTCACGTGCAATAAACCCTTATTCTAGTAATCTTTAGCCATGAATTGAGATTAAACCCATAACTTATTTCTTTAAAAGTTCTTACTAACTAATTAATTGAACGTTTGTTGTGTGAAGGAAAGAATGATGCTATAAAAATAATTCCCCAATGGTTTTATCTGGCCAACGTAAACAAGCTGTCACAACATTTCTCATCTGGATTTTGTATGTTGTCAATTGTCATGAGGACATTCAAACTCAAACAAGATCTAATACGCACTATAGTTGGCTAGTTGTTGTATAATAGCATTAGGTGTAGTGATGAACCTTGGTTCGTCATTTGAGGCCCACGGGCTGCCACATCACTTTAACAAACTTCCACAACTAACCCTCTTACTAACAACCAACCACAACTTACTCATTTGAGGCCAATTACTTACAACTTTATTTTTTTATTCATTTTATTTAATAAACTAAATTCATTTAATTAAAATTAAAAATACAATATAAGAAAATAAAAACATACGAAACGTAAAATAACGATACGGTTAAAAAACAATATGAAACGTCGTGAAGTTTTTATAAAGACTTGTAATTATCGATGAGATCGGATTTTTCCTCCCAAACTTGCAACACTTGTTCCCTGGCCATTTTCAAGGCGATTCGAAATTGCAGATCTGTTTCATCATTTCTTAAAAGAGTTTGTAGACCGACCCTGATAGCTGGATGGTCTTGAGGCAGCTCACGCAACCTTTCGATCTCTTAAGCACGAGTTTACATCTGTCGTATAACACGAGTTATCTCACCTAGCAAACTGTTAATCAACTTAAGTTCTTTTTCTTGTTTACTTCGTAATCAGGTTAGAATAGTGTTTTGCACGTCAGCTGGTTCGTTAGCCATAGTGTTTGTGTGAGAATACAAAGTGTTGTGTTAGCGAAATTTACAGGGGAAACTAGCCGTTAGAAGATATTGTAAAGGGAAACTAGCCGTTAAGCATTTATTCAGATTCAAACTAGCCGTTAAGCATTTTATTCAAATACACACGATAATGAAATACAAATACACACGATAATGAAATACAAACACACACGATACGGAAATACAAAACATAAAACACCGTTAAGCATTGTATCTGTTCCATATGGGGTTGTTTCTCAAAATCAACCACACGTGAATATGTTTGAAGCCTCTCACACCAAATCGTTCTTTAAAAATGTTCATAGCATTCTGAAGACGATCATTGTCCTGGCTTGTACGCTGCAAATTCAAGAATATATCATTGAATTTTTGGCATTCAGTGCTAAGTCTTGCCCACTTAGCCATTATCTGGTTTTTGTTACCAAAATCATTGTCAGATTGATTGTTGAACCTTTCAACAACCTCATTTCAAAAAAAGGAATCATTGTAGTAGTATTGAGAAACTTCAAGTCACATGTCATCTAGCAAATTTTCTTCTTCAATACCAACAATTAGTCATTGTAAAATGCTTTAGAAAGTGAAGTGTGTGCAAAATAGTATGCTTTATATAGAGGTGTTTAGAAATTCAAATTTGAAAAAAAATGAGCGGGATATATGTAAAATTCCAGTTCAAATTGACAGGGCAGGATAAACTAAAAATTCAAATTCAAATTGGAAGAGCGGGATAAAATTAAAATTCAAATTCAAATTGGAAGAGCGGGATAAAATTAAAATTCAAATACAACAATGTCACACACCACTTCACCAGATAATGAATCAGTTTACAACACCCCACCGGAAGATCTGTTTCCAGTATTCCCATATGACAATCCACTACAAAACACTCAACCAGCAAATATGTTTCATGTATTCCTATATGACAATCCACCACAAAACACTACACCGGAAGTTCTGTTTCCACCGGTAAACAATCCACCAGCAAATAATCCACCACAAAACCAACCCAATACATTTAGGTTGACTGATGAAGAACTCTTCGAGCAAGATATGCTAGTCTTGTTACAGGTTCAAGAGGAGGAAGAATGTCAGGCAAGAGCTCGTGGGGCGCGAGCAAAAGCTCGTCACGATCGGTTAAACCGTGAAGCAGAATCCCGATGGGCTCTGGGGTTAAACCCTGTGCTATCAGAGTCTTCCGATTCGAGTGACGATGGCTACCCATCAGACTGATTCATTTTCTTGATTCGTAGTTTCAATTACCGTATCGTTGTTTAATGTAATTTCAATTCCATGTTTAATGTATTTCGTTTAGATGTTTAACATATTTTTATTTCCTACTTTACAAGTTTACAAAACATTAGATAAACTTACATATTTACAAAAACACATTTACAAACAATAATTTAACACACTTTATATTTTGCAAAAATAAAAATAAAAATAATAATAATAAAAAAAAATCCTGACAAATCACTCCACAAGTTTCGTTGTGCAGAAATAAGCCACAAAGTTGCGAGCAAAGATGAAGGGGGACTGTGTGGCAACAAGCCACGGCGAAGCTCCACGTGAACTGGCGAAGATCAACAACGAGTTAAACTGTGTGCTCTAAGTTCATTAAATTGAAGAAATAACGCCTTTAGTTTTAAATAAATACTGGCATGGAAGATCTAGCAAGTAGCATCTTTAAACCATAAATCGGGTATTGACGTATCCATGCACAATCCGCTTAATCTCGACTTAATACTGAGAAGGAAAATAATACACGTATCCTACAGGAAGATTGACACATATGGTAAGTTAAAAAGGTGAAGATGAGAAAAGAGGAAGTGTGTAATCTACATGTCAAATGATAATTAGATTAGTCATGTTTTAACCATAAATTATGAGCCTTCATATTATTGTTCGATTCAGAAAACAAATTAGGCGATTAGTAAACTTATGATGCCACCCCTTTTTGGTTTTGTTGAAAGATATAGATAAATGCTTGATACACCCTTTTATTTCACATTAACTACATAAGATGATTGTTATGAAACAAAACAATTTAAAATTCTTAATTTTCTTTTCAAATGAATAATGTTTAATCAATCAAACAAATACTAAAGGTCCGTTTGGTTCAAAGTGGGGAAAAGTAAAGGTAAAGAGAAAGGGAAAGAGAAAGGGAAAGGGAAAGGGAATGCAAATGATTGAGTGATGTGGGTAATCAATACCTTACCCCTCAATTTATTCTATAATGTTGATTACCCACTACGAGGTAATCAATACCTTTGCACACCCCTAACCAAGCACTTAATTTGAGTGAGGTGGGCCTTTTTGAATTCCTTACCCATTCTCCACCCCTTAACCCCCTTACCAAGCACCCCTAAGTTAATCGTTTGACTAACATAAGTGATGTTTAAGTTTTGGTGAAGACTTCTTATTTATGCTTCCTTAACATGTACTAGTAATATAATATATGATTTGATGCATAAGTTAATAAAAGGATATGGGTCATTAAATAACAGCAAACATTTATCATAATATTGGTTTAGTTTGTGAACTAAAAAGCGTTTAATTAAATTATAATAATGTCTACTACTTTTTATAAAGTTTTTTTTTTTTTTTTTTTTCTTTTTTTTTTTTTTTTTTTTTTTTACTTGAATCCTAAAACTTAAATTAATGTAATTTGCCTAAATTGCTTCTAAGTATCCTTTAAACTCGACAACTTAATTATGTACTTTCATGATCAATTCTAAATTTGACAACTTTTCAAAAACACAAATTATATTAATTTTAAAAAACACATGCTTTGTATTTTAAAAAATACATGCTTTGCATCAAAGGTCGAACCAGAATCACAATTTCGCAAGTATAATTATGCTGGTATACACAATCGTTTTGCGCTAGTGTTCGTCTAGTTTTTAAAAGTGTTACAGTACGCATGTTTGGATAACGTGTCATACTCTAAAATGTGACATGTGTCACTATTTTTTTTATGTGACACGTCATAACAATATGCATATTGGAGCAATTTTGAAATTATAACATTTAATGGAAGATTTTTTAATTGACAACTAAAACGATACTTTGATGGAAGACTTTTTAATCATGTACTAAAATTATACTTTGGAAAAAATACGTTGCTATTTAATGAATTAAACCCGAAAGATTAATTAAAGTAGTGTAATATATTTAAATCAAAATATTTATTACATCAAACTTAATTTTTTTAGGAATAATTACATGTATATCCTTCCCTGAATGAATAATTACATATATATCCTTTTTACAAGTTTTTGATGCATAAAGTACAATGCATTTAATGCATCCAAAGGATATATATGTAAATTTTGAAATTTGCAAGGATATATATGTAAAAGCCTCATTTTTTTATTATTAATTTATTTATGTAGTTTACCGCTAATTTTTTTTTTGGTAAAGGAGTTTCACCGTGGTAAAATAAGTTTACCGCTAACTAACTTAGCTGTATCTGAATTATATTCCATGTATTCTGTTAATACAAATAATGTCAAAAACGTTATTTGCATTATTCGGTCTCTACTAGTTTTGATAATCACAAAATATAAAGACACGTTACGTAAAACTATGACTAATCGATTTTTAATCGAGAAAACTAGTTTTGGTTTCAACATCACTTAAGGTATGTATAAACATCTACCAATTTGTGTATGTGATCAAAGAACATATTTTTCATCTAAACTTCAGATACAACGTTTTTAGGTATTATTTATATCAACAATCTCCCCCTTTTTGATGATTACAAAACCTAAACTCATTAAATCAAAATGTAATTTTTAGACAAGTATTTAGTGAGTTTATATTCACTTCTCCTCCTTTTTGTAAAATCAAAAAGGTTATGCCGACTAGCTTCATAAATGAAGTTAGACGGGATGAAAGATCCCCCTTGATGTGTGCTCCCCCTCGTTCGAGGGCACCAAGGAATCGAGATATGGAATTCTTGCAAGAAAAAATATTAGAGGCACAAGCATATATAGCAAAATATGGAAAACAACAAGCATGACAAACAAATATTAAGGACACATAGCAATATATTCATTTATTCAAAGTAATGAGTAAAAGATCCTAATTTGCCAAAAAGAGCCATTGGACTTGCTTGCAACAAGAGGTTGGTTGATTCTTGTTTGAAAGTGAAAGTCATAAGCATATAGTATGCTTAGAATGGTTAATGATGGAGTGTTTGGAATGAAGTAGTTTAGTTAGGGTAAGGTTGTTGGATTAATGGAGGCATATGTTTGGGTGCATGGATGTTGGAGAGTTTGGAGGTGGAGAGTCGGGAGCGGAAGACGTTCATTTGAGGTTTTGAATGTTGTTCAAGTGAGGGTGTTGGATGAGATCTAGTGAGAAGATACTCAATCCAAGTAAAGTGTTCATTCCATGCAATGGTTTATTTTTGGATAAAGATGTAACAAGGACAATTATGGATATGGTTTTCAACTTGATTTGAGTTGTGGGGTGATGAAGGAGGTTGTTCCAAGTTGCTTTGTGCAAGGTGTAAGGTAAGAAGAGCACTAAGCTCATGGGCTTCCTTGAGTTTCCAAATGAACTTCAAGTGATCGAAAGAAGGTGATGATGGTAAAGTGTGGTTGTTATTTGGGATGGATGTTTAAACATGCAACATAAGAGTAGCATGTAAGTTGGTAGGAGGTGGTGGTGATACTCTTGGTGGTGAAGACATTTGTGAATTTGGGTAATCATTCATGGATGAAGATGAAGATATGGAAGGAGAAGATGTTTCATGAATGGAGGGTGTTTTGGATGGTTCATTGATAGGTGGAACAAGATGTGTGGTGTTAGGAATGAGGTTGGAATTGTTGTTTTGATATTGAGCATGCTCTTCATATGAATCATATGGGAGAGGTGAATCTGTATTTTTGGGAGCAAGTATGGATGATTGGTTATGTTTGTGAAAGGATTCATTTAAGTGATCATGAGGTTTAGGTGTTGGTTGGTTGGAAACAACATCATTTGTTGAGGTTGGCCCTTGTTGTGTTGTTCAAGGTGCATAGCAAGGAGATCATGAAGGTGATGGATTTGGTCATGTGGTGAAAATGGATGAAATTTGGGTGTGTAGTTGGAAGTGAAGTTGGATGTTTGACCAATATGAGAAGGATTGTGAAAGGGTTCAATAGAATGAGCTTGAGTATTTTGAGTGTAGTTGGGAACATATGGAGGTATTGGTTGTTTAGTCACATCATTTGATGATATTGACTTGTTGTGGGTGTTAGGTTTTCTTTTCTAAACGGGTTTTTGGGGTCATCCTTGCTAACCTTGAGGTTTTTAATTTTGGTTCAATGGGAGAAGAAATGATGAGATGAGTGAAGATTGTGAGGAATGGGAGTGTTTATACTGTAGGATTGGTGGATCAAGGATGGATAAACTTTGATGAAAGGTTTAGTATAGAATAGGTTTGTGAATTTAGGAAGTGTAGGATGAAATGGATTAAAAAATAAAAAGCTTCTGAAATCCCGACCATCAGATGGCCGGTCGCCTTAAATAGGGGCCGGTCCCATTAAACATTAAGGGGGCCGCCTTATGATTTAAGGGGGCTGCCCATCTGGTGGATTCCAGATTACTAGAAGTGGGTTTTTGACAGAAAATTGTAGAAAGGGTTGTGTTTTTAGGTTTGGTTTCAAACAAGTCCAACTCTTTGAGGCAATTAAGTATATACTAATTATGTAGGCAAAGCATGTTAACCAAAGAGATTAAGTAAACAAGCAATTTCATCTAGCATGCAAACATATATATCAAGCAAGTAACATATATGGACTAGGAAACAATAAACTACACCAAGTATTTTCTTAATTATATGATTAGGAAGATTAATGACCTATTTGATGGATCTTAATGTGTGCCTATGTGTAGTAAATGGGAACTTAAGATAGCATGAATTTCTAGACTTGTTACAAACAAAATCTAAATAGACAAACTATGGTCCTCTTGATTTGTTTTGATTTTCTTATAAGTGTCATGTACATAGGTATATATGACAAATATGAGATCATCATGCATGATTCATAGAAACATTTTTAGCATTATTCAACAATGCAAGAAAATTAGTTTTCATGTGTTTCCTAGAAAATTAGTTTTCATATGTTTGGAAATAAGTTTGTACGTATATTTGAATAAAATAGATTGGGTTTTACTTCAAAGTGTGTAAATGAAAGGTAAAGAAAGGGGTTCAAGAATCAGTTTTATTTTTATAAGGGCTAAAATCACTTATTTTGGCTTTTTTACCCCATATTGTAGGGTGGATCTCGAAAGATATGAAAGATCTCCCTCCAAGCCGTACATACGACTTTTAAAATTTTCCCAATCCTTAGTTTTGATCAAAACAAAATTGTGGATATTGATAGTGAAAGCATGTTATTAAAAAGTGGGATAGTCATTTGAAAAACTATTTTCCAAAATGTGAGGTTTTGCATATTTTTAGAGATATTAGATTTTTTACAACAAATAGCATTAATCATAGATTTTAAAAGATTTTTATTAAAGATCTCATGCTCAAGAGGATTGGTTAAGCCTATTGTCACATGCTATCCTTTTCTACATAACCTATGATCATAAGTGAGTGATGACGTAATTCTACATATTTGATGTGAGACTGTTGAATGGGGTATATCCTAACATCTATAGATCCTTTCTTGTTGCACACTTATCTAACTTAATGTCATAGTCTACGAGAGCTTGTTTCATCCATAGTTTTCTTACACGACATATCTAATCCTACTTCTATATTAACGATTAATCCACTTAACTCATTTCACTTCATCACCATGAGTTTGCTAATAGTGGATATAGAAGATTTTCATTTTCTATTTTGTTCGACAATGGACATTTTCATTTTTTTCCTAGGAGAGTCAACTAATGATGTTTCTAGGTTATAAGTATATAAGTTATTATGTAGGTATATATGTATAAGAGTTACAAACAATATATATGTATAGCTAAGCATTAATCTAACTAATCATTTATCTAAGCATGCAAATTATAGCGATGAACTTAAAAGAAACGCGTACCTTTAAGTCTTCAATGGATTATCATCAAGCACTTCAAGTGACCATGTTGACTTATAGAAGTCATTTGTAGATGAGATTTCAACTTCTTCGAAGAGTGACAACTTAGCCACTTGGTCCCCATTGTCTCATTGGTCCAAAGTTGTTTGGTCTAAACTTATTTAACATTTGGCTAAGATGCATGTATGGTGGTAATATTCCCAAAGGTTTGTAATTTGGTTGATTATTTCACATTTGATGACTATTGTTATTGTAGTTTTGTCTATTTTGGTTTCTTTTACGTTGAGGTGTTTTAGATATAGGGTGATGATTATTTAGTTTTCTTGGTGGTGGAGTTTTAGATCTTAATTTAGGTTTAGAGGATCCTACTTCGGTATTTAAGAATGGTTTACAAAAAGTTTTTACTTCTTCATCACTAGCAAGAGGTATTTTTCTATCATTTAGGAGTATATATTTAGGATTTGCTTCTAAAGATTTTAGTTTACTAGGTTCACTTTCAAACTTAACACTTTTTGTTTCACAAGTTGAAACTTCGGTTGAGTTAAATCCCAAGCCAGTTTTATCTCCCGATATTCTTTGAATGCTTATTATTTTCTTAATACTATTTTCAAATTTGTCAAGTTTGCAAATTTCTTCCTTAAGTATTTCGTTTTCATTTTAAAAATCTTGACATGATTTACATTCTTCAAAAATTTCTTTACCTTTTTCTATATGGTATTAGTTTTTAGTTATAGTATTTCATTTTCTAATTGGTTGTTTATGCGTTTTAGTGATTTATTTTTAATCATTACTTTTTGTCCTAGTTTGCATAGTCTATTATACTCACTATCTAAATCTTTTTCATTATACTCACTATCTAAATCTTTTTCATCTAACGATAGATTTTCATCACTAAAGTATTCGGTTTCGGAATGTACCTCTTTTGACGTCTTAGCCATAAGACACTTTTCCTCTTTTGTGGTTCTTTCTTGTCCTCATCGCTATCACTCCAAGCACCTCCAATGAACGCCTTTTGATTTTGATCTCTTGACATCATTGGACACTTTCCGATAAGATGATTTGCATCACCACATTTAAAACACTTCCTTTCATTCTTCCCATTCTTGTTATCTTTACTTCTTTAAGATACTTTCATTTCATCATGCAGTTGTCTAACGAATCTTCCTCGTCTTTTGAAAATTTTCTTGAAATCTCTTACGGCCATAGCGTATTCTTCATCATCACTTTCGGAGGTTGAGCTTTCGTCGTCACTAGATTCCCTCCTAGCTTTCAAAGCAATGGATTTGCTTTGTTCTCTTTTTCCTTTTACTATTTCGGAGTCCTCTTTATTATAACCTCGTGTACTTTCAAGTTCCCAACTAATTCGTCAAGTTGTAGAGTTGACAAATTCTTTGATTCTTCAATAGCCGTAACTTTAGCTCGCTATTTTGGACGAAGAGTCCCAAGAAATTTTCTGACAAAGTTCTTACTAGAAAAATTCCCATCAAGTGCTTTTAGACTTGTGATGATTGTGTTAAACCTAGCAAAAGCATTATCAATTGATTCCTCTTCCGGAATCGTAAAATTGCTCATATTGTTGCACAAGTAGATCTATTTTGTTATCCTTGACTTGACTATTACCTTGGTGAGTTATTAGTAAAGAATTCCAAATTTCTTTTGCGATTTCACACATAAAGATCCTTTTGTATTTTTTATGTGGTAACGCATTGTAAATAACCATTTTTGCTTCATTATTTTTAGAAAGTTTTCCTTTTAAATCATCATTTTGTTTTTCAAAAGGTACTATTTCATTTTTATTTGTTTCGGGATTTTTTTTGAACGGCGGCTTGCATTAAAACTTGCAAAAGCTAGAAGAAGAGTTACATAGAGGCTAAAGTTTCTATAGGATTTTTTACCCAACCTATCCAACTAATCTTACTGTTGATATAAATAATTGACTAAAAACATTATTCATATCTTCCGATATCTCTATGTTTTGATAATCACAAAACTTAAACTAATCAAATCCAAAGATCATGACGTAAACACGTATTTAGTAATAAATAATCACTTTCACCAACAAATCACTTAAGGTATGAATAAACAAAGTGTTTAGTGCTATGTATGATCAAAGGGGTATTTAATTAACTAATACAAAGTTTATTTAATTATATAATCTTATTATATATTTTTGAAAAACACTTTTGGTAATAAGGAAAAATGTTTTAATCATACTAAATATATGATTTCAAATATTTAACCAAAATCAGTTAGTTTTTCACCAAATAAACTTTCCCCACTAAAAGACAAGTTTTCTGGCCGTTACAGTTGGGCGGCCCCCTTAATTATAAGGGGCGGCCCCCTTAATTTTAAGGGGACCGGCCATGCTTTAAGGGGACCGGCCACGCTCCTCTGTCAGAAACTTTTGCCTATAAATACCACCTTAAACCTGGATTTTTTCCCCACCTTTTGCACTTCAGAACTTTCTGTTCTAGATCTCCATTTCCAATCTATAAATCCTTTGATCATACATTCTTAAATCTTTGTTTCAAAGTGATCCATACATAATCCATTCAAGTGCAAGAGAAGAATACTTCTATCCCTCAAGACAAGAAGTATTACAACTAGTTGTGATCTCCACATCTAAGTTGTTTAAGCATCATCATTAATTATTATTTCATAGTGTGATTAGTTGTGAATATTTGTTAGAGAATAGTTGTGTAGATAGTAGAAGTTGATTAGTAGTGAAATAGGTTAGTTGTGAAGATTGGTGTGTAGAAGAAGGTGTGTAGAAGATTGGTGTGTAAAAGCTAGGTGTGAAGAAGATTGGTGTGTAGATAGGTGAAGAAGATTGGTGTGTAGATAGATGTGAAGAAGCTTGGCGTGTATATTGGTGTGAAGATTGGTGTGTAAATTGGTGTGTATATTGGTGTGTAAGGTTTTCTCCGCCATAAGGGAGCTTGTTGATATAGTGAAGAAAACTCTCGAGTTAGGTGCTCGGGGAGTGGAGTAGGGCAAGGAAGGTGCCTTGTAGCCGAACCACTATAAATCGCTTGTCTCTCGGTTTGATCTTTCCATCCTTTACTTATTTCATTACTTACATAATTATTGCTTCATAGTAGATATATACTTAGTATTGTTCATATTGTGTATAACTAGATTTCATATATCATCGAATCTATATTTTATAAATCAACGAAAACTTTTAAACAATTTGTTTTATAAAAATTAAAAAGACGTAAAACTATTCAACCCCCCCTTCTAGTTTTCCACAATTGGTATCAGAGCCACGTCTAGCAAGAATTTTAAAATATATTGTATTTTAAAACTTGTAACGATCTATGGAATCTTTAAAATATTTAGAAGGGCAATCTATGCAAAGACCACCACTATTTGAAAGTGATGGATTTTTATATTGGAAAAATAGATTCGAAACGTATGTGAAATCAAAAGATCTTGATCTTTGGCATATTATTACCTTTGGTGATTTTCCCCCTATTCAATATAATGTTGAAACCAAAATGGATGAAATTGTAGCTTTTGAAAAACAAAATGATGATTTGAAAAAGAAACTAGCAAAAAATAATGAGGCTAAAATGGTTATTTATAATGCGTTACCACGCAAAGAATATGAAAGAATTTTTATGTGTAAAACCGCAAAAGAAATTTGGGATTCTTTACTAATCACTCACCAAGGTAATAGCCAAGTCAAAGAAAATAAAATAGATCTTCTTGTACAACAATATGAACAATTTACGATTCCGGAAGAGGAATCAATTGATAATGCTTTTGCTAAGTTTAACACTATCATCACAAGTTTAAAAGCACTTGATGAGACATTTTCTAGTAAAAATTGTGTTAGGAAATTTCTTAGGGCATTGCATCCAAAATGGCGAGCTAAGGTCACGGCAATTGAAGAATCAAAGAACTTGATGACGTTATCACTAGATGAACTAATTGGCAACTTGAAGGTTCATGAAGAAATCATAAGAAGAGATTCGGAAACGGTCAAAGTCAAGAAAGAACAAATCAAATCCATTGCTCTAAAAGCCAAAAAGGAACCTAGTGATAATGATGATTCAAGTGACGAAAGTGAAGACGAAGAATATGCAATGGCCGTAAGAGAATTCAAGAAATTTTTCAAGAGACGAGGAAGATTCACTAGGTCATCACATGACGAGAGAAAATCGTTCCAAAGAAATAGAAGTGATAATTACGTGAAAAGAAAGTGCTTTAGATGTGGAAGTCCAAATCATCTCGTTGGAGAATGTTTAAAGCCGCCGGGTTATGAAAATCAAAGCGCATTTGTTAGTGGAACATGGAGTGATAGTGATAAAGAAGAAGTGGAAAAACCAAAAGAAGAAAAGTGTTTTGTGGCAAATGCAACCGACGAAATATGCCTTGGAATTGACTTGGAACCTAACGAATGGATCAAGGATAGTGGATGTTCGAGGCACATGACGGGGAATCGCAAGCTATTCTCTACATACAAGGCATACAATGGAGGTAACGTTATTTTCGGTAGTGACTTGCGTGGAAAAATTATTGGCAAAGGTACGATTTCTCAAGACTCACTTACTATTGAAAATGTTGAACATGTTAATAATTTAACATATAACTTACTTAGTGTAGGCCAAATATGCGATAATAAATGTAAAGTTATCTTTTCTGAAGAAGATAGCGAAATAGTTAAGAATGGAAAAATTATAGGTAGAGGTATTAGGAAAGGAGGTGTATATGTTATGAAACTAGGAAACAAACCTGAAGATAGGATATGCCTAACGACCCTAGACGAAAATTCCACTTTGTGGCATAGGAGATTAGGACATGCTAACATGCAACAAATACAATCTTTGGCCTCTAAGGAATTAGTTAGAAACTTGCCTAATCTAAAATATGACAAACATTTTTGTGATGCATGTAAAGTTGGAAAACAAGCTCATGCTAGCCACAAAGCTAAGAATATAGTATCCACCACTAGGTGCCTAGAATTATTACATATGGATCTTTTTGGTTCATCCGCTGTGCGGAGCTATGGAGGAAACACATATACCTTAGTAATAGTAGATGACTACTCACGATACACGTGGACTAGGTTTTTAAGTGACAAAACCCAAGCATTTGAAAAATTCGAAATATTTAGCAAAATGATTCAAAATAAGTTAGGATGCTCAATAGTTGCCATTAGGACGGACCATGGAAGGGAATTTGATAACGAAGTACAATTCGGAAAATATTGTGAGTTAAATGGAATATCTCATAATTTCTCCGCTCCTCGTACTCCTCAATCAAATGGGGTAGTAGAAAGAAAAAATAGGTCACTACAAGAAATGAGTAGAACTATGTTAAATGAACAATCAATTCCACAAAAATTTTGGTGTCACGCCGTAGATACATCGACTTATATTCTAAATAGGGTATCAATTAGAAGAATTCTAGGAAAAACTCCTTATGAGTTATTAAGAAATAGAAAACCTAACTTAAGCTACTTTAGGGTATTTGGAAGTAAATGCTATATCTTAAACACTAAGGACTACCTCACTAAGTTTGATCCAAAATCATATGAAGGAATATTTTTAGGATACTCACAAAATAGTAAAGCATATATAATACTTAACAAACACTCCATGAAGGTAGAGGAATCACTAAATGTAACATTTGATGAAACACCACCACCTCCTAAAACGCTACATTTAGAAGATGATAACTTAGTCGAAGAAGAAGCTATTGAGGTTAGTAAAACAAAACCCATAGGAAATGACAATGAAGAAACTCACTTAGAAAATAACAAAATCGTTAATATTAAAGAATCTAGATCACATCCTTTAGATAATATAATAGGACATCTTAACCAAAGAACCCTTAGGTCACAAGCCCAAGATAAAAACAACTTCTTCTGTTTCCTCTCAGCAATAGAACCTAAGAATATTAGTGAGGCTTTAAAAGATGAAAGTTGGATTATAGCTATGCAAGAAGAATTAAATCAATTTAAGGCAAATGATGTTTGGGAACTAGTCCCAAATCCAAAGGATATAACCATCATAGGAACCAAATGGGTATATAGAAATAAGCTAGATGAGAATGGAATAGTTACTAGGAATAAAGCTAGGTTAGTTGCCCAAGGTTATAATCAACAAGAAGGAATTGATTATGATGAAACTTATGCCCCCGTAGCTAGACTAGAATCAATTAGGATATTACTTGCCTATGCTTGCGCCCTAGATTTTAAGTTATTCCAAATGGATGTGAAAAGTGCATTCCTTAACGGTTTTATCAATGAGGAGGTATATGTGGCACAACCTCCAGGATTCATTGACTTCGCAAAACCTGATTATGTTTATAAGTTAAAGAAAGCTTTGTATGGACTCAAACAAGCTCCCAAAGCTTGGTATGATCGATTAAAAGCCTTTCTTATTAAACATGATTATTCCATGGGAATGGTAGATAACACTCTTTTCACTAAAAGGAAAGACCCTAATCTCATCATTGTTCAAATATATGTTGATGACATTATATTTGGATCGACTTGTCAAGACATGTGTGATGAATTTGCCAAAATCATGCATGATGAGTTTGAGATGAGTATGATGGGTGAACTTAACTTCTTCCTAGGATTACAAATAAAACAATTAGAAGACGGAATATTCTTTAACCAATCTAAGTACATTAAGGAAATGCTTAAGAAATTTGGCCTAGAAGACTCAAAACCCATGAAAACACCCATGTCTACGGAGGTAAAGCTCACAAAGGACGATGAAGGTGAGTCCGTAGATAACACCAAGTATAGAGGAATGATAGGGAGTTTACTATACTTGACGGCAAGTAGACCCGATATCATGTTTAGTGTCTGCCTTTGTGCCCGTTTTCAAGAGGATCCCAAAACCTCTCACCTAGAAGCGGTTAAGCGTATCTTCCGATACGTTAAAGGCACTATACACTTAGGATTATGGTATCCTAAGGAATCCGGCATAGAAACCATTGTCTATGCGGATTCGGATCATGCGGGAGACTACGTAGATAGAAAGAGCACTAGCGGTATTTGCACGTTTATGGGATGTTGTCTAACGTCTTGGTTTTCAAAGAAGCAAACCACTCTTGCTATTTCTACCACCGAAGCCGAATATGTAAGCGCCGGAAAGGCATGTCAACAAGCACTATGGATGAAACAAGCTCTCGTAGACTATGGCATTAGGTTAGAAAATGTCCCCATTATGTGTGATAACAAAGGTGCGATAGATTTAAGTAAAAATCCGGTGCAACACTCTAGGACTAAACACATAGAAATACGTCACCATTTTCTTAGGGATAATGTACAAAAAGGAAATATATCTATAGAAAAGGTCGCATCGGAAGACAACATTGCGGATATATTCACAAAACCCCTTAAGCGTGAATTATTCAACCACTTGCGTTTAGGATTAGGAATGATGGAACAAGTTGACTAAATTATATTGAATTTATTCAAATTTATACTTGCATGAAATTTATTTTTCTTCCATTTCACCTTTTCTGAGTCTAGGAATCTATTTCGCACAAAACTAAAGATTGAGAAGATTTATTTTCTTTGCATAAACCTTTTTGTAAAACTCAATCAATTTTCTCTAAAAAAAAAAATAAAAAAAAAAAAAAAAAAAAAAAAAAATTATTCTCACAATCTAGGAATCACATGAAGATCATTTTCCTTGCATTGTTGACTAATTCTAAAAACATTGTATTTCAAAATCATGCATAAACTCTCACATAAATTGTCAAGGTATATAATCTAATATATGTCTTTGACATTCATGATCGAGCAAAAATTGAATCAAGGAGATCATTTGGATTGTTTCTTAGGATCGTTATTTCTTTTTGCTTCTAGGAGTCGAAACAATCACAACTCCACATTTGTTGCATATAGACACTCACTAGGACAAATTCACTAATAATGGTGTCATCTTGATCCATCACTAGTTTTTCACTCACTAATTGCCTTTGCCTTTAATTCTAGATAGGTGCCTTAGGAAGTTTAAGTGTGCTTGCATTTACTTACCTCCTATTGCTTATTATGTGTTGATTATTTGCTCTTGTGCCTATGTGTTTTTGAATGATATCTTATGTTAGATTAGATGCTATATTGCCTAAAGGAATTGAACTTGCTTGAATCCAAGTCCAAAAACACAACCTTTCTGCAAATTTTCTGCCAAAAACCCAATTCTGGCAATCTGGAAATCACCAGATAGGCGGCCCCCTTAATTATGTAAGGCGGCCCCCTTAATTTTAAGGGGACCGCCCCCTAATTAAGGGGACCGGCCATCTGATGGTCGGGTTTACAGAATCTTTTCTGCTTTTTAGCCCATTTCAACCTACATTTCCCATTTTTCACTAACACATTTTGTCCTAATCCTCCAAACAAACTTTATCCATCCTTAAACACACAAATCTTACACTATAAATATCCCCAATCCTCAAAGCTCTCCATTCATCCCATCATGAACTCTCCAAACAAACCAAAATCAAAAGCCTCAAGGCTAGCAAGGATGACGGAAAAACCCGTTTGGCGACGAAAAAGTCCTAGAAACAAATCCATCATCACAAATGTAGTTGGAAATCATTCCTCCCCACCAACTTCTTATTTCCCAAACTTTGCATCAAACCAACAAAGGCATTCATTTGATCCACTTTACAAACCATACAACATTGGCCAAACATCTTCCCTCAAGCCAAACTACATCCCTCAACCTCCAACAACTTATAATGATCCATGCAAGTTTGATAACCCAACTCATCCATACCAAACCTATGATCCCCTCCACATTGCCACGGAAAAACAAAAGTTCCGTGATGAAATAAACCAAATCCATGATCTTAGTGATCTCCTTGCTATGCATCTTGCACAACGCAACAAAGGGCTACCTCCATCATCACCCTATGCAAATTGCCTTCCCCACTCTCTTAACTTGGATCAAGTTACAAATCACACTCACTTTTGCCCTTGTTGCATATTCCTTCAAAAACAAATCCTCTACTTGAGTGAAGATATTTCTTGGATTGAATATCTTCTCACTCGTGATCATCCAATACCACCCTTAACACGATACAACATCGTGAGATCCACCTCTTCCGCTCCATACAACACCCCATATCCACCTCAATCAAACATCTAAGCTCTATGCTTTTGTTTTCCTTCAAGCAAATAAAACAAATCAACCATGGGTTGCAAGCAAGTCCAAGTGCTATCTTAGGCAATATAGGACTATATCTTTTATTTTGTTTTATTGTAATCAATATGCTATAAGCATATTGAATGTTGTCATGTTAGTTATTTCTATCATGCTTGAATGAATCTATTTTTATTTGCATAATTGTTGTTTTTGCATATATATGTGTGTTGTTCTCTTCAAAATATTTTTGTAGCCAAGATTCCAATTGCTCGTTCCCTTTGTGCCCTCAAACGAGGGGGAGCATACATCAAGGGGGAGTTTTCTACCCGTTTAAACTTCTCTCACGAAGCTTATTCGGCCTAACCTTTTTGATTCTACAAAAAGGGGGAGAAGTGAATGTAAACTTACTAAATACTTGTCTAAATATTAATTTTTGGATTTAATAAGTTTAGGTTTTGTAATCATCAAAAAGGGGGAGATTGTTGATATAAATAATTGACTAAAAACATTGTTCATATCTTCCGATATCTCTATGTTTTGATAATCACAAAACTTAAACTAATCAAATCCAAAGATCATGACGTAAACACGTATTTAGTAATAAATAATCACTTTCACCAACAAATCACTTAAGGTATGAATAAACAAAGTGTTTAGTGCTATGTATGATCAAAGGGGTATTTAATTAACTAATACAAAGTTTATTTAATTATATAATCTTATTATATATTTTTGAAAAACACTTTTGGTAATAAGGAAAAATGTTTTAATCATACTAAATATATGATTTCAAATATTTAACCAAAATCAGTTAGTTTTTCACCAAATAAACTTTCCCCACTAAAAGACAAGTTTTCTGGCCGTTACAGTTGGGCGGCCCCCTTAATTATAAGGGGCGGCCCCCTTAATTTTAAGGGGACCGGCCATGCTTTAAGGGGACCGGCCACGCTCCTCTGTCAGAAACTTTTGCCTATAAATACCACCTTAAACCTGGATTTTTTCCCCACCTTTTGCACTTCAGAACTTTCTGTTCTAGATCTCCATTTCCAATCTATAAATCCTTTGATCATACATTCTTAAATCTTTGTTTCAAAGTGATCCATACATAATCCATTCAAGTGCAAGAGAAGAATACTTCTATCCCTCAAGACAAGAAGTATTACAACTAGTTGTGATCTCCACATCTAAGTTGTTTAAGCATCATCATTAATTATTATTTCATAGTGTGATTAGTTGTGAATATTTGTTAGAGAATAGTTGTGTAGATAGTAGAAGTTGATTAGTAGTGAAATAGGTTAGTTGTGAAGATTGGTGTGTAGAAGAAGGTGTGTAGAAGATTGGTGTGTAAAAGCTAGGTGTGAAGAAGATTGGTGTGTAGATAGGTGAAGAAGATTGGTGTGTAGATAGATGTGAAGAAGCTTGGCGTGTATATTGGTGTGAAGATTGGTGTGAAGATTGGTGTGTAAATTGGTGTGTAAATTGGTGTGTATATTGGTGTGTAAGGTTTTCTCCGCCATAAGGGAGCTTGTTGATATAGTGAAGAAAACTCTCGAGTTAGGTGCTCGGGGAGTGGAGTAGGGCAAGGAAGGTGCCTTGTAGCCGAACCACTATAAATCGCTTGTCTCTCGGTTTGATCTTTCCATCCTTTACTTATTTCATTACTTACATAATTATTGCTTCATAGTAGATATATACTTAGTATTGTTCATATTGTGTATAACTAGATTTCATATATCATCGAATCTATATTTTATAAATCAACGAAAACTTTTAAACAATTTGTTTTATAAAAATTAAAAAGACGTAAAACTATTCAACCCCCCCTTCTAGTTTTCCACACTTACATTTAGGATTTCTAGAAGAAAACCACAAAAAATATTGAGAAATAATGAAGTACCAAAGGGTAGCCTTTTTAGGGGGAGGACAAGAGAAGAGCAATTGGTTCCGAAAGTTCCATATAGACCAAAGAAGAGTCCCACCTACGCCTTCAAGAGCCAAACGAGCCATGACATCACGCACAACATCTAGCTAATCATACCATTCCGAGATGTTTGCACAAATCGGAATATCGGAATCCCACCACTTAGCCAATAAGGACCATAAATCTTTAGCCATATCACAATTGAAAAAAATGTGATTTACAGTTTCAACATCAAGCTGGCATATTTGGCATGTTTCGGGATTATTTTGAGTTGATAAAAAATCACCATTAGTAATAACATGCCAAAGATCTAGATCTTTTGATTTCACATAAGTTTCGAATCGATTTTTCCAATATAAAAATCCATCATTTTCAAATAGTGGTGGTCTTTGCACAGATTGCCCTTTTAAATATTTTTCAAATTCCATATATCGTTACAAGTTTTAAAATACAATATATTTTAAAGATCTTGTTAGACCTGACTCTGGTACCAATTGTGAAAAACTATAAGGGGGGGGGGGGTTGAATAGTTTTACGTCTTTTTAATTTACTATGAAAACCTTTGTTTTTAAAACTTTGTTTACTTTTAAAAACTTTTGATTCAATATTATGTGAATTCAAGTCTTGCACAATATAAGCAAATCTAAAGTAATAATAATGTAAGTAAATAATAAGGAAGTGAGAGATGGAAAGATCTAAACGAGACACGAGGGATTTATAGTGGTTCGTGTTGGGAATTCTGTTAAGTAAGAATTCTACTGACTGTTTCTGCTGAAGGTTACTGCTGAAGAGCTGGTTCCTGCTGAAGCAGTGTATCTGCTGAAGACTAGTTTCAGCATTATTAGTTTCTGCGGATATAGTATTTCCGTATTTTATGTATTATAGTTTGGATATGCATGAGTTTATTTAGGAAGTGATAATGCATATCTTTTAGAAGTTTTAGAATATACGTTTCTTGGGAAACGGTTTAGGGCTCTGATTCCTCCCGAACCGTCACTTATTTATCACACAAGCCAACCACTTGTGAATGGTTAACCGAAATATCTAAATGGAGCCCGGGAGAAACTAGCAAAGTTAATCCGTGGGAGTTAAGTACAGAAAAAGTACGTGAGTACAGAAAAGTACATCCCCAGGTCGTTATGTCCCAACGAGGTGTGAACGTGATACTACAATGACTTGTAATGTGTTGAAATAATATGTATATAGAAAAATGGGAATCTGAATGACTAACACTGGAATGTGAATAGTAATAGCTCTGTCACAGCTACTTCATTTAAGAAACGTACAATCAGAACCCCTAAAATAATATTTACAAACGTACGTTTAAGTTTAAATAAACGTAAACGTAACGAATAAAACAAAACTTAATATAATTACAGTATGTATTTGCATGCCTTAACGGCTTAAATGCAAATTAAATAACTTAAGATATTTATTTATCAATTACAAACTTATTTAAATATTAAGAAAACCTAAAAACCTAAAAATGTGAAAAGTAAATAAAATGTACGTTTAAATTAAATTAAACGTCTACGTACTAAAATAAAACTGAAAACTGATCAATACAAATCCCACAAATGTGAAATTTATATTTTTGTGATCCTAATAATATAAGAAAATTAATTATGAATTAAAATGATTTTTACAAGTACTTATGTAATTATTATTAATTAAAAACTATTTATTTATTATTTAACTAATTAAACTGATTTAAAATATTACACATACTAAAAAGACTTAGATAATTAAGAAGATTTTTATAAATCTTATTAACCATCACAGGAATCCTAAAAAATTATAAAAAGTTAGTTTTATGTATTTTTAATTTATTTTACTAATTATTATTCTAATAATTAATTAATATCTAATTAAACTATTTAATTATAAAAAATAGAAAATGAACAATAAAAATTCTAGAAAAATTCCTAAAATTATATTATACTATATATAAGCTAGGAAAAATATAAAAACTAGGTACTACTTTATAAAAACTATTTATGCTATTTAAAACTTAATTGTTAATTAAAAACTAAATATACTAATTTTAAATCTAAAAATTAGAAAACTAAAAGTGAAAATTGCAAAAGTATTTTTTACATATGCTAAATAACTTAATAAAGTTATAAAAATTATAAAAATTATCTAGGATAAAATTTAAATACTAAAACTAATTTATTTTTGGCTTTTTTATTTAAACTAATTAAATTAAAATTAAATCTAAAAAACTATCTAATGAACAGTAAAAATTATGAAAAAATTATGGAAAGTAATTTACATAGTAAAGAAGCTGGGAAAAATATTATGAAGTTCACAGCTTATCCAGATAAGCTGGAATAAGCCAAACAGCTTGTATAAGCTTATTTAAAGAAGCTAAAATATTTACTACTATAAGAAATAAAGTGTGCAAGGTAATAACTGACAAGTGAGCTAGCCTAGGTGGGTTATGCAGTGAACATGTCACCAATGGAACCTAGGTTCGAATCCTATACACACCCTTTTTGCTTTTTATTTTATTTTTGTATTTTTCTTTTGGCAAAACTAATAATAAGCTATATATAAGAAACTTTAACAAAGGAAAACTTTTTACAAATGCCAAATAAGCTCTGTGTGAGCTTATTTGGGGCTCAGTTTCATCAAAAGAGGCAAATAAGCCATAAGCCCTCTAAATAGAGGCTATCGCTTAGCCTTAAACTTGTTTTTGGCTTTTTCTTTTTATAGAACTCATATATATACAGATTTATACATGTTTAATGAATTTGGAACTGTGCAAACATGAAAATAAGCTGGTTCAGGAGCTTATGAACCATGCAGTGGGATTATGACACCCATAGTATGGTCACAAGCTCAGAAACAGCTTGAAAAAAGCTATACAGAAGGGAAACAAAGAAAAGGAACATGTGAGCTACTCCAAATGACCCTTATTAACAAGGTTATGCACTAAAATAGGCCACATAGGTGTTAGCTTATGGTTTAGTCAGTTAAGCTTTTGACAGCTTAACTTGGATTGAGTTGAGGCTTGTTAAGCCTATAATAAGCTACACACTTGAAAAGAAAGATGAAAAGTATATTTGTACAAGATATAGAGACATAAATACACAAGCATGTTCACTGAAATCAACCTATAAGCTCATTACAAGCTTATAAGTTAATTCAGATAAACAGCTAACCAAACACCCCTGCATCCATTTGGTTTGGCAATTTAAGCTTGTCAAACAAGCTTAAAAGGTCAAAATAGAAGTGAAAGCTGCAAGATGGTCTGGTAGGCTTTTCAAAAAGCCAAAGCCTCAGCTGTGGGGTCCATAGCTGAGCTTTTGAGAGGCTTATGAAAATCTTCCCAAGTGACTGTATGTACTAGTTGACCAGTATACAAATTAAATGGGGACAAACTAAAAGCCCATTGCAGCCCTATTGAATGAGCTGCAATGTGGGATTTAAGAATTGGGACTTATAAATTGGTTGATTAGCTTCTGAAAGAAACAAACCACACAACCTAAGTCCAAGAGAATAGCTTTTGGCAAGCTTATGAAGTAGGTATGAGTGTGTAAGAGTATGCTGATGAACAGGACACTCTTCAAAAATGGGACAAGTTAATAGCTTGTTGCAGCCCTAATAGGAGAGCTGCAACAAGAAAATTAGGCACATGATCTAAAAGTTTGGTGGCTTAGCTTCAAGAAAAGCTAAGCCACACAAGCTTTAGACCAAAAATGAGCTTGTGAGGCCATGATGGAAATGGTGCAAGATGACTGAGTGATCAGTCATCTGTTGTGAGAGGGCAAACATCAAGCCTCAATTGAACCTGTCAAATAAGCTCTAATAAGCTCAACTAGCACTGAGACTATAAGCTGACTTGCTCGGCTTTGTGAAAAGCCAAGCTCACACTCTTAAGCTCAGTGAGGAGCTTGTTAGAGCTTATGAAAAAGTACTCACCTTCACTGTTTGCTTCAGTGAAGGGAGTAAGGTGAACAAAAAGTGGGGTTTGATTTAGCTATCCAAATAAGTTACAAACTATCAAATAAGCACTGACCCTAAGAGATGAGCTTATTGGCTTTCTAAAAAGTCAATAAGCACATGGTGGGGTCCACTATAGTATAAGCTATGGTCTATTGAAGTTGGTGGTTAAAACTGAGTGCTCAGTGCACAAACCAAAATAAGACAAACTTAAAGGGCTAAATAAGCTATCCTAATAAGAACTAAGATCCAATTTTATGATTATTCCTAAAAGAGCTACTGAAAGGCTTTTCAAAAAGCTAAAAACCAAGACCTAATGTTTTGATTTGTACCCTGGAGGGGGATTTGAAAGTTTGACCAAAACCAAAAGGTGCCCTGGTGCAGGGCATCATCTTGCCCTGCAGGTCTAAATAAGCTATTGCATAAGCTACAATAAAAATCCTAAAAATAAGCTAATGGTGGGTTTTGAAAGATGAGCTGATAGACTATGACTTGTGAAAAGCTCAAAGTCTCAATCCAATCACAAAATTCAAAACAATTCTTTCTATTTTTGGGTTTTTCTGAAACAAGATTATTTGACTTTTCTAATTATAAAGCTAAGTTGACTAAAATGAATTTAAAAGCTTAATCTACTGATTAATTAAGTCAAACTAAGCTGAAAGGAAACTAAATTAAGCAAACTTACCAACAATTTAACAAATATGCAGGATTATTAGATCTAACAACCTCACAGTTCTCATGTTGAGATTATCAAGTGTCAATTTGACTTTCTAACATGCTAAACCCTTTGGTTAATAGTTCTCTGAGTCAAATAGGTTCCATTTAGTGTACATCAAATAAGAACAACACCAATCACAACCATTTTCACAGATGCATTATTAAATCCAAACAACCCTTAAATTGGACTGAATTGAGACTTTCAAGGCAGTGGACTGTGTAAACCAATTTCATCAAATCCAGGGGTTACAATTTGTCAAATTAGACCTTTTTAAGCATAAACAAGTGGTCACAAATGTTCAAACCTAGGTTTATCAAAAACTTGCATATTGACAGTCAAGATACCATTTCAATCCACAATCCTATCCAAAACATAAACACCTAAGATTAAGCTAGATTATCACTAACAAACAACAAATAAACAGGAAAATATGAAAATCAAAGCATATTAAATACTAGAACTATGAAATGCAGGATTGAGTAAAAATGCTTACAAGGTGATCAAACTGAGAACTTAAGAACCAAGGACCATTGTCACATCCTACAGCCTCCCATGAGGCTTCTAAACCAAGGTCATCCAAATTATACCCTGCTCCATGCTTGCATTACCAAGTTCACACTATTTTTTATTTTTCATTTATTTTCTAGATTTTTTTAGTGATTTTTGATTTTAAAAGACTAAAGCTGAATTGAGGTATCTAAAAGCTTTAAAGCTTTTGTCAGGAGCTTATATGGCTTATTGAGTCCATTAAACAACACTAATCAACAATAAATTAAAAGACATGAATTTAAAATAACAATTAAGCTAAAAACTTGAAACTGAAAGATACTTTGAAATTAAACTGTAAACAGAGTTCCATTACACTAGTTTAAGGTTAATACAACATTTAAACTATTGAAAGATAATTAATTTAAAGAAAACAGTAAAGATTAATTAAGCTATGACTTAGGCTATTCCAAAAGTACATTTCTCTTCTCCTTCATTCACACTTTATAGCCCAATGAGTTCACCACTTGTTTGTAGTCAAATCCCATCTTTAATTGTAGCATTTGGATCACTGTAAACCATCTTGGCCATCAATTGGTATTTTGGCGCCAAAAGTCCAAATGATAGCGTGTAGCCATTTTTGAGCAATTAATGCTTCTTGGAACTTGTTTACAGGTGGAGGGATAAGGTTAGAGGAGTGGGGAGCAAGTTGGGGGTGAAACCAGTGAGGTGGTGGTGGTTTTGTGTTCAGTGAGGGAGGTGGTGGTAATGGAGGGAAAAGGGGGTGACTGGGGTGGTTTTGTGTGTTTTGACCGGGCGTTGACCCTGGTAATATAATAACGGGGTGGGTTTGGTTTGTACTTGGGCTGTGGGATTGGGCTTGGGAAAGTGGGGATGGGCTTGGGTTTGTTTGTTTGGTTATTTATGAAGTAGTAGTAGTGTGGATCCGTTTGGTTTATAGTAATTTTAGAGCCCAAGGACCAAAGTTGTAGTTTCTGAAATCTTGAGGGACTGAATCTGAAATATTTCAAAAGTATTCACAAGGACCAATATTGTTATGTTTAGATAAACCAAAGGATTTTTTTTTCATTTTTATAGTTTAAAATACCCCGAGGACCATTTATGTAATTTTCCAAAGTTAAGGGGGTTAAAGTGTAATTTCCTCAAAGTTATCAAAATAGTTCCAAATTATAAATTTATGCATAGTACAAGGGTATATTTGATAAATTTCAAGTTTTGAATACCCAGGGACCATTTTTGCCAATTTTGTAACTTGAAGGGTAAAAATTGCCATTTTGTGAAAACTTTTATCCAGGGATCATTTTTGAATATTTTTGACTTCCCAAGGACTTAAGTTGACTTTTTACTCATTTGAAACCTTCGGGGACTAGTTTTGCCAAATTGTGAAACTTGAGGGACTGAAACTGCCAATTATGCAAACTTTGTACGTTTTTCATCTGTTTTTGCATATTTTGCATTTGAAACATATAAAACACACCTTTAAGATATTTTAAGTATTTTGATGCATATTTGAGTGTTTTTTTGATGTTTTGGCAGCTCAGATTAGTATAAAATGATGAGTATTTAGACACTCATCAAACTCCCACACTAAACTATTGCTAGTCCCTAGCAATCTTTTATAAAAAATTTATGGATTTCATCTCTTTACCAAAAGCCATCACTTCTGGAGTAGCCAGGTGTAAGAACTGTGGTACACCTGATAACCGTGTGATTTTGAGCAAATCACCAGCTGTCAACGGATTTGATTTGTCTTTACCAAAAGCCGTTTGCTTCTGGACTAGCCAACTCTTGATGGAATAGTCAACATCTTGGTGAGCTGATTACCAATTATGGTTTTTCCACAGCCTTTACCACAAGCCATAATCTTGCGGGCTAGCCAACTCATTATCTTTTGAGAATGATGGGGAGTTGAGGAACCATACAATTTTTGGCAAATTGCAAGCCATCAACGGGTTTGAGATATCTTTACCAAGAGCCGTTTGCTCCTGGATTAGCCAATCCTTATGTGGGTTAGACATGGTGGATTGATTACCATTTGTTGTATTTAGTGCAAAACACTAATACCAATTTTTTTTTTTTTTAAATTTTGGCCATTTTTGGGGAAAAAGGGCATACAAGGGTATATAAGTGATAAAATTCGCTAGAATTTCCATCCCCCACACTAGAAATGAATATTGTCCTCAATATTCAAAATCCCGGCTATTATGCCGAATCCTTGAACGTAAAAAGATAACATTTAAAACTAAGTGGGGTAACACAACAATTATTTTATTTTTCTGTATTTACAAATTTTCATTTCATTTTCAAAATATATACAACATGTGGAGCACACCCCCACACTTAGGTGGTACACACGGGTGAAAACCCATGTATATGCTACTGTTTTTGATTACCAAGTCGCTAGCTTGACTTGACCTCGAATTAAATTGGTTCATGGGGAAGTGGAGTGGGATTGCCACTCAAAGATTTGGTGAGAAATAGGAGTGGGATAGCCACTCACAGAATTATAAATGCTAAGTTTAGAAGATTATTTTTGATTTTTAACTTTTATAAATGTTTTTGTATTTTTAAATTTTTATATATATATATACAAAAGAAAGAAAATTCCTAACAACCGCCCCTCGAAAGGGAATCTGGGTCTAACAGAGCTCAGTAACTGTAAACAGCCAACAACCAAATGTTGTAACTGAGGGACTATCAAACTGTGCAAGTTGTGTGCAAAGGAAAAAATGTTTTTGTATTTTATATTGTTTATGAAATGAAATATGATATAGTATATGTAATCACTACCTCCCAGGCTTGTGTCAAGTTTACCACGCTAGCTAATCACTTGTGAATGATTAACTGTAATAAATATGCCCTGACAGCCCGGGAGTTGAATGATAAAGTATATATAATATACATACAAAGATAGATATTTCAACAAAATATAAAATACAAGTAATAGTAGGCAGCACAACCTCCCCGGCATACCTGGTTTCACATACCTGGTTTCACCACCACTTGGCCTCCCACTCTTCCAACCTTATCCCTCCACCTCCACAACCTCCCAAGAACCATTAATTGCCCGTAAAAACCTCACACGCTACCAATTCCACTTTTGGCGCCAAAAGTAAGTTTGAAGGCTGAGATCACTTCTGCACATCCAATGGTCAAGATTAGTGATGGGATTTTATGAGTGGGCACCAAGGAAATCAAAGAGTATAAAAAGAGAAGATGGAGCAGAGGAATAATCACTTTTGGAATAGCCTAAGTCATAGCTTAATTAATCTTTACTGTTTTCTTTAAATTAATTATCTTTCAATAGTTTAAATGTTGTATTAACCTTAAACTAGTGTAATGGAACTCTGTTTACAGTTTAATTTCAAAGTATCTTTCAGTTTCAAGTTTTTAGCTTAATTGTTATTTTAAATTCATGTCTTTTAATTTATTGTTGATTAGTGTTGTTTAATGGACTCAATAAGCCATATAAGCTCCTGACAAAAGCTTTAAAGCTTTTAGATACCTCAATTCAGCTTTAGTCTTTTAAAATCAAAAATCACTAAAAAAATCTAGAAAATAAATGAAAAATAAAAAATAGTGTGAACTTGGTAATGCAAGCATGGAGCAGGGTATAATTTGGATGACCTTGGTTTAGAAGCCTCATGGGAGGCTGTAGGATGTGACAATGGTCCTTGGTTCTTAAGTTCTCAGTTTGATCACCTTGTAAGCATTTTTACTCAATCCTGCATTTCATAGTTCTAGTATTTAATATGCTTTGATTTTCATATTTTCCTGTTTATTTGTTGTTTGTTAGTGATAATCTAGCTTAATCTTAGGTGTTTATGTTTTGGATAGGATTGTGGATTGAAATGGTATCTTGACTGTCAATATGCAAGTTTTTGATAAACCTAGGTTTGAACATTTGTGACCACTTGTTTATGCTTAAAAAGGTCTAATTTGACAAATTGTGACCCCTGGATTTGATGAAATTGGTTTACACAGTCCACTGCCTTGAAAGTCTCAATTCAGTCCAATTTAAGGGTTGTTTGGATTTAATAATGCATCTGTGAAAATGGTTGTGATTGGTGTTGTTCTTATTTGATGTACACTAAATGGAACCTATTTGACTCAGAGAACTATTAACCAAAGGGTTTAGCATGTTAGAAAGTCAAATTGACACTTGATAATCTCAACATGAGAACTGTGAGGTTGTTAGATCTAATAATCCTGCATATTTGTTAAATTGTTGGTAAGTTTGCTTAATTTAGTTTCCTTTCAGCTTAGTTTGACTTAATTAATCAGTAGATTAAGCTTTTAAATTCATTTTAGTCAACTTAGCTTTATAATTAGAAAAGTCAAATAATCTTGTTTCAGAAAAACCCAAAAATAGAAAGAATTGTTTTGAATTTTGTGATTGGATTGAGACTTTGAGCTTTTCACAAGTCATAGTCTATCAGCTCATCTTTCAAAACCCACCATTAGCTTATTTTTAGGATTTTTATTGTAGCTTATGCAATAGCTTATTTAAACCTGCAGGGCAAGATGATGCCCTGCACCAGGGCACCTTTTGGTTTTGGTCAAACTTTCAAATCCCCCTCCAGGGTACAAATCAAAACATTAGGTCTTGGTTTTTAGCTTTTTGAAAAGCCTTTCAGTAGCTCTTTTAGGAATAATCATAAAATTGGATCTTAGTTCTTATTAGGATAGCTTATTTAGCCCTTTAAGTTTGTCTTATTTTGGTTTGTGCACTGAGCACTCAGTTTTAACCACCAACTTCAATAGACCATAGCTTATACTATAGTGGACCCCACCATGTGTTATTGACTTTTTAGAAAGCCAATAAGCTCATCTCTTAGGGTCAGTGCTTATTTGATAGTTTGTAACTTATTTGGATAGCTAAATCAAACCCCACTTTTTGTTCACCTTACTCCCTTCACTAAAGCAAACAGTGAAGGTGAGTACTTTTTCATAAGCTCTAACAAGCTCCTCACTGAGCTTAAGAGTGTGAGCTTGGCTTTTCACAAAGCCAAGCAAGTCAGCTTATAGTCTCAGTGCTAGTTGAGCTTATTAGAGCTTATTTGACAGGTTCAATTGAGGCTTGATGTTTGCCCTCTCACAACAGATGACTGATCACTCAGTCATCTTGCACCATTTCCATCATGGCCTCACAAGCTCATTTTTGGTCTAAAGCTTGTGTGGCTTAGCTTTTCTTGAAGCTAAGCCACCAAACTTTTAGATCATGTGCCTAATTTTCTTGTTGCAGCTCTCCTATTAGGGCTGCAACAAGCTATTAACTTGTCCCATTTTTGAAGAGTGTCCTGTTCATCAGCATACTCTTACACACTCATACCTACTTCATAAGCTTGCCAAAAGCTATTCTCTTGGACTTAGGTTGTGTGGTTTGTTTCTTTCAGAAGCTAATCAACCAATTTATAAGTCCCAATTCTTAAATCCCACATTGCAGCTCATTCAATAGGGCTGCAATGGGCTTTTAGTTTGTCCCCATTTAATTTGTATACTGGTCAACTAGTACATACAGTCACTCGGGAAGATTTTCATAAGCCTCTCAAAAGCTCAGCTGTGGACCCCACAGCTGAGGTTTTGGCTTTTTGAAAAGCCTACCAGACCATCTTGCAGCTTTCACTTCTATTTTGACCTTTTAAGCTTGTTTGACAAGCTTAAATTGCCAAACCAAATGGATGCAGTGGTGTTTGGTTAGCTGTTTATCTGAATTAACTTATAAGCTTGTAATGAGCTTATGGGTTGATTTCAGTGAACATGCTTGTGTATTTATGTCTCTATATCTTGTACAAATATACTTTTCATCTTTCTTTTCAAGTGTGTAGCTTATTATAGGCTTAACAAGCCTCAACTCAATCCAAGTTAAGCTGTCAAAAGCTTAACTGACTAAACCATAAGCTAACACCTATGTGGCCTATTTCAGTGCATAACCTTGTTAATAAGGGTCATTTGGAGTAGCTCACATGTTCCTTTTCTTTGTTTCCCTTCTGTATAGCTTTTTTCAAGCTGTTTCTGAGCTTGTGACCATACTATGGGTGTCATAATCCCACTGCATGGTTCATAAGCTCCTGAACCAGCTTATTTTCATGTTTGCACAGTTCCAAATTCATTAAACATGTATAAATCTGTATATATATGAGTTCTATAAAAAGAAAAAGCCAAAAACAAGTTTAAGGCTAAGTGATAGCCTCTATTTAGAGGGCTTATGGCTTATTTGCCTATTTTGATGAAACTGAGCCCCAAATAAGCTCACACAGAGCTTATTTGGCATTTGTAAAAAGTTTTCCTTTGTTAAAGTTTCTTATATATAGCTTATTATTAGTTTTGCAAAAAGAAAAATACAAAAATAAAATAAAAAGCAAAAAGGGTGTGTATAGGATTCGAACCTAGGTTCCATTGGTGACATGTTCACTGCATAACCCACCTAGGCTAGCTCACTTGTCAGTTATTACCTTGCACACTTTATTTCTTATAGTAGTAAACATTTTAGCTTCTTTAAATAAGCTTATACAAGCTGTTTGGCTTATTCCAGCTTATCTGGATAAGCTGTGAACTTCATAATATTTTTCCCAGCTTCTTTACTATGTAAATTACTTTTCATAATTTTTTCATAATTTTTACTGTTCATTAGATAGTTTTTTAGATTTAATTTTAATTTAATTAGTTTAAATAAAAAAGCCAAAAATAAATTAGTTTTAGTATTTAAATTTTATCCTTGATAATTGTTATAATTTTTATAACTTTATTAAGTTATTTAGCATATGTAAAAAATACTTTTGCAATTTTCACTTTTAGTTTTCTAATTTTTAGATTTAAAATTAGTATATTTAGTTTTTAATTAACAATTAAGTTTTAAATAGCATAAATAGTTTTTATAAAGTAGTACCTAGTTTTTATATTTTTCCTAGCTTATATATAGTATAATATAATTTTAGGAATTTTTATTGTTCATTTTCTATTTTTTATAATTAAATAGTTTAATTAGATATTAATTAATTATTAAAATAATAATTAGTAAAATAAATTAAAAATACATAAAACTAACTTTTTATAATTTTTTAGGATTCCTGTGATGGTTAATAAGATTTATAAAAATCTTCTTAATTATCTAAGTCTTTTTAGTATGTGTAATATTTTTAATCAGTTTAATTAGTTAAATAATAAATAAATAGTTTTTAATTAATAATAATTACATAAGTACTTGTAAAAATCATTTTAATTCATAATTAGTTTTCTTTTATTATTAGGATCACAAAAATATAAATTTCACATTTGTGGGGTTTATACTGATCAGTTTTCAGTTTTATTTTGGTACGTAGACGTTTATTTAAACGTAAACATACACGTTTTAGGTTTTTATGTTTTCTTAATTTTTAAATAAGTTTGTAATTAATAAATAAATATTTTAAATTTGTTTAATTTGCATTTAAGCCGTTAAGGCATGCAAATTCCCTCTTTGGGAAAGTTTTGTTTTATTCGTTACGTTTATGTTTATTTAAACATAAACGTACGTTTGTAAATACTTTATCATTTTAGGGTTTCTGATTGTACGTTTTGATTGACGTAGCTGTGACAGAGCTAGTACTATTCACATTCTAGTGTTAGTCATTCAGATTCCCATTTTTCTATATACAAATTATTTCAACACATTACAAGTCATGGTACTATCACGCACACCTCGTTGGGACATAACGACCCGGGGATGTACTTTTCTGTACTCACGTACTTTTTCTGTACTTAACAACCACGGATTAACATTGATAGTTTCTCCCGGGCTCCATTTAGATATTACGGTTAACCATTCACAAGTGGTTGGCTTGTGTGATAAATAAGTGACGGTTCGGGAGGAATCAAAATTTGGCGCCGCTGCCGGGGAGGTGTGCTGCCTACTATGAGTTGTATTTTATATTTTGTTGAAATATCTATCCTTGTATGTATATTATCTATACTTTATCATTCAACTTCCGGGCTGTCAGGGCATATTTATTACAGTTAATCATTCACAAGTGATTAACTAGCGTGGTAAACCTGACACAAGCCTGGGAGGTAGTGATTACATATACTATATCATATTTTATTTCATAAACAATATAAAATGCAAAAACATTTTTCCTTTACACACAACTTGCCCAGTTTGATTAGTCCCTCAGTTACAACATTTGGTTGTTGGCTGTTTACAGTTACTGAGCTCTGTCAGACACAGATTCCCTTTCGAGGGGCGGTTGTTAGGAATTTTCTTTCTTTTGTACATATATATACAAATCTAAAAATACAAAAACATTTATAAAAGATAAAAACAAAAAAATAATCTCCTTTGTCTTATCATTTCATAATTCTGTGAGTGGCAATCCCACTCCATTTCCCCTTGGATAATTTAATTCGGGGTCGAGTCAAGTTAGTGACTCGGTAATCAAAAACAGTAGTATGTACATAGGTTTTCACCCGTGTGTACCACCCTAGTGTGGGGGTGTGCCCCACATGTTGAATATATTTTGAAAATGAAGTGAAAAATTGTAAATACAGAAAAATAAAATAATTGTTGTGTTACCCCACTTAATTTTAAATGTTATCTTTTTACGTTCAAGGATTCGGCATAATAGCCGGGATTTTGAATATTGAGGACAATATTCATTTCTAGTGTGGGGGATGGAAATTCTGGCGAATTTTATCACTTATATACCCTTTTATGCCCTTTTTCCCAAAAATGGCCAAAATTTAAAATTTTTTCATTTGGTGTTAGTGTTTTACACTAAACACAACAAATGGTAATCAATCCACCATGTCTAACACACATAAGGATTGGCTAATCCAGGAGCAAACGGTTCTTGGTAAAGATAACTCAAACCCGTTTATGGCTTGCAATTTGCCAAAAATTGTATGGTTCCTCAACTCCCCATTATCCTCAAAAGCTAATGAGTTGGCTAGCCCGCAAGATTATGGCTTGTGGTAAAGGCCGTGGAAAAACCATAATTGGTAATCAGCTCACCAAGATGTTGACTATTCCATCAAGAGTTGGCTAGTCCAGAAGCAAACGGCTTTTGGTAAAGACAAATCAAATCCGTTGACAGCTGGTGGTTTGCTAAAAATCACACGGTTATCAGGTGTGCCACAGTTCTTACACCTGGCTACTCCAGAAGTGATGGCTTTTGGTAAAGAGATGAAATCCATTAATTTTTCATAAAAGATTGCTAGGGACTAGCAATAGTTTAGTGTGGGGGATTGATGAGTGTCTAAATACTCATCATTTTATACCAATCTGAGCTGCCAAAACATACAAAAACACTTAAATATGCATCAAAATACTTAAAATATCTTAAAAGTGGGTTTTATATGTTTCAAATTCAAAATATGCAAAAACAGATGAAAAACGTATAAAGTTTGCATAATTGGCAGTTTCAGTCCCTCAAGTTTCGTAAATTGGCAAAACTAGTCCCTGAAGGTTTAAAATAAATGAAAAGTCAACTTAAGTCCTTGGGAAACCAAAATTATTCACAAATGATCCCTGGATGAAAGTTTACACAAATTGGCAACTTTTACCCTTCAAGTTACAAAATTGGCAAAAATGGTCCCTGGGTATTCATTTATCAAATATACCCTTGTACTATGCATGAATTTACAATTTGGAACTATTTTGATAACTTTGAGGAAATTACAATTTAACCCCCTAAACTTTGGAAAATTACATAAATGGTCCTCGGGGTATTTTAAATTGTAATAAATGCAAAAATAGTCCTTTGGTTTATCAAAACTTAACAATATTGGTCCTTGTGATAATTTTGGAATTGTAACAGGTTTAACCCCTCAAGAATTCAGAAATTGCATGTTTAGTCCTTGGGCTTAAAAACACTACAAACCAAACGGATCCTATTATTATTAAACACCAAATACAACCCAAGTTACAAACCAAGCCCATCCCTTTCTTTTTGCTAGCCCAACACCAAAGCCCACCCAACCTTTTAATATTTCCCAGGGTCAAACCCGGTCAACCCCTGCTCAAAACCACCCCAACTGTTCATCCCTAACCCCTCACCACTGCAAACCCAAACCACCTTCCACATACCTGGTTTCACCACCACTTGGCCTCCCACTCTTCCAACCTTATCCCTCCACCTCCACAACCTCCCAAGAACCATTAATTGCCCGTAAAAACCTCACACGCTACCAATTCCACTTTTGGCGCCAAAAGTAAGTTTGAAGGCTGAGATCACTTCTGCACATCCAATGGTCAAGATTAGTAATGGGATTTTATGAGTGGGCACCAAGGAAATCAAAGAGTATAAAAAGAGAAGATGGAGCAGAGGAATAATCACTTTTGGAATAGCCTAAGTCATAGCTTAATTAATCTTTACTGTTTTCTTTAAATTAATTATCTTTCAATAGTTTAAATGTTGTATTAACCTTAAACTAGTGTAATGGAACTCTGTTTATAGTTTAATTTCAAAGTATCTTTCAGTTTCAAGTTTTTAGCTTAATTGTTATTTTAAATTCATGTCTTTTAATTTATTGTTGATTAGTGTTGTTTAATGGACTCAATAAGCCATATAAGCTCCTGACAAAAGCTTTAAAGCTTTTAGATACCTCAATTCAGCTTTAGTCTTTTAAAATCAAAAATCACTAAAAAAATCTAGAAAATAAATGAAAAATAAAAAATAGTGTGAACTTGGTAATGCAAGCATGGAGCAGGGTATAATTTGGATGACCTTGGTTTAGAAGCCTCATGGGAGGCTGTAGGATGTGACAATGGTCCTTGGTTCTTAAGTTCTCAGTTTGATCACCTTGTAAGCATTTTTACTCAATCCTGCATTTCATAGTTCTAGTATTTAATATGCTTTGATTTTCATATTTTCCTGTTTATTTGTTGTTTGTTAGTGATAATCTAGCTTAATCTTAGGTGTTTATGTTTTGGATAGGATTGTGGATTGAAATGGTATCTTGACTGTCAATATGCAAGTTTTTGATAAACCTAGGTTTGAACATTTGTGACCACTTGTTTATGCTTAAAAAGGTCTAATTTGACAAATTGTGACCCCTGGATTTGATGAAATTGGTTTACACAGTCCACTGCCTTGAAAGTCTCAATTCAGTCCAATTTAAGGGTTGTTTGGATTTAATAATGCATCTGTGAAAATGGTTGTGATTGGTGTTGTTCTTATTTGATGTATACTAAATGGAACCTATTTGACTCAGAGAACTATTAACCAAAGGGTTTAGCATGTTAGAAAGTCAAATTGACACTTGATAATCTCAACATGAGAACTGTGAGGTTGTTAGATCTAATAATCCTGCATATTTGTTAAATTGTTGGTAAGTTTGCTTAATTTAGTTTCCTTTCAGCTTAGTTTGACTTAATTAATCAGTAGATTAAGCTTTTAAATTCATTTTAGTCAACTTAGCTTTATAATTAGAAAAGTTAAATAATCTTGTTTCAGAAAAACCCAAAAATAGAAAGAATTGTTTTGAATTTTGTGATTGGATTGAGACTTTGAGCTTTTCACAAGTCATAGTCTATCAGCTCATCTTTCAAAACCCACCATTAGCTTATTTTTAGGATTTTTATTGTAGCTTATGCAATAGCTTATTTAGACCTGCAGGGCAAGATGATGCCCTGCACCAGGGCACCTTTTGGTTTTGGTCAAACTTTCAAATCCCCCTCCAGGGTACAAATCAAAACATTAGGTCTTGGTTTTTAGCTTTTTGAAAAGCCTTTCAGTAGCTCTTTTAGGAATAATCATAAAACTGGATCTTAGTTCTTATTAGGATAGCTTATTTAGCCCTTTAAGTTTGTCTTATTTTGGTTTGTGCACTGAGCACTCAGTTTTAACCACCAACTTCAATAGACCATAGCTTATACTATAGTGGACCCCACCATGTGCTTATTGACTTTTTAGAAAGCCAATAAGCTCATCTCTTAGGGTCAGTGCTTATTTGATAGTTTGTAACTTATTTGGATAGCTAAATCAAACTCCACTTTTTGTTCACCTTACTCCCTTCACTGAAGCAAACAGTGAAGGTGAGTACTTTTTCATAAGCTCTAACAAGCTCCTCACTGAGCTTAAGAGTGTGAGCTTGGCTTTTCACAAAGCCAAGCAAGTCAGCTTATAGTCTCAGTGCTAGTTGAGCTTATTAGAGCTTATTTGACAGGTTCAATTGAGGCTTGATGTTTGCCCTCTCACAACAGATGACTGATCACTCAGTCATCTTGCACCATTTCCATCATGGCCTCACAAGCTCATTTTTGGTCTAAAGCTTGTGTGGCTTAGCTTTTCTTGAAGCTAAGCCACCAAACTTTTAGATCATGTGCCTAATTTTCTTGTTGCAGCTCTCCTATTAGGGCTGCAACAAGCTATTAACTTGTCCCATTTTTGAAGAGTGTCCTGTTCATCAGCATACTCTTACACACTCATACCTACTTCATAAGCTTGCCAAAAGCTATTCTCTTGGACTTAGGTTGTGTGGTTTGTTTCTTTCAGAAGCTAATCAACCAATTTATAAGTCCCAATTCTTAAATCCCACATTGCAGCTCATTCAATAGGGCTGCAATGGGCTTTTAGTTTGTCCCCATTTAATTTGTATACTGGTCAACTAGTACATACAGTCACTTGGGAAGATTTTCATAATCCTCTCAAAAGCTCAGCTGTGGACCCCACAGTAGAGGTTTTGGCTTTTTAAAAAGCCTACCAGACCATCTTGCAGCTTTCACTTCTATTTTGACCTTTTAAGCTTGTTTGACAAGCTTAAATTGCCAAACCAAATGGATGCAGGGGTGTTTGGTTAGCTGTTTATCTGAATTAACTTATAAGCTTGTAATGAGCTTATGGGTTGATTTCAGTGAACATGCTTGTGTATTTATGTCTCTATATCTTGTACAAATATACTTTTCATCTTTCTTTTCAAGTGTGTAGCTTATTATAGGCTTAACAAGCCTCAACTCAATCCAAGTTAAGCTGTCAAAAGCTTAACTGACTAAACCATAAGCTAACACCTATGTGGCCTATTTCAGTGGATAACCTTGTTAATAAGGGTCATTTGGAGTAGCTCACATGTTCCTTTTTTTTGTTTCCCTTCTGTATAGCTTTTTTCAAGCTGTTTCTGAGCTTGTGACCATACTATGGGTGTCATAATCCCACTGCATGGTTCATAAGCTCCTGAACCAGCTTATTTTCATGTTTGCACAGTTCCAAATTCATTAAACATGTATAAATCTGTATATATATGAGTTCTATAAAAAGAAAAAGCCAAAAACAAGTTTAAGGCTAAGCGATAGCCTCTATTTAGAGGGCTTATGGCTTATTTGCCTCTTTTGATGAAACTGAGCCCCAAATAAGCTCACACAGAGCTTATTTGGCATTTGTAAAAAGTTTTCCTTTGTTAAAGTTTCTTATATATAGCTTATTATTAGTTTTGCAAAAAGAAAAATACAAAAATAAAATAAAAAGCAAAAAGGGTGTGTATAGGATTCGAACCTAGGTTCCATTGGTGACATGTTCACTGCATAACCCACCTAGGCTAGCTCACTTGTCAGTTATTACCTTGCACACTTTATTTCTTATAGTAGTAAACATTTTAGCTTCTTTAAATAAGCTTATACAAGCTGTTTGGCTTATTCCAGCTTATCTGGATAAGCTGTGAACTTCATAATATTTTTCCCAGCTTCTTTACTATGTAAATTACTTTCCATAATAGGGCTGCAACAAGCTATTAACTTGTCCCATTGTATGTATATACATCTTAAATTGGATAAGCTATTAACTTCATAATATTTTTCCCAGCTTCTTTACTATGTAAATTACTTATCCAAATTTTCCCAGCTTCATAATATTCAAAATCCCCAGGTCGTTATGTCCCATTTAAGATGTATATACACTCATCAATTCGATCCCCGGCAGCGGCGCCAAAATTTTGATTCCTCCCGAACCGTCACTTATTTATCACACAAGCCAACCACTTGTAAATGGTTAACCGTAATATCTAAATGGAGCCCGGGAGAAACTAGCAAAGTTAATCCGTGGGAGTTAAGTACAGAAAAAGTACGTGAGTACAGAAAAGTACATCCCCAGGTCGTTATGTCCCAACGAGGTGTGAACGTGATACTACAATGACTTGTAATGTGTTGAAATAATATGTATATAGAAAAATGGGAATCTGAATGACTAACACTGGAATGTGAATAGTAATAGCTCTGTCACAGCTACTTCATTTAAGAAACGTACAATCAGAAACCCTAAAATAATATTTACAAACGTACGTTTAAGTTTAAATAAACGTAAACGTAACGAATAAAACAAAACTTAATGTAATTACAGTATGTATTTGCATGCCTTAACGGCTTAAATGCAAATTAAATAACTTAAGATATTTATTTATCAATTACAAACTTATTTAAATATTAAGAAAACCTAAAAACCTAAAAATGTGAAAAGTAAATAAAATGTACGTTTAAATTAAATTAAACGTCTACGTACTAAAATAAAACTGAAAACTGATCAATACAAATCCCACAAATGTGAAATTTATATTTTTGTGATCCTAATAATATAAGAAAATTAATTATGAATTAAAATGATTTTTACAAGTACTTATGTAATTATTATTAATTAAAAACTATTTATTTATTATTTAACTAATTAAACTGATTTAAAATATTACACATACTAAAAAGACTTAGATAATTAAGAAGATTTCTATAAATCTTATTAACCATCACAGGAATCCTAAAAAATTATAAAAAGTTAGTTTTATGTATTTTTAATTTATTTTACTAATTATTATTCTAATAATTAATTAATATCTAATTAAACTATTTAATTATAAAAAATAGAAAATGAACAATAAAAATTCTAGAAAAATTCCTAAAATTATATTATACTATATATAAGCTAGGAAAGATATAAAAACTAGGTACTACTTTATAAAAACTATTTATGCTATTTAAAACTTAATTGTTAATTAAAAACTAAATATACTAATTTTAAATCTAAAAATTAGAAAACTAAAAGTGAAAATTGCAAAAGTATTTTTTACATATGCTAAAGAACTTAATAAAGTTATAAAAATTATCTAGGATAAAATTTAAATACTAAAACTAATTTATTTTTGGCTTTTTTATTTAAACTAATTAAATTAAAATTAAATCTAAAAAAGTATCTAATGAACATTAAAAATTATGAAAAAATTATGGAATGTAATTTACATAGTAAAGAAGCTGGGAAAAATTTTATGAAGTTCACAGCTTATCCATATAAGCTGGAATAAGCCAAACAGCTTGTATAAGCTTATTTAAAGAAGCTAAAATGTTTACTACTATAAAAAATAAAGTGTGCAAGGTAATAACTGACAAGTGAGCTAGCCTAGGTGGGTTATGCAGTGAACATGTCACCAATGGAACCTAGGTTCGAATCCTATACACACCCTTTTTGCTTTTTATTTTATTTTTGTATTTTTCTTTTTGCAAAACTAATAATAAGCTATATATAAGAAACTTTAACAAAGGAAAACTTTTTACAAATGCCAAATAAGCTCTGTGTGAGCTTATTTGGGGCTCAGTTTCATCAAAAGAAGCAAATAAGCCATAAGCCCTCTAAATAGAGGCTATCACTTAGCCTTAAACTTGTTTTTGGCTTTTTCTTTTTATAGAACTCATATATATACAGATTTATACATGTTTAATGAATTTGGAACTGTGCAAACATGAAAATAAGCTGGTTCAGGAGCTTATGAACCATGCAGTGGGATTATGACACCCATAGTATGGTCACAAGCTCAGAAACAGCTTGAAAAAAGCTATACATAAGGGAAACAAAGAAAAGGAACATGTGAGCTACTCCAAATGACCCTTATTAACAAGGTTATGCACTGAAATAGGCCACATAGGTGTTAGCTTATGGTTTAGTCAGTTAAGCTTTTGACAGCTTAACTTGGATTGAGTTGAGGCTTGTTAAGCCTATAATAAGCTACACACTTGAAAAGAAAGATGAAAAGTATATTTGTACAAGATATAGAGACATAAATACACAAGCATGTTCACTGAAATCAACCCATAAGCTCATTACAAGCTTATAAGTTAATTCAGATAAACAGCTAACCAAACACCCCTGCATCCATTTGGTTTGGCAATTTAAGCTTGTCAAACAAGCTTAAAAGGTCAAAATAGAAGTGAAAGCTGCAAGATGGTCTGGTAGGCTTTTCAAAAAGCCAAAGCCTCAGCTGTGGGGTCCACAGCTGAGCTTTTGAGAGGCTTATGAAAATCTTCCCAAGTGACTGTATGTACTAGTTGACCAGTATACAAATTAAATGGGGACAAACTAAAAGCCCATTGCAGCCCTATTGAATGAGCTGCAATGTGGGATTTAAGAATTGGGACTTATAAATTGGTTGATTAGCTTCTGAAAGAAACAAACCACACAACCTAAGTCCAAGAGAATAGCTTTTGGCAAGCTTATGAAGTAGGTATGAGTGTGTAAGAGTATGCTGATGAACAGGACACTCTTCAAAAATGGGACAAGTTAATAGCTTGTTGCAGCCCTAATAGGAGAGCTGCAACAAGAAAATTAGGCACATGATCTAAAAGTTTGGTGGCTTAGCTTCAAGAAAAGCTAAGCCACACAAGCTTTAGACCAAAAATGAGCTTGTGAGGCCATGATGGAAATGGTGCAAGATGACTGAGTGATCAGTCATCTGTTGTGAGAGGGCAAACATCAAGCCTCAATTGAACCTGTCAAATAAGCTCTAATAAGCTCAACTAGCACTGAGACTATAAGCTGACTTGCTTGGCTTTGTGAAAAGCCAAGCTCACACTCTTAAGCTCAGTGAGGAGCTTGTTAGAGCTTATGAAAAAGTACTCACCTTCACTGTTTGCTTCAGTGAAGAGAGTAAGGTGAACAAAAAGTGGGGTTTGATTTAGCTATCCAAATAAGTTACAAACTATCAAATAAGCACTGACCCTAAGAGATGAGCTTATTGGCTTTCTAAAAAGTCAATAAGCACATGGTGGGGTCCACTATAGTATAAGCTATGGTCTATTGAAGTTGGTGGTTAAAACTGAGTGCTCAGTGCACAAACCAAAATAAGACAAACTTAAAGGGCTAAATAAGCTATTCTAATAAGAACTAAGATCCAATTTTATGATTATTCCTAAAAGAGCTACTGAAAGGCTTTTCAAAAAGCTAAAAACCAAGACCTAATGTTTTGATTTGTACCCTGGAGGGGGATTTGAAAGTTTGACCAAAACCAAAAGGTGCCCTGGTGCAGGGCATCATCTTGCCCTGCAGGTCTAAATAAGCTATTGCATAAGCTACAATAAAAATCCTTAAAATAAGCTAATGGTGGGTTTTGAAAGATGAGCTGATAGACTATGACTTGTGAAAAGCTCAAAGTCTAAATCCAATCACAAAATTCAAAACAATTCTTTCTATTTTTGGGTTTTTTCTGAAACAAGATTATTTGACTTTTCTAATTATAAAGCTAAGTTGACTAAAATGAATTTAAAAGCTTAATCTACTGATTAATTAAGTCAAACTAAGCTGAAAGGAAACTAAATTAAGCAAACTTACCAACAATTTAACAAATATGCAGGATTATTAGATCTAACAACCTCACATTTCTCATGTTGAGATTATCAAGTGTCAATTTGACTTTCTAACATGCTAAACCCTTTGGTTAATAGTTCTCTGAGTCAAATAGGTTCCATTTAGTGTACATCAAATAAGAACAACACCAATCACAACCATTTTCACAGATGCATTATTAAATCCAAACAACCCTTAAATTGGACTGAATTGAGACTTTCTAAATAAGCTATTGCATAAGCTACAATAAAAATCCTAAAAATAAGCTAATGGTGGGTTTTGAAAGATGAGCTGATAGACTATGACTTGTGAAAAGCTCAAAGTCTCAATCCAATCACAAAATTCAAAACAATTCTTTCTATTTTTGGGTTTTTTCTGAAACAAGATTATTTGACTTTTCTAATTATAAAGCTAAGTTGACTAAAATGAATTTAAAAGCTTAATCTACTGATTAATTAAGTCAAACTAAGCTGAAAGGAAACTAAATTAAGCAAACTTACCAACAATTTAACAAATATGCAGGATTATTAGATCTAACAACCTCACATTTCTCATGTTGAGATTATCAAGTGTCAATTTGACTTTCTAACATGCTAAACCCTTTGGTTAATAGTTCTCTGAGTCAAATAGGTTCCATTTAGTGTACATCAAATAAGAACAACACCAATCACAACCATTTTCACAGATGCATTATTAAATCCAAACAACCCTTAAATTGGACTGAATTGAGACTTTCAAGGCAGTGGACTGTGTAAACGAATTTCATCAAATCCAGGGGTCACAATTTGTCAAATTAGACCTTTTTAAGCATAAACAAGTGGTCACAAATGTTCAAACCTAGGTTTATCAAAAACTTGCATATTGACAGTCAAGATACCATTTCAATCCACAATCCTATCCAAAACATAAACACCTAAGATTAAGCTAGATTATCACTAACAAACAACAAATAAACAGGAAAATATGAAAATCAAAGCATATTAAATACTAGAACTATGAAATGCAGGATTGAGTAAAAATGCTTACAAGGTGATCAAACTGAGAACTTAAGAACCAAGGACCATTGTCACATCCTACAGCCTCCCATGAGGCTTCTAAACCAAGGTCATCCAAATTATACCCTGCTCCATGCTTGCATTACCAAGTTCACACTATTTTTTATTTTTCATTTATTTTCTAGATTTTTTTAGTGATTTTTGATTTTAAAAGACTAAAGCTGAATTGAGGTATCTAAAAGCTTTAAAGCTTTTGTCAGGAGCTTATATGGCTTATTGAGTCCATTAAACAACACTAATCAACAATAAATTAAAAGACATGAATTTAAAATAACAATTAAGCTAAAAACTTGAAACTGAAAGATACTTTGAAATTAAGCTGTAAACAGAGTTCCATTACACTAGTTTAAGGTTAATACAACATTTAAACTATTGAAAGATAATTAATTTAAAGAAAACAGTAAAGATTAATTAAGCTATGACTTAGGCTATTCCAAAAGTACATTTCTCTTCTCCTTCATTCACACTTTATAGCCCAATGAGTTCACCACTTGTTTGTAGTCAAATCCCATCTTTAATTGTAGCCTTTGGATCACTGTAAACCATCTTGGCCATCAATTGGTATTTTGGCGCCAAAAGTCCAAATGATAGCGTGTAGCCGTTTTTGAGCAATTAATGCTTCTTGGAACTTGTTTACAGGTGGAGGGATAAGGTTAGAGGAGTGGGGAGCAAGTTGGGGGTGAAACTAGTGAGGTGGTGGTGGTTTTGTGTTCAGTGAGGGAGGAGGTGGCAATGGAGGGAAAAGGGGGTGACTGGGGTGGTTTTGTGTGTTTTGACCGGGCGTTGACCCTGGTAATATAATAACGGGGTGGGTTTGGTTTGTACTTGGGCTGTGGGATTGGGCTTGGGAAAGTGGGGATGGGCTTGGGTTTGTTTGTTTGGTTATTTATGAAGTAGTAGTAGTGTGGGTCCGTTTGGTTTATAGTAATTTTAGAGCCCAAGGACCAAAGTTGTAGTTTCTGAAATCTTGAGGGACTGAATCTGAAATATTTCAAAAGTATTCACAAGGACCAATATTGTTATGTTTAGATAAACCAAAGGATTTTTTTTTTTTCATTTTTACAGTTTAAAATACCCCGAGGACCATTTATGTAATTTTCCAAAGTTAAGGGGGTTAAAGTGTAATTTCCTCAAAGTTATCAAAATAGTTCCAAATTATAAATTCATGCATAGTACAAGGGTATATTTGATAAATTTCAAGTTTTGAATACCCAGGGACCATTTTTGCCAATTTTGTAACTTGAAGGGTAAAAATTGCCATTTTGTGAAAACTTTTATCCAGGGATCATTTTTGAATATTTTTGACTTCCCAAGGACTTAAGTTAACTTTTTACTCATTTGAAACCTTCAGGGACTAGTTTTGCCAAATTGTGAAACTTGAGGGACTGAAACTGCCAATTATGCAAACTTTGTACGTTTTTCATCTGTTTTTGCATATTTTGCATTTGAAACATATAAAACACACCTTTAAGATATTTTAAGTATTTTGATGCATATTTGAGTGTTTTTTTTGATGTTTTGGCAGCTCAGATTAGTATAAAATGATGAGTATTTAGACACTCATCAGGTTCCTTGTGTATAAAAGGAACACATGATTATGTATTGAATTATGTTTTAGAAAACACTCTTATTATTATTAAAAAGATTCATAGAGGATCAAGAGTTCTTAGTATTACACTTGTATTTGTTTCCGCTTTAAAATACAAGATACAGAGATTATCTATTAGTGTGCTATTGATTACATTAACATAGCTAACGATTTTAGAGTGCTCAAGAAGATCTATCAAGGTCTTATAGTTCAACAAGTGGTATCAGAGCCTCGAGAGAGTCTCTGCCATACTAAGAAACACAAATCTTACACCTTAAGAATCCAAACTAATCAACAAACATGCCTGGATCTGATGATGAAGTTGATACAACCCAAAACCTTAACACCACTTCTCTTCAACAACTCAACCTCTCCAACAGTAATGCTAAGTTTCCATACTTGAAGAATGCTGAAGAATATCATCTGTGGTCCATGAAGATGCAGAACTGGATCACAAATATAGACTGGAATCTGTGGGAGGTTGTCAAAAAGGGGAATAGCCTGAAGAAGCATGTTACAGATGCTGATGGGTGTTGTTACAATTGTAGGTCCCAGAACTGCTGAAGAGATTCTGGCTGTGCAAAGGGAGAGTAAAGTAAGAACAATTCTACTTCAAGCTATACCAGATGACCACATGGGTGACTTCCACTTCATGGAGGATGCCAAGGACATTTGGATGGCTATAAAAGCTAGATTTGGTGGGAATGATGAATCAAGAAGGTTGCAGAAGTCTATGCTGAAGCAAAAGTTCCAAGAGTTTCAGATATCTGAAGAAGAGGGAATTCATAAAGGCTATGACAGGTTTCATCAGATCTTAAGTCAACTTAATCAGTTGAAGGCTAGACCTGACAATCAGGACTGCAATGCTAAGTTTCTGAGATCTTTGCCGCCATCTTGGTTACAAGTCTGTATTGCTCTCAAGACCAAGGGTGGGTTGGACATGATGTCCTTTGATGACCTCTACAACAGGCTTAAATCACTTGAGCCTGATGTTAGAAGTCCCATTCGTCCATCCACTCATTCTGCATTTGTTGGCGCCTCTACAAAACCTGTGCATCAAGCCTCAAGCTCTTATTCATCAGGAGCATCTTCTCAAACCCATACTCAATCTGCTCCTAAATCAAAATCTAGTAGTGTGTTGGATGATATTGTTCATTCATTTGTGGCTGAATATGAACATTAGCAGTTTCTTGCTTATGAGGATTTTGAACAGGTGGATCCATTGGAGATGGAGGAGATGCACTTAAAATGGCAGCTTGCAATGATCTCGATGAACATTAAGAGGTTTGAAACCAAGTCTAGAAGGAAGTTTGGTTTTAATGGAAGAGAGGCAGCAAGGTTTGATAGAAGGAAGGTTAAATGCTACACTTGTGGTCAAGTGGGACATTTTTCAAGAGAATGCAAGGAGAGAAAATCTGGAGATGAAGTTAGATATGGCTCTTATCCAGTGGAAGCAGGCACTATTAAGGCTGCAGCTTCAAAGGCTGTGGTGACTCTGGATCACCAAATTGATTGGGCTGAACATGAACCTGCTGGAGAGGAAGCTTCTACTTCTTCACAAGTGAATCTGCTGGCATACTCACCTTCAGAGGACAAGAAGGAGCAAGTCTCCTTGATGGGAATCTCTCAGGTACACAACTGTGTGTTTGGATGTAGTGTAAGATACAATGAGCTTAAACAAGAATTTGATGAATTGAAACCAAAGTACAATGAGTGTTATATAGAGGTAGAGTCTTATAAAATGGCTTTAAAAACTTTAGAGAAACAAAAAGTCTGGTTTCAAAAGAATCAAGTTAAATATGATGAAAAAATAAGAGTTCTAGAAAGTGATTTAGAAGTTGCTAAGATAGACTTAAAACGTACTAAAAAAGAGAAGTCTGATCTAGAAAAGGAAAAACAAGAATTACAAGTTAAGTTAGACAAAGAGATAGCTAGAAGTAAACAATGGTTAATATCAGGTGATAATCTAGCTAGTGAACTCTATGGTAGTCAGGCTGTGAACTATAAAATAGGTTTAGGATTTAAAAAATATGTTGGTTTAGAAGCTAGGAATGACCTAGGTAAATCAACACCAGCAGGGTTAGCTAACTTTGTCAAAGAAGGTAACTTACATGCTGTCCCTGGACCTATAAGAGGGGAACATATGCCTATTGACCTATCCATACCTAGTGACTTTGATGGATCACACCATCTCTATGGCAAAAAGTCAACTGACTTGCCAGACCCTATTATGAAATCTACTGACTTTGTCTCTTGTTGTGACAGTGACAAGTCTTTTGATGAAGGGTCTACCTCATTTGCCAGCTGTGATTCAAGTGAGAAGTCTGACCTGCCCAAGACCACTCCCAAGACCACACCAAAGACATCACCCAAGACTCCCCACAAGCCTTCTAGAGTTGCTGCTGATAACAAGACAGTTTCTACGGAAGACTTGTTTTTAAATTCTTTGCAACATAATACTTTTAGTTCTGTTAAAAACAATTCTGTTTATCATGGTGGTTTGAATACTTTTTCATGTTATACAACTTCTTTTGGTTTGAATAAATCTTCTAAAAAAAGAAGTGTTTTGTGTGTGGAAGTAAATATCACTTGATTAAGGATTGTACATTTCATGAGCAAAGAATGGGTGAATGTGTTAGTCAAAGGAAACCTAGGCAAATGTGGAAGAATGTTAGTGAAATGCTCTCATTTGTTCCACATCAGCAGAAATCCAATTCTGCTGAACCACATTCTTCATGGAGAAAACCTAGTACTAGACCTTATGTTCGACCCACTAGTTCTTTATTTTCTAATGGTTATTGGCCCAATAACTTTGACTCAATGTATTATGGTGGTGGGTGTTGGCATACTGCTGTGAAGCCCTCAGCAGGTTGTTCTTGGACAAAGAAGGGACCTAATTTGCAGTACAGGCCCAAGAACAATGGTGGATCTAAAACATCTACATGGCCTATCACTAATGATCCACAAGGCAGACTCAAGTCAGCAATGACTTGAGTCTCCAATGTGTACTAACATTTGTATATTTTTGTTGTTGTTGTAGGATCATCCTTTGAAAAGTACTGAAGTAGGTATTGTTGATAGTGGTTGTTCTAGAAGTATGTCAGGGAACAAGGACAAGATGCATGACTTTGTGCCCATAGAAGGAGGAGGCACTGTAACTTTTGGTGGTGGAGATGGCAAAATTACAGGGAAAGGAACTATTAAGACACCCTTGTTAGATTTTGAAAATGTTTATTATGTGAAGGACCTAGAGCATTTTAATCTATTCTCTGTATCACAAATTTGTGACACTAAGAATAAGGTTTTCTTCTCTGAAGATGAGTGTCTTGTACTTTCCAAGGACTTCAAACTTCCAGAAGACACAACTGTTTTGCTGAGAGTTCCTAGAACCTTCAACTTGTACACATTCAATCTGAGTGATGTCAAGCCAGAAGGTGATCTAACATGTTTGGTGGCCAAAGCTTCCCTGGATGAATCTACCAAATGGCATAGGAGAATGGCTCATGTGAATTACAAGACTATCAACAAGTTGTCTAAACTTGGTCTTGTTCAGGGCCTTCCTTCTAAACTTTTCACCAATGAACACAATTGTATTGCTTGCAACAAGGGAAAGCAACACAGAGCCTCTTACAAAGCCATCAATGCTGTGAGCACCATTTCAGAACCTCTTCAGTTGCTGCACATGGATCTCTTTGGTCCAACTCCTATCAGAAGTATAGATCACAAGTACTTCTGCCTGGTTATCACATATGATTTTAGCAGGTTTTGCTGGGTATTCTTTCTAAAAACTAAAGATGTAACAACTCCTATTTTGAAAGAATTCATCATTTTAATTGAAAACTAGCTTAATAAAAAGGTTAAAGGAATTAGGTGTGACAATGGGACTGTAGAACCTAAGAATCACCTTCAGGAGGACGAGGTTGATCAAAATATGCCATGTTTCTAGAGAGAGAAAGTAGAGAGAAGGTGAGGTGAAACAAAGATGTTTTTATTATGATAAATTATGTTGCACACCCACACCCCTCAAGTGAAGCCTTGAGGGGTATTTATATGCCTTACATAAGACAACTTTTACAATATTACCTTAGAAGTCCCTGCACTTTATGCATTCTAGTTGTCTACTCCAATTCACGTAAATATCGCTCAGCTTCATTTATAACAATCTCCCTCCAGCTGGAGATATACGTGAATTGGTTACAATGATTCCTAACAAGTAAAATAAAAACAATCAAAGTAAGCGCAACAATGCTGAGGAGGACTTCATAGCTCTTTTCTTCATAAATATCCCCAGCAATCTTTGTTTACTTGTAGACGAATCACTTGCTAACCTAATTGGGTTATTAGTCCCTCCCAATTAGTAAACCATTTTCTTTTACATGCTCCCTCCCAAATAGACAACCCGTTTGATATAACCTTGATGCTTGTTGAAGAAGTATCTTTGAATTCTGCCCATATAATCTTCAGTCTCATGCACAGCGGAAAATGAATCTTAGACTGATAATATGTAACTTCTTCATAGGTTTGTTTGGGGAGCATCATATCGTCATCTTCAACTCACTTAGAATGCTCTCAGTTCTTCAATAAAAGCCCCGATGTACACATTTCTCCCTCCTGGATGATGACGATCTCTCGGAATCATCATAAATATGTGTACATAAACATATCAACTGGAAGCAACATACAAATCAATACCCCATGAGTGAAATGGCAATAACTATTCTCTCTACAATTCATCTCAGATCAACCTCTTTTCACTCCATCGGCTAATAGTAAGTGACCACGTGTGGAGACAACCCGATATGACTAACTTGAGTGTGAAGTAAAATTCCCCAGACTTGTGACTTACGCTTGTACTATCCTGATTAAGAACCTATATGAGCACAACAACGTTACTCCTTACAATATAGGTAGTGGCATATACCCAACCATCCATCCTTTATTGTATATCCGTCTCTTGAACAATCCACAACCTTTTGTGACACTGAGCACTACAACGTAACTCCTTAAAGTGATAGCTATTGTGAGCATTAAGAACCAACTTATGCGTTTATAGAATTCACACATAGCTAGATGTTCAAGTCTTAATCACTATCCCATGAATGCTCAAACAAGGATCTTCAAAAGTCTTCATCCAACCAACCCCTAGACTTTGAGATACTAAGTGCACGAACCCGTGAAATGTCACTTCAAGCTCAAATAAGTAATAAACAAATTATCCCCGTAGTCACCTTTGATAACGTTCAAAATTTAGCCATTGATCTTTGGTGAATCTTGATCAGGATCTTTTAAGCAATTCGTGGTGTGTTTTTGGTGAAGCTTTAAATACAATCTCGTGAATTCGTAGTGATTTCAGATTTTCCCTCCAAAAATAGAATTGGAAAATTTTCTCCCTCAAAATTTGGAAATCACTAAGAAATACAATGCTAAGGTTACCAGAAAAATTTGAGTATTAAAAATTTTTACGCAAAATAACACCGAAAAAATTTGAATTTTGGCCTAAAAATTTGAATTTTGGGCCAAAATTTTCAACGTTATACCAAAATTTGAATTTCGCGTAAAAATTGAACGTTTAGTCTCCTCTCAAAAATAAATTTTACTCAAATTTTCCCGCCAATTTTTTTTTTTTTTTTTTTTTTTTTTTTTTTTTTTTTTTTTTTTTTTTTTTTTTTTGCTAACTCGATAAACCCTTCAAACTCGGTAACCTTTCAAACTTGGTATCCTGAATATCTAACTCGATAACCTTGCAAACTCGATAACCATTCAAACTCGGAAATGCCTCTAACTCGATAACCATTTCAAACTCGGTAAGATCTTTTGTAACTCGATAACCTCAGAAAAATTTGGCAGAGTTTCATTTAGGTATGCTCAAATGATATCCTTACTCGATAAACGATAAGGTGCGTTAGCTAAGTCGCTAACTGGCTAACTCGCCAAGCAGGAACACTTAACTCGATAAGTTAAAGCTAACTAGCCAAAAAAAAAATCAACCCTAACTCGCCAGAAATGCCTAACTCGCTGAAAGATTGTTCTAACTCGATAGAAACTAACTTCCTAACTCGATAAAATCTTCCTAACTCGATAAAAATCCAGTCCTAACTCGACAAAAATAACCCTAACTCGATAATCTAGGGCTTGGAACTCGCTGAATACGTAAAAACAGCCCAAAACACGAGATTTTTCATCCAAAAACACGATTTTTCACCACAAAACACCACGATTCGCCCCCGGTTAGCTCTGGTGCCAATTGTAGAACCCAAGAATCACCTTCAGGAGGACGAGGTTGATCAAAATATGCCATTTTTCAAGAGAGAGAAAGTAGAGAGAAGGTGAGGTGAAACAAAGATGTTTTTATTATGATAAATTATGTTGCACACCCACACCCCTCAAGTGAAGCCTTGAGGGGTATTTATATGCCTTACATAAGACAACTTTTACAATATTACCTTAGAAGTCCCTGCACTTTATGCATTCTAGTTGTCTACTCCAATTCACGTAAATATCGCTCAGCTTCATTTCTAACAGGGACAAAATTCAAAAATGTTGTTTTCATAGAATTCTGTAAGTCTAAGGGGATTAGAAGGGACTATAGTACTCCAAGGACCCCACAACAAAATGGGGTTGCTGAAAGCAAAAATAGAACCCTCATTGAGGCAGCAAGATCAATGCTTGCAGACTCCAAATTACCCACTATGTTTTGGACTGAAGCAGTAAGTACTGCTTGTTATGTCTTAAACAGGGTATCCATCACTAGACATCATGTCAAGACACCTTATGAACTTCTCACTGGGAAAGTTCCAGACATACATTACCTTAAACCTTTTGGATGCATAGTGACCATTTTGAATACTACTGATATACTGGGTAAGTTTGATGGGAAAGCTGATGAGGGATATATAGTTGGTTATTCAGCTCATAGCAAGGTCTATAGGGTTTATAATCTGAATGCCAAAAGGATAGAAGAGACCCTTAATCTTAGATTTCTTGAAGATCAGCCTAATACTCAGGGACAAGGCCATTCTTGGTATTTTGACCTAGATTATTTGACTGACTATTTGGGTTATACTAGACATGCTTCTAATCCTAATGCAGGTACCAAAGATTCACATTCTAACCCTGCAGGTTCCATGGATGATGACTCAGACTGTGAATCTGAGCCAGATGAACATACCATTGTTGTACCATCTTTTCCACCTAACCATTTTGTAGGTAATCATTCTGCTGCTGAACAAGAGGATGAGTCACATTATGCAGAGGATCTTGCAAGACTAAAGAAGCAAGAACATGCTGCTACTCAGGAAGCTGAGAAACTCAATGACAAGGTTACACAAGAGACTGAAGCTATCCTACATCAATCAGCACAAGCAGTCAGTGGAAACAAGGATACTGCTGACGATTCTACTGAAGGCACACCTATTCCCACTGATAAGGTCAAAGATGCTGATACTAATGATGCACACTCTCCCATTTCTACTGAAGTCTCTGCAGACTTTGAGAAGCCCTTTACAAGATTTCCAAGTCCTTCTGATCTTGGGAATTATCAGCCAAAGCCTGGCCTATTTCACTCAGCTTCTTATGATACTGAGTTTGGGCCTACAGTCAACAACCTTGATGCCAAAATTGATGTTCAACCTACAGCAACTAAAAGGATTCATAATGCTCATCCCCTATCAAAGATTATTGGGGATCCTAAAGATCCTGTTAGAACTAGAAGCACTGTAAAGAATACAAAATATGGTGAAGTTGCTTTCATCTCTTATGTCTACAATCAAAAGAGGAACAATCACACAGACTTCAAACATTGTCTGTTTGCATGCTTTCTTTCTTAGATAGAGCCAACTAGTGTTCCTCAAGCACTGGCAGATTCAAGTTGGCTTGAAGCAATGCAAGAAGAAATGCTGCAATTTAAGAATCAGTAGGTTTGGATATTGGTTCCTCTTCCTGATGGTAAATATGCCATTGGGACAAAATGGATTTTGAAGAATAAAAGAGATGCCAGGGGGATTGTGGTGAAGAACAAAGCAAGACTAGTGGCTCAAGGGTTTAGACAAGAGGAAGGCATTGACTATGATGAAGTCTTTGCACCAGTGGCCATAGTTGAAGCTATAAGGATATTTTTGGCCTATGCCTCTTATATGGGCTTCATGGTTTATCAGATGGATGTTAAAGGTGCTTTCTTATATGGTGAGATTGAAGAGGAGGTTTATGTGACTCAACCCAAAGGATTTGAGGACCCTGATCATCCTGAGTATGTGTACAAGGTTGTTAAAGCTCTCTATGGACTTCATCAAGCTCCCAGAGCTTGGTATGCTAGACTTTCCACATTTCTGCTGAAGCATGGCTACAGAAGAGGTGCCATTGACAAGACTCTATTCCTCAAGAAAGATTCTAGGGATATTATTCTGGTGCAGGTGTATGTGGATGATATTATCTTTGGTTCAACCAAAGAAGCATGGTGTAGAGAGTTTGAGGATCTGATGAAGGGAGAATTTCAAATGAGTGCCATGGGAGAACTCACTTTCTTTTTGGGTTTACAGGTTCAGCAGAAACCTGATGGTATTTTCATACATAAGGAGAAATATGTAAAAGATATGTTGTCCAAGTTTGCTATGGAGAATGTCAGGACTGCCACTACTCCCTATGAGGCTCCCAAACCAAAGAGCAATCTTGATCCTGATCTCCCTGTGAATGTTCATTTATACAGGTCAATGATTGGTTCTTTGATGTATTTGACTGCCTCAAGACCTGATATTACATTTGCTGTGAGTGCATGTTCAAGGCACCAAGTCACTCCACTTACCTCTCACTTGAATGCTGTCAAAAAGATTTTTAAGTGCCTAAAAGGCCAACCCAAATTAGGTCTTTGGTATCCCAAAAAGTCTCCATTTCAGCTAGCAGCTTATAGTGATAGTGACTATGCTGGTGCAAGTTTGGATAGAAGATCCACAACTGGAGGTTGCCAATTCCTTTGAAGAAGACTGATTTCTTGGCAATGCAAGAAACAGACCATTGTTGCCACCTCTACTACTAAAGCAGAGTATGTTGCTGCTGCCAATTGTTGTGGATAGGTCCTATGGATTCAGAATCAATTGCTGGATTATGGGTATAACTTTATGAATACTACCATTTTCATTGACAATCAAAGTACAATTTGTATTGTTAAAAATCCAGTTTTTCATAATAGAACCAAACATATTGAAATCAGGCACCACTTTATAAGGGATGCTTATGAGAAACATTAGGTTAAAGTGGTAAAAATTCACACAGATGAGAATGTGGCAGATTTGTTAACCAAAGCATTTGATGGACCAAGGTTTCAATATTTAGTGGTCCATATTGGAATGCTTAACCCTTAACTGCAAAGTTTAAGGGGAGGCATAAGCCTCAAGGGAGGATAATGAGTGTAAACTTTGTAGATGTGTATAAGTTGAATAATTTCTGAGTTTTAACACTAACCCACTAATATTTTTGCAAGTTGTTTGGTGTATTTGCATGTTTTATGTCTGTTTTGCAGATGTTCTAAGATTGTAAGTTGTATGTTAAAGTCACCAAGAGATGAAGTCAAAGGAATGTGGTCAAGAGTGTTGAACATGGTTTCTACTGATGAGTTGATTATGCTGAAGGTCTTACACAGTTGATTAATTAAGGAGATCTTTTCATTCATTCAAAGAAACAAGTTACAGCTTACATTCAAAGTTCCAACTGAATTACAATGACAATTCAATGACCATTCCTAAACATTTGGCTAATTAAGTACTACTAGCTTCTATCACTTATTACAAAATACTTGAGGCTATGACAAGTACAATGATGAAGCTGAAGATGAAAATGGAAAAAGAAGAGAAGGAAGACTGTGAAGATGCTCAAGTACCAAAGTCAAGAAAATACTCAAGAACTTTGGTCCATGGCAACATTCCTCAATCATCTACTTCAGCTTCTCCTTTCCCTTACGTATGATCTCAGCCTTCTTGCTCTGTCCAATATGTTCTTGATGAGGAAGACCAGGTCCAGGAGCAGGAAGATCCAACACCTAATTTTGTGATGTTGGAAGAGATGGATCCCTCTTACGTGATCTTGGTTGGGATCTCTCTGGTGTGGAAGGAGGAAGAAAGGTTGGATCTTCATTTTCTTCCTCTGAAGAGTCTTCATCAGAGGTACAGATGAAGGGAGAGACAAGCTCTCTCTCAGCAGGAATGGGTACATGGCTTGGTTCACCCTTCCTATGAGCATTCCATTGTCTTTCTTGTGCATCCCATCGTTTCTCCAGTTCTCTTTCATAGTCGGAATCATCAAGCTCCCATGGATATGGTGGTAAATCTTCTTCTGAAGATGAAGAAGAGGAATTGTGATCTGAGGTTTCTGGGTTTGATGACATGGTTTTGGTGGAGAATTGGGTTTAATTGGGAAATTAGGGTTTGAAAGATGATTTGGGGTAAATTGGTGACTGAGATGTGATTTGGGGGTGATTAAATAAGCAAAGTTTAGGCGTTACGATAATTAATGCGAGTTGGGTGGCACAGTAAAACCAAGATATTGACCGAAGATATTTTTACTTTTGGTTGGTTTCTGCTGATGTTGACCATTCTTCAGCAGATTTGACTTTCATTCCTGCTGAAGGGTAAATTTTCAAATTGGAAGTTTTTGAATTACACGTCAGACTCAGTCAATAATTAGTTCCGATAATTTTGACCACGATTGGGGAACTTCCAAATATAACCCACTTTGCATATCTCTTCCTAAACAACATTATTCGCGTATCACTCCACTTAAACCCATTATTCTCTGTGTAATTCATAACCGTCTCATGCAAGTTCATTCAAATGGCACAACTTGAATTGAAAGGAGATCATAACAAGTATGCTATTCTGAAAAAGGCAAAGGGACATGAAGAATTCGATTTAATGGTGGAATTTCTACAAAGGTCAAAGATTCATTATACTTTGACACATAGTCCCAATCTGGTTTGTGAATCCTTGGTGAAGCAATTTTGGGCATCTGCTACTAAGAGATCTGACACAGAGATTGTAGCTGAGATTGTTGGTGTAGAGTATGTGGTGATAGAAGGATTGATTAGGACAAAGCTTCAGTTGGATGATGAGAATGGTGTGTATCATTCCAACACTGCATAGATTCTTGCTGGGCTAAGGGAAGCTGGATATCAAAGTACTGATACATCTAAGTGTCACAAGAATCAATTTTGTCCTAAGTGGAGGTATTTGGTGCATCTGCTGCTCCAATGTATAAGCAACAAATGTGGTGGATGGAACCAATTCTCTCTGCAATTGGGTTGTGGTATTGTTTGTCTTTCTAAAGGTCTAACTTATAATTTTTCTAAGTTTATTTTTGATAATATGCTAGAAAATATTGATAAACAACAGCATAAGTTTTTGATGTACCCTAGATTCTTACAAATAATTTTAGACATAACCACTGAAGATAGAACCCATGTGCCTATTAAAAGTCTTGGTTCTAAGTTATTTGCCTCAATGAAAACAAATTATAATGGGGAACATCGCCCTTTGTTAGATGCTATGTTGCCACATGGCAATGATAATATAGTTGAGGGTGATGATGCTGGTATTGTGCCTGCTCCTAATGCTGCTGATGATGGTATTCCATCATCTTCTGGTGTTGCTGCTGATGGTAATCCTTCAGTGGTAATGGAGGAAGAGCCAGCTACAACTGCTGAACCATTACCTGATTCTACTGACTTACCACCATATCTCTGTACACATGTCACCTAGTCCTACCATTTCACCATCTCAGGATGCTCCAGCTGTGCAATTTCATGAGTTTGAAGATAACTTTCAGCCTCTTGAACCTGAGATCACTAGACTATCTTCACCCAGTCCTATGAGAGAACCAATTAATGAAGGTTTTCCTAATGTTGTACATGAGTCTGTTTCTCCTGCTGGGTTCAATGAAGCTCCACTTACCACTGAGCAATCAGCTGGTAGAGTAGAGGACCCTATTACTCTTACTTTTGTATATGATTCCCTTAGCAGGTACATGAAAATGACTGATGACCTCCAAAAAGAGCTTGCTGATACCAAGACTACTCTTGGTAATGAAATAGAAAGTTTGAAAAGCAAGGTTCAAGATTTGGAGGCACAACTGAGTCAGCAGAAGCAAAGTAAGGGTGGATTGGATTCTACTGAAGTTGCAAAGGAGGCAAATTTGGATTCTCTTGAGATTCTAGCTGAAGTTGCTAGACAGTCTCATGTTGTTCCTCCTAAAGTTGCTGAAGTACCTCAATCTAAACCAAAGATACTAGTCAGTAGAAGAAGAAGTACAAGACAGTATTTGGCAAGGAAAGCTGCTGAATCTTCCAAAGTGTCTAGTGGTGATGATGATATGCTTATGGCTGAAGCTACTAATATACTTCAGGAGAAACAATCACTAAGTGGTGTTGCTGCTGACAAATCTGCTGATAAAGGGAATACATCAAGAGAAGCATACTTTGTAGCAGGAAAAGAGTATTTGCATTCCCCTGTTCATCATTCATCTGAGAATCAACAAGTTTCTCCTGATAGAGAGGTTCAAGAAGTATATGATGAACCTATGGAAGATTTGAATGTTCCTCATGATGATATTGCTGAAGGAACAGATGTGGATTTGGATGAGCTTGTCACAGCTGAAGACAGAGTTGCACAAGAAAACCTCTTCCAAGAATGGGAAGATTATAAGAAGAGTGCTAATATGGCTGAGGAACAGCAAGCCAAGTTTGATGCAGCATATGAGTCTGTCACTCAAAGATATGTTTCTACTTTGCCTATTGAAAGACAAAGAGAATTGGATGCAGCTGTTCAAGAATTTGATGAGTCAGATTGGCAGCAGATTGGAAAACAAGTGCTTGATAATCCTGATGTAGCTGCAGATATTCTTGGTAAAAGGGTAGAGGAGCAAGACTGGGCTTCTGAAATTGTGAAAGTGCTGAAGTTGAGGAAGAAGGTAGCAAATGAGTTAAAAGCTAAAGCTAAAAGAGGTAAACCTATGACTCAAGCACAGCAGAGGGATTATATGAGAACATATGTGAAAAGTCAAAGCAGTTCATTATTTAATACTGCTTGGTCTAAGAAACAAGTGTGGGCACTTCCATTTGACAAACTGGTTGAGATTTATAACAAAATCAAAGCAAGAAATGACAAAGCTGGAATGGGTGCTTCTAAGAATATTCCTCTCCTCCATGCTGATGCTGTTTCATCTGTTAATATTTCTGTTGCTGCTGAAAAGGTATCTTTACCTGATACTTCTGCTGATATACCACATGTTGCTGCTTCATCTTATGGGGATAAAGGTAAAGCAAAAGTGATGACAGCAGATCCTCCATCTAGAAAAAGAACTAGGAGACAACTGGAGCAGGAAAGATTGGGTGAAGAGACTGCTAGGAAGTTAGATGAGGAACAAAAAGCTGAACAAAAAGCTGAACTTGCAAGATTTCATGAGCTGGAGGTAAGAGCAGTTGAACTTCAAGCTGCTAGAAACAAACAAATAAGGAAGGCTATGGATGAACAATATGCCTCTGCTGCACTTGAATCTTCTTAGGATTCTACTGATGAACAATTGGATACTCCATCAGTGGAAACTGATGCTGCAGAAGGTGAATCTGCTGAAGCTGAAGTTCATGCTGCTATTTATATTCCTGGAAGAAGAGCAAAGAGGATGGCTAAAGTCAGATCTTCTCATTCAAAACAAAGTCTAATCAATGTGAATGCTTCTAATGCGTCATTTATAAGAGAAGGATCCCCTGATGATTGGCCTGAGGGAACTAGAGATGTTTTGGTTCACTGGGAGTTAACTAAAAATGGTCAACTTAATACCATTTACAGATTGGATAAAACTTTCATATCCTTTACATTTCTTCAATAGATTCTACATCTTGTGGATCATCAGGATTTGGTCACTCTATATGAGTTGGTTCTCAAGTATTATGCAAATCATACTCCTACAAGGTTTGGATTGTATTTATTAGGTGATCTAAAAGTGTTGTTTGATTCTTCTACTCCCACTGGTGCAAGCTATGACATATGGAAGAACAATCAGAGATGGAAAGTTCAGAGTTGGAAGTTCTATCCTATGCCTTATGTTCATGTTTAGGAAACTACAACTGGTCTAAGGCTTATTATGGATCTTACCAAAAGATATCCTCTGAAAGTGTTTCTGATGGAGAAAATGCTACAACAAAAGTTGGAGACTCCTCCTGATCCAGTTGGGAATGCAAGGTTGTTTGCAGAATCTTTGGTAAAGGTCTTCAAACAAAGAATTAAGACTTCCAGAACAGCTTCTGTTTAGGGATATCATGTTGTATATTTGTTTTTATTTCTTATTTCTTATTTAAAAAAAAAAAACTAACATTTTTTGTTGTATAGTATTGTATCTATTGTATGCAGGTTTGGTTGTCAACTTACCTGATGTTGACTATTCCATCACAAAGTTGGCTAGTCCAAAGGGTACAGCTTTGGTAAAGACATATCAAATCTGTTGATAGCTATAATGGTTTGCTCAAAACCATAGGGTTTTCAACTCACCTATGCTTTATTGCTGAGTAGTTGAAATGGTTGTCAATTGACCATGGATTTTTCCTTTATGGATTCTGAATAATTGGCTAGCCCACATGTATATGGCTTGTGGTAAAGGCAGTGGAAAACCATATTTGGTAATCAGTTAATCAAGATGATTTTCATCAAAATAATTGGCTAGTCCTGAGCAAACGGCTACAGGTAAAGACATCTCAAATCCGTTTATAGCTGATGATTTGCTAAAAATCATGTGGTTATCAGTGTACCTTAGAACACTTGGCTACTCCAGTAGTAATGGCTATTGGTAAAGAGACATCAAATCCATTATTTTCAATGATTCACCTCTCACAGGAGTTAACACACCTGGAAGTGATGAGAATAGTATGAAACTAATTTGTTTTGATGTACATTAAGTCATTTGTTGCTGCAAAATGGAGCTTTCAAGTATTTGCTGATCATAGAGATTCTGCTGAAGATGATTCTTTGCTGGTGCTATCTTATTACAATCCTCTTGGTATGTCATTTCGAAGATCTATCAAGAATCTTGAACTTAACCAGGTCAAATTCAAGATTAGGGGAGGATTGTTGGGAATTCTGTTAAGTAAGAATTCTGCTGACTGTTTCTGCTGAAGGTTACAGCTGAAGAGCTGGTTCCTGCTGAAGCAGTGTATCTGCTGAAGACTAGTTTCAGCATTATTAGTTTCTGCGGATATAGTATTTCCGTATTTTATGTATTATAGTTTGGATATGCATGAGTTTATTTAGGAAGTGATAATGCATATCTTTTAGAAGTTTTAGAATATACGTTTCTTGGGAAACGATTTAGGGTTCCTTGTGTATAAAAGGAACACATGATTATGTATTGAATTTTGTTTTAGAAAACACTCTTATTATTATTAAAAAGATCCATAGAGGATCAAGAGTTCTTAGTATTACACTTGTATTTGTTTCCGCTTTAAAATACAAGATACAGAGATTATCTATTAGTGTGTTATTGATTACAGTAACATAGCTAAAGATTCTAGAGTGCTACAAGGACACCTTCCTTGCCCTACTCCACTCCCCGAGCACCTAGCTCGAGAGTTTTCTTCACTATGTCAACAAGCTCCCTTATGACGGAGAAAACCTTACACAACTTTCGCTTACACCAATTAACGACACTAAGTTAAATGTCGAGTTCTAATCCTAGCTAGAACCAATCTCACACCACTAATCACTACACACCTTCTTCACAACTTCTTCTTCTTCACGACTTCAATCTCTTCACTTCTTCACAACTTCTATTTCTTCAAGACTTCAACTTCTTTACACCTTCTTCACAATTAATTCACAAATTGTTCACACCTAAGCACACCACTATCTTCTTCACACCACTATCTTCTTCACAACTTCTTTACTTACACACCTTACTAGCCTAACTCCTTGTATCTACAACTATCTAATTAATATTCACAACTTATACACAAATTAATGAATAATATTGATGCGTGGGAATTGCACCAGGCTTTACCTCTCGAGGGATCTCGAGAAGCTTACAACCCCCACCAGGCAGTGTACCTGATCGTTGTAGTATAGTATAGTGACAAGTACCAGGGGATTGATCGTTCAACTCAGGAATAGTGTCGCTAGGATTAGAAAGCCTAAAAACTAGGTCTAGAGGTGAGGGATGATTCTTTTTGTATTTTTTTATATTTTATAAAAGCAATTAAAAATCTCGGGTTTTGGAGGAGTAGGCGGAATTAGTTGCTAGTCAACTAACCCAATAACTAAGATGCAATCAAAATAAAATAACAAAAATGAAAATAAAGCTAATTAAACTAGTGGTGTGAACAATAAATGGGAGAGTTGTGTTTACTTAAATTTCATTACTCCCTAGATATCTTTTACAGGTTGATAGTTTGTTACAGTTGTGTGGATGACGGGTTATATTCATTAATACTAATCGTGGGGTGGCGTACGTACTTCCCCATCTCTATAAGCTCCTACTTCACTCCTATGTCGAGCCTGCAAGAAGCTCCTAACATGGGATCACTAGAATTCGCTCATGCATTAAATACAACCATAAAAACCTAGTACGCATTGGTTCATGTTTCTTAAGACGTTCAAGCAAGTTACACTATGGAAGTTTGCCAGTTTTCTTAAGCCTAACATCGAAATCATTCATCCATTACAACTATAAATAAGCAATCAACCCATAATCAACATCTAGGTTTCATTACATCTAAGCAAACACACAAGAGATCTAGCCTAGCATGTTAAAATCAAGACAAGCGTAAGATATATTCAAACAACACATAGACATATTGAATGAATTGAAAGGATACTTATCTTAATTGAACATGAAAGGTTTGAAGGGGTGAAAACCCTTAAAAATACTGTAAAAGTCGAGCTAGTGTTTATTCAACTCGTCCCTAAAATTTTCCTCCTCTTAGAATGAAAATTACAAAGACTATATATACATTTCCTAAGGTGACGGCGTCAAGAAGAAACTTCTGACGCCGTCAACCCGCCGCCCAAGATAAAATCGGATTGCCTCGATCCAGATCTGACGCCGTCATGTGTAATGTTGTTCTGGGCCGTCACCACTTTTACTCTTGACGGTCATGACATTTCTACTGGACCGTCACCACTTTTGCTCTTGACGCCGTCATCAAAATGCTCTTGACGCCGTCAGGTACTGTTCCCAGCAAGGAAAATTAAGACTTTGCCGTTTTCTTCACTTTTATGCTCCAAAAACGTCCAAAATGCTTCCTTTTCCAGATTTCACTCCAAAAGTACCTAAAATCACAAAAGGAACGATTTAGGGCAATATTTGATCAAATAAATTCAAATTCTGGCTTAAATGACCCCCTAAAAATGGATCATTTTTCGCCTCATCATATACCCTTACACTTGAGATTTGCTTGTTCTCAAGCAAATGCGCTTTTATTCTAATCAAAATACAAGTTAGGGGTCATTTAACACTAATATAAAAGTAATTACAACAAATAATCGTTCCACTAAAGACCAAAGACAAGCATGGAGGTAATACACTAGCACCTCACAAATAGTGTTTAGATACTCACATCTCTCAGGTGTAATAAAGTATATATCACAATATGGAAATTGAAAACATCTCTCACTACTTGTCATAGCAAAATAGATTACCATAGGCTTGGGAAAGGATCAAACCTCCACCACATGGTGTAAGCACCTAGGATAAACTATCAAAAAGGTCTTTTAAAGGGTTATAACGTTAGGTGTAGGGATATGGAATACACGGTTTTGTTGGATATAGGCAATTTTTACTGGTGGCGAGTTAAAAATCTTGATTAATTACATGTACAATATGGCGTTGCTAAGCCAAGACTCGACTCGACTCGACTTAAGCTAATAAATAAAAATTAACAAAAACATAAAATAAACATAGAATTAAACGGGATGGTAGTCCGTATGTTTTTTTTTCTTTTCTTTTTCTATTCTTTTTAATTTTTTTCGATTTTTTTTGTGCATACACTCTTACCCTACCATCCAAAATAATACATCATAGGGAATAAACATTCCCTTTACACTTGAATTTTTACATACTTTACAATAAACTAATCTAATGACTCGAATTAAGATATTCAAAACACTTGGAGTACTTTTAAGATTAACGCACATATGGGGGTAATATATGATGTTCTTCCCCATTACTCCATAACATAAGTACTTTACCCATGAGTCCCAATCGTCCCAAAACAATATGTACAATGATATGACTTGACTTAGCAACCATGTAATCAATTAGATAATTAACTAAGGGTTTAAACAAATAACAATAATGCACTAAAGATGAGTGCATACACGGAAGGCTAAGGTGATTTGGGTGTACATTTAAGTTGGGTGTAATGAATTCTTCCTTTAAGTAAGATGCTTAAAGTTAGAAACGAAAAGATAGGCTCGGAGGGGTGTACTAGGGGTTTCGTGTACTAAAAATGAGTACAACGCTAAGGGTGTGGGAAAAATCAATTGACTTAACTAGCCAAGTAATATGACTTAAATGGTCAAGTAATTATGATACGGGTTTAACACAAGGGTGATCTTAATGCCTCTTATCATGTAGTAAATCCTACTACACGAATGTAGTCTCACTAGCGGTCTCGGGATGCATCACTAACGCAAGTTCTAGAATCTAAATGCTACCGGTACACTCATAAGCACTAATAATAAATGTTTTTCTTATCAAATCTAAAGGCGAACCTCATATATTTGGGTGGAATATTTTTCTGAATGGTACGTATTTGTGCTAGTCATACGACTCCTATCCATGAGACGCTTGCTAAGGCTAAAGTTTCACTCTTATATGTTGTAAAAAATTTTAAATTTGGCGCTAAAATTACACTAACAAGTATTTCTCATAGTTTTATTACACACCTACCATCAAACAAACAAACTCAAGTGCAAGTGTATCCTATAAGGTATCATCATTTACCATCCCCTTACACTTAGGATGAACATTGTCCCCAATGTTCAATTAAAGAATGAAAAAGTGAAAATAGGTAAAAGAATGAAATTAAATACTCCCCTGATTCGCTCGGTATGGATAGTGTGGTAACAAGGTTAGATCTTCCTCCAAGAAAATGAACAATCAAAGCTTCCCTTCCAGAATATAAATCATCTTCTTGTCACATATAACCTGTTAAACCTGAGAAAACAAACAAGGCAACCTCGCGTAAAATCGGCGGCAATTTATATATACTAACAAATCCTAGAAAGCAAAGTAAGATATAATGCTTGTGGAATGAATCTTTGCAGATTTCCTGGAGTTTATAGAACTAAAGAATTAACGAAAACTTTAAGACTCCGTTAGAAAAACAAAACTAGCAAAATTTCCAAAATTTTACACATGACGCCGTCAGGAATTTCTTCCTGACGCCGTCAGAAGTGACCGGCATAAATCTTTATGTTAAGTTTCTGGAAAACTTATGTCCTACTTCCTGGAAAATCCTGCAAAACATCATTATGACTCGATACAAGCATTTGACTCTAACAAATACGAATATACATGTTCATTTAATATTGTGGAGAATCATGATCAATTTTTGTTTCTTAAAAACATATTTGGGGTTTCCCCTTACACTTATCTTTTGCGAAATACCTTTGGATGAAGTTAAGATAAAGCCAAACGACAAAATAAAGTATTTTCACCATTTTAGTTTTGAAACATGATCTACCAACAATAAAAATAAAGCATGCATACGGAAGCAGATAACAATCAAACAATTAAAAATCACACAAATCATGGGTTGCCTCCCAAGAAGCGCTTTTCTTTATTTACGAGTCTTGTAGCTAGACTCAAGATCATGGGTTACTATGTGATATGGGTGAGTTCCTCATTGAGGATATCTTTGGGATCAAACTTAGGTTTCAACTTCCTATCGGTTTTCTTAGTACGGTATGACCTTTAAAACTTTTCTCCATCCGGATCATACAAAATCATCTTCATATGCCATGATCCGTCACCTTCCTTAGGTGGCTTGTCCCACCTCCATTTACACTTATCCCCCTCTCTCTTCCACTTGTTCATCTCTATGTTAATAGGCATTACACTTAAGAACTCAATCATTTTCCTAAAGAGTAGGGGGTCCTCAAAAGGGTCTAGCTCTTCGTCTCTAGCTATGAGCTGTTCCACCGAATGTGTTTTATCGATGAAATCTTTTTCTAGATAGAATGGGCGGTGAGGTCCTATAAAGTTTCTTTCTATCCAAGGTCCATATCTAGATGGTTTCCTATTCATCTCTACCCAATGTGGTGTCAGTTCATCCTCACAATCATAGCTATGTTTCTTAACATCATATACCGACCAAGTATTGCCCTCACATATTGCTATCTTAGACTCCTTACAATCTATCATGGCGCTAGCGGTTGCTAAAAATCCTCTTCCTACTAATAATGGGCATGTAGTATCACTAACCATATCTAGGACGTGAAAATCCGCTAAAATAGTTAACTTCCCTACGTGAACAACTACATCCTTGATCATCCCAACCGGGTGGGCAATACTTCCATCTGCTAGACCAATTAATACCTCCGTCTCCTCTAACTTTCTTAGCTTGAGAGTGGTGAAAAGGGATAAGGGAATCAAGTTGAGGCTTGACCCTAAATCGGCTAGTGTGTCGAAAGCTTCGGATCTTCCTATCTTACAAGGCAAAACAAATATACCCGGATCATCAAGCTTTTTAGGCAACTTGTTTTGAACGAAGGCGGTCCCATTTTTACCAAGTTTAAATTTCTCATATTTTTTAAGGAGGGCACTATAGTAGGGAGCACGGGCTAAGACATCAATGACGGGATGTTCAAGGTGAAGCTCCTTGAATTCATCGTCAAGGACTTGTGTAGGAGGTGTTTCAACTATGCTTTTGACCGGTTTGATATTGGGTGTTTCATTTGATTGGTCCTTTTGAAAAATTTGGTTTTGTTTGAAACACGTGCTCATTGATTTGACCGAGTAGTATTGCGGACAAGAAGTGGGTGACGAAACTGATGATATGGAATTAACTTTTAGTTTCGGGTTCTTGACCGTGTCACTTGGGAGTGCTCCCATTTCTCGGTCATTGAGAACTTTCAACAAGGTGTCAATTTTGGTGGTCATCTCGCTTTGCTTTTGTTTGAAATCAGCTTCAAACTTAGATATGCGAGCTTCTTGAGATGCCGTAAACTTGGACATCAACCCTTCAAGATTGTTGGTACTACCATAGTTGTTAGAAGGATTGTTGTTGAAAGTACAGTTGGAGGGTGGACCGTTTGGTTGGTAACGATTAGGCGGATTGGAAGAATTGTTTTGGTTTTGTTTCCACCTAAGGTTTGGGTGATTTTTCCAAGAAGGGTTGTAGGAATCACCGTAAGGGTTTGGCTCGGGTTTGAAAGTGTACCACTTATCTTCCGCTTCGTCGGTACGCGAGGATGCATAGTCCGCAAAAGCTGTTCCGGGGAGTTCCACGCAATCACGAGTGTCATGGGGACCACTACATAATTCGCATGAAGAAGTGATTTTACTCACTTGGCTTGAAGGCTTAGGAGCTTTGTAAGATTTCATGAGAAACTTGACTTGGTCCTCAAGTTCCATGATCCTACGGTCGGGAGTGCTAGAATTGTTCGAAGGCAAAGATATTGCCTTGACTGTTTTGTTCAAATCAAGGGGATCATTCCAACTTTCGTTGTCATAGAGAGCAAGATCTTCTATGAGTTCCCATGATTCTTCCGCACTTAGATCACGTAGCTTGCCACCGGCCGATTGGTCAATGGTTCGCCTTGTGGAGAGATCGATATGGTCATAGAAGATTTGGACTTGGAGCCAAAGATCTATGCCATGATGAGGGACTTTTTGGAGTAAGTCCTTGAAACGAATCCATGCTTTATATAGAGTTTCACCTTGACGATGTTGGAACATCAAGATATCATTTCTAAGCTTGGTAGTTCTCCCCGGTGGGAAAAATTGAGCAAGGAAATGAGTGGTGAGATCATCCCATGAGGTGATGGATCCCGCGGGTAAACGTTCAAGCCATTGACTAGCTTGATCACGTAGAGAGAATTGGAATAGGCATAATCGGGTCGACTCTCTAGTTGTAACATCAAGGTCTATGGAATCTACGATTTTAAGGAAGTCCTTGAGATGTTAATTAGGATCTTCGGAACGAAGTCCATGGAATGCACATCCGCTTTCCACCAACCGGATAGTGTCGGATCGTAAGGGAGATACATTGGCTCATTGGGTGAGCTCAATAGTGTTTCGCTAGCCTTGGTGGCTAGGTCGGAAATACTCTCCTAGGGTTCGGGGCCTAAGAGGTTGGTTTGCTAGTGGTGGGTTTGTGGGTGGTCTTGTTGTGGTGGGTTGATAGGTTCAAAGATGTTACCACCTTCCATTATGTCGGATGGTAAAGATTACGAACAAAGACACGAAGAAATAAGATAGACTAAAGAAAACCAAAAAATAAAAATAAAATCTTACTAGAAAGGAATCTAGCAAGTAGACCTAATAAAAAGAAATTATAACCTAGACAATAACTATTCCCCGGGCTGCGGCGCCAAAAACTTGATGCATGGGAATTGCACCAGGCTTTACCTCTCGAGGGATCTCGAGAAGCTTACAACCCCCACCAGCCAGTGTACCTGATCCTTGTAGTATAGTATAGTGACAAGTACCGGGGGATTGATCGTTCAACTCAGGAATAGTGTCGCTAGGATTAGAAAGCCTAAAAACTAGGTCTAGAGGTGGGGGATGATTCTTTTTGTATTTTTTTATACTTTATAAAAGCAATTAAAAATCTCGGGTTTTGGAGGAGTGGGCGGAATTAGTTGCTAGTTAACTAACCTAATAACTAAGATGCAATCAAAATAATATAACAAAAATAAAAATAAAGCTAATTAAACTGGTGGTGTGAACAATAAATGGGAGAGTTGTGTTTACTTAGATTTCATTACTCCCTAGATATCTTTTACAGGTTGATAGTTTGTTACAGTTGCGTGGATGACGGGTTATATTCCTTAATACCAATCGTGGGGTGGCGTACGTACTTCCCCATCTCTATAAGCTCCTACTTCAGTCCTATGTCGAGCCTGCAAGAAGCTCCTAACATGGGATCACTAAAATTCGCTCATGCATTAAATACAACCATGAAAACCTAGTACGCATTGGTTCATGTTTCTTAAGACGTTCAAACAAGTTACACTATGGAAGTCTGCCAGTTTTCTTAAGCCTAAAATCGAAATCATTCATCCATTATGTGGAAAACTAGAAGGGGGGTTGAATAGTTTGCCGTTTAAAATCTTTTTAACTTGTTTAGTTAGCTTTGAAACTTTCCGTTTGATCAAAGATATATACACAAACACAATATATAACATGCAAGTAAATGAAAGAAACGATCAAACCACAACACGAGTATTTGTCGTGGTTCGGCTACAAGGACTCTTTTTCCTTGCCCTACGTCCACGCCCCGAGTATCCAACTCGAGAGTTTCTTTCACAAGTCAACAAGCTCCTTTCACCGGCGGAGAAAACCTTACACGTCGCTTATACTTTTACCGACACTAAGCTAGATGTCAAGTTCTTTACCAAGGGAACAACCACTCCCGTTAGTTCTTTTACAAGGGTACAACTACTCCCGATACACTTTGTATTTTGAGGACTAAAATACTAACCGATCACTACTGAAAATACACAATCAAATGAAGTGTAAACTACACAAGTCTATACAATGCTAAGCTAACAAGTCTTGCAACGTTGTGTTGAATACTTGTTACTTTTAATGATCTCGTGAATCTCTTTGCTACAAAAAGAAACTTCACATATGAAATGTTAAAGGGTTAGATGAAAGAATGAATGCATGTGTGTAAATATGATGTAGAGTGATAAGCCAAAAATCAACTTGTGGCTTAGTATTTATAGCAAAGCCTTCTGCAGGCCTGGCAGAACCCTCAGATGGGTTCCGCCCATGTACCCCCAGGGTTCCGCCGGGCTTGCAGTTGGTTTTGCAATAAATCTTGCAAACCAAACAATGTCACATCTCATTACACCTTGCAAACCAAACAATGTCACATCTCATTACACCTAGTCAAACACAAAACTTGCAAGCAACATATAGTTAGTCAAACACACTTTCTTTCTATAAATGTATGTTGACAAAACTTGCCATAAATGTGATGTGACATTTCTATTTTAAGAAATAAAAAGTGTTGTGTTTTATGAAATGTAAAATGTTGCAAAAGTCTAGTTTATGCAAGTCTTTAAAACTAAGATTATGTTTTACTTAGAATCTAAAGTTTACATTTTGTCATTAACAAAATATAGCAAAGATCGTAAAATATAAATAACGTTTTTAGGCGATATTTGTATTAACAATCTCCCCCTTTTTGTTGATGACAAAACATAAACTTTGTTTTTAAGTAACTCACAAAATCTTGGTGTTTAAGACTTAAAAAAAATTATATTAAACTTGTTTTACTTAAGTGATAAAAATCATATTAAGTTTTAATGGTTTAATATATTTCTCCCCCTTTTTGTCGAAACAAAAAGTAGAGTAGCGAAGCGAAAAAATGCATTTGCTCCTCCTTGGTTGTTACTCCCCCTAAAAGGAGTGCCAAGATGGAAAACATGATCCTACAAAAAAAAATGGTTAGTTGGTGTTATATATAGTCAAGCTTGTAGTTACCACACACATTGCAACCACAATGACAACACAAAAATGATCAACCAACAATGCATGAAAGTAAGTAGAAAGAAATATCATTCCAAGTAAAATTTTGACTTTTAAAAGTCAAAAGACAAGAAATGGGAAATATTTGTCTACTTCTAAACAAAAATTAAAAAATAACCAAGAAAAAAAAATAAAATCCTACTTTCCTAAATGGGGCAAAAGGCCTCCAAAGGTTGTCTAGGATTTGTTTGGGTGGGAAAGAGCATCCAAACGTTCTATGAAGTGTTAGAATGCAAAACGGGTTTCATCTTGGAATTGGTGAAGCAACATTTTGATGGTTTCACCCATTTGCTCACAATTTGAGCAAACATGGGGATGAGAGGGTGGAAATGGGTTGGTTTTGGTTTCTTTGTTTGAGGGTTGGTTGGTTTTTGGTTCTTGGGTGGAGGATGGGTTTGGTATTGAGTCAAGCAAGGTGGTTTGAAATTCCATTGCTTGATGGAGGTGGTTCTCAACCATGCTTTGGATTTCCTCATATGAAGGAAAGAAAGACTCAAAGGTTTGGGCTTAAGAATGTGGTGGTGTTGGGTGATCAAGGTTTTCAAAGTTTGGTTCTCCAGAAAGAGGACCATGGATGTCATGGTAGATGGGGTGAAACAACAATGGTTTGGGTTGATGGTACACTTGTTGTGGTGGTTGGGTGTGGTTAAAAAGTTCATTTTGGTCAAGAATTGACCTTGGTGATTTATTTGCAAAAGGTGGTGGTTGTGTAGGTCTTGGTGGAAGATCATTTAGATCTTGGACAAAAGGGTGTGGTGATGTTGGAGGAGACCTAAATAACTCCATAGGTTTAAGTTTGGGTAATGGTGATGGTGATGGAGTTTTGGATGGTTGGGTTGGAGCACTTGGTGGAGTTGGGTCAATGGATGATTTAGTAGGTGGTGGAGTGAGCTCATTGGGTTCATTGGGTGATGGAGATGGAGATGCAAGGTTCAAAAAGTGTTCATTTTTTATAGGTGAGGTGAATTCATCCGAGGATGAGGAGCTTAGGTTGATGCATTGGTTAGACCATAGTGGTTTTACACTTATCCGGGCGGTTTTCCGGATGGGTCGTGATGGTTGAGAAGTGATTGTTGACTTGGTCATGGTTAAAAATGGTTTAGAAGTTAAGAAATTATGATGAAGAAGGTGTGATTTGATAGTGTTTAGGATGGTTTAATTTATAGTGATGAAGGATTGTGGGAAGGAGTGTTTGGATTTGATGTTAGTCCATACAAAAATGGAGGTTCCTAATGATTTGGAAAACTAGTTGTGGGTTGTCATATCATGGAAGTCAATCCAATGAAAATGGTGAAGTGAGAAGACAAGGTTCGCACTATATGCTTAGTGGCTTTGGTAAATTTTTTGAAGTATAAATCTCAGGGATTTCAAGGAACCTTTGGAAGGGTTCCTTCCTTTATGTGTGAAGGTTCCTTGGGGTGGTTATGCCTATTTTTGAAATTTGGCGGGAAATGGTTTTGGTTGAGTTATAAGGAATGAGAAGTACCCTATTGTGCCAAACAAATTGCAGGAAATGGGTTTCTATTTAAAAGGATTGTATTTTGGTGATTGGATGTTGAAATGTTGAAAACTAAAAAAAAAAATTCTGCAAGCAACTGGCGGAACCCTCAGGATACACAGGCGGAACCCATTTAAGGGTACCGTCTGGTCCGTTGGGCCAATTCTGGGTTTCCCAGAAAATGCACTGGCGGAACCCAATTTTGGGTACCGCCAGGGATAAAAAAAGTGGCAGTCCGCGATTTTGACCCGCGAGACGATTTTCAAAATTTTTGAAAACTCCTAAAATCAAAAAGATAATGCATTTCTGGTTAGGCAATGCAAAAAATAGACACGTAAACACACATATCATAGGACTTTGACCTTGAGGTCGAGAATTTCACTATACTTAGTGAAAATATCATAAACATGAAAATTTGACAACTTGCCAAAAGTTGTCTACCTGCATGAAAGTTAGATACCACATGTTCCAAATTGTATCAAACATTGTACTAACACACAAATATATCATAAACATTGTTTAAACAACCAAATTTGTTCAAATAGCACCTAGTGCCAAACACTCCTACACACCCGCACTCATTGACGGTTAATCTTGTTCTTGAGCTTTCCAAGGAATCTTCCAAGATTCTTAAACATCCCCTTTGTTTGCTTGAACTCCGCCGACTCATTAGGAATATCCGGAAGTTGGGATAGGTATTCGAGAGGTGGGAGCCTAGAGTTTGGCAAAGAGTCATCTTCACTCATTGAGGAATATGAAGATGAGGTAGGAGGATGTGGACGTTTTCCTTGGGCTTTGTACACTCTCTTATCACTTAGTGGGACAAAGGTGTGTGGAATGAGAGAGTAGTCAAGACGAAGACCATTTGGAGTTGGTGGAATGGGTGAGATGAACCTAAAGAGACGGGTCAAGAACATTCCATACGGCATAGCCGTTGTGCCATGCACGGGAATGTCGGCCATTCTCTTGGCCATGTAGTAGGCAAGATTGAAGGGTTGCCTAACGGACAAAGAGTAGAGCATGTAGCAAAGGCAAAGGTTGATATGATCTCGGTTTCCTATGGTGCTAATGACATTTGCTCTAAGGACTTCCTCCCATTTCTTGAATTGGGGCTTGAGTTCATTCATTTCCATTCCATATGGGTCCTTATCGACCTCATTTCCCGAACGGGTTCTCCTAGTGTTGGTTGTCCTAACAAAGAGGTGATCACGGAGTACATATTTTGACACAAGAGGTGTGTCGTAAGGATGGATGCGGTCATGGAGGTTGTCAAGAGTTAAGAGGGAGTGCAAGTCGGAATAGATGCAAGTACCACGGTTTGGGACACCTAGGATTTGAGCAAACTCCTCAAGAGTGAAGGAGTATTGATGACCACTAGCCCTAAAGTTGATAAACATTTGACCATAATCATCCGTGGAGAGGACAGCGGATGCATAGAATTCCAAAATGAACCTAGGACAAATAGGCTCGTTGATTTCTAAAAGACACTCAAAGTTGATTGTGGCAAACTCGGCGTAAAGGTTTGTGCCTTCTAGGAAGGACGGGTCAATGGTTCTACCCTCATGGACATAGTGTTTTTCTAAGGCTTTGAAAACATTGACTTGGTTTGGGGTAAGGCCTTGGGTTTTGTGGTGTTTTGGTAGGTACTTAATGGTGTCCTTGTGGTCGTAGTGGGTTAGAGGAGGCATGATGATTCCTAGAACAACAAATTTTCACATTTTAGTTTAAGTAAACTACTATTATAATGCGGATGTTCTAGTGTGTGCCTATATGAAAACAATGTGGAGGTGCGGTTATCTTGACTCATTTTGATGCTTCAAAAACGTTTTATAATGCAAGTTTTGTTATAAAACAAAAGATAACCCAAACGCTCCTAGTTCAATGTAGCTCCGTTTGAATGTACCCGAAAATACATATTGGTTATGTATTCCCTTTAGCATTCAAGAGACATTATGCAAGTGATGTTTTAAACATAACGTTTTGATTTTGTATTCTCAATGTGAGACGAAAAAATATTTGTCCTATTTGTGAGAAATTTTTGGAAAAATTTGTCTTGGGGTGTTTTAGCAAACATGTTTACACTAAGTAAGAATGCAATTCCTAACTATGGGGAACATGATTAGTTTTGTTAAACACCTAATTTTATGCATGAGTTTCTTAAGTTTAATGCATAACCCCAAGTTTTTGTATTTGTGCAAAAATAGAATTCCTAGACTCAGATCAGGATTGTAATCAAGTTTAGAATACTTACAATGATGATTGATTTGCAATGTGAGTGAAAGGAAGACCAAGAAATCGTAGCTATGGATGGATGGTAAAGTGAATAGTAACAGTTTGGAAGTGGTGGTATGAGATAATGGGTGTTTGGTTTAATATAAACAAAAAATATTGATTCTGCAGGTCGGCGGATACGGCGGACCCCTGAGATGGGTTCCGTCCGTTATGTCTGAGGGTTTCGCCGACCCTGCTGAGAAAAAGAGTTATGGATTTGTTTTAATTTTTGTGATTTTTGTCTAATGTTCAGAACTACAACGTAGGTTCCATGAGTCCTAAGCCTAGCCTAAGAAGGTTAAAAGGTTCACGTTTAAGGGGTTTCGTGAGAATGTCGGCTATGTTGTCTTCGGAAGAAACTTTCTCAATTGAGATATTTCCTTTTTGAACGTTGTCATGAAGGAAATGATGACGGATTTCAATATGTTTGGTACGAGCATGTTGAACCGGGTTTTTGCTAAGATCAATGGCACCTTTGTTGTCACAAAGAATTGTGATGTCGTTGAGTTGAATTCCGTAGTCGACAAGAGCTTGCTTCATCCAAAGAGCTTGTTGACATGCCTTTCCGGCCGAAACGTACTCGGCTTCCGTTGTTGAAATAGCAAGAGCTGTTTGCTTCTTAGAGAACCATGAGGTGAGACAATGTCCAACAAAAGTACAAATACCACTTGTACTTTTTCTATCGACATAGTCACCGGCATGATCCGAGTCGGCATACACTATGGTGTCTATTCCCGTTCCTTTGGGATACCATAAACCTAAATGTGTAGTTCCCTTAATATACCAAAAAAATCCTTTTAACGGCTTCGAGATGAGTAGTCTTAGGATCTTCTTGAAAACGAGCACATAGACAAATACTAAGCATAATGTCGGGTCTACTAGCCGTTAGGTAAAGTTGACTACCAATCATACCTCTATATTTAGTGCTATCTACGGATTCACTTTCCTCGTCCTTGGTGAGTTTAGTTTTCGTGGACATGGGAGTTTTGATTGGTTTCAAATCTTCTAATCCAAATTTCTTAAGCATGTTCTTAATAGATTTGGATTGGATAAAGAATATACCATCTTCTAGTTGTTTAATTTGGAGTCCTAGGAAAAAGTTGAGTTCTCCCATCATACTCATTTCAAACTCGTCATGCATGATTTTTGAGAAATCCACACATAATTCTTGACAAGTTGATCCGAATATAATGTCATCAACATAGATTTAGACTATGATAATATGTGAATTTTTCTTCTTAGTGAAGAGAGTATCATCAACTAAGCCCATGGTATACTTATGGTCAACTAGGAAGGTTTTAAATCGATCATACCATGCCTTTGGAGCTTGCTTAAGTCCGTAAAGAGCCTTTTTAAGTTTGTAAACATGATTTGGTTTTTCAAAATTGATGAAGCCCGGTGGTTGAGCAACATTGATCAGTGCTGAACCGTCAGATTATTATTAACAAAGGTTAATAAGTCAAAAACAGCTTAGACTAATGCTCCGTGGAGTACAATGTATCCTCGGGTCGTATTTCCCAACGAGGCGTGAAATCTGTAATAAAACGAAATTTGGGATCGGGTGATTATGAATGGGCAAAGGTGAGTTTGATTTATACTACTGATTTACACAATTTAAACAAATAAGCAAATAAACTTTAAACAGTTACGTAAACAAAACAAACGTATACAAATTAAAACTTACGTCTACGTACGGGAAAAAGGTGAGTTTTAATGCAAATTTAAACTACAGGGGGTAAAATTGAAAATTCTACAAACTTAAACTTAAAAGAAAATTTAATTTAAAAAGAAAATTATTTTTTAGATTATTTTATTATTTAATATTAATTATTTAAATAAAAACTATTTATCTATTTAATTTAAAACTATCTTTAATTTAAACTACAAATAATAAAAACTACAAATTAAACTAAAAACTTGCAAAAATATTTTCTAAAACTTAAATGAACTTGAAGAAAGTATAAAAAATTAAAAATAAATATTTTTGTCTTTTTATGTGTTTTTTATTAATTAATTACTAAGTATTTTAATTAAACTAAATAAACTATTTTAAATTACTAAAATTACCAAAATGACTTATAAAATTATAAAAAAAAAATTATAAAACTAATTAACCATCTTAGGAATCCTAAAAAATTATAAAATTATTCTAAAAATTATATTTAGGCTAATTTACTAATTAATTACTTATTTATTATTTAAGATCTATTTAACTAATTTTAATTAAAGAAAATAAGAAATGAACAGTAACAATTAGGAAATTATTTTTTATAAAGACCCTATGGTCTATAAGACTTTTTAAAAAATATAAAAAGATGTTGTTATTAACTAAAAATTATTAAAACTATTTAATTATTTAATATTATCTAATTACTAATTAAACACGGATTAATTAAAATAATTAGTATTTGAAAAGTAAAAATTATGAAAAAATTACAGCTAGTATATTAAGTGATGACAAGCCTAGGAAAAATAAGCTTGGGTAAACAGCTTATTCAAATAAGCAGTTATAAGCCAAACGGCTTATTTAAGCTTATTTGGCCAAAATGGTGTTAAGTATATTGAGTGAGGAAAGGATGACGGAACTGGTGCCCCAGAGCTTGTGGAAGGGGTGTGGGAACTAAGCATGTATACTAGCCAAGAGGTCTCAAGTTCGAATCCCACACCCAGTTTTTTGGTACAAACATTTTTTTTTTAATTTTCTTTTTACACAACTGTTTAATAAGTAAAAATAAGTAAATTTAAAAAAAACAACTTTTTTATTTCACACAAATAAGCTCTGTAAGAGCTTATTAGCTCATCAGTTGGCTTGATAAGCCAAAAAATGGTTTTTTAATAAGCTAAAAGCTACCAATAAGCTACAATTGATCAAATAAGCTACAAACTACTTATTTATACCTAAAGTAAGCTAAACTAATTTAAATAAGCTAAAGGAATGAGCTTTAAGCTCAAATAAGCACTCCTAATGAGCTGCTCAGCCAAACAGGCCAAAGGCCAATGTGCAGGCCTGATTGGGGTCCACTAGGGGGTTCAGGGATCAAAACTTAGAGTTGAACCCTCAAGTTGAACTGGGAAGCTAAGAAATAAGCTAAGGTTTAGGTCAAGAAGCTCACTGATAAGCTCTTGATGATCTGAGGAAATAAGCTTCTCAATACTGAGTGATCAGTGTTGGGTTTTGGAAACAAGCCACAAGAAAAAGTTAAATAAGCTATGCCAAATAAGCTAAACCTCAAATGGATCCTAAAACTAAGTTTGATTTAAGCTAAATGAACTGAAAATAAGCTGAAATGATTAAAAAGATACCCTATAATAAGCTAAAAAGCTAAATAAGCAAACTTTCTACCCTGCTACAACCAAACAGGCCTAAAGGGAACTCTTGGTGACCTTGTGGGGCCCACAGGAGTGAACTAGGGTTTGAATGGAAGCTAGCTCCAATAAGCTGAGCTATTGGGCTTTTCAAAAAGTCCAAGCTTGGCTTATGGGGTCCACTGAAGAGCTTGTTAGAAGCTTGTAAAAATCCTAGAATACACTGAGTGATCAGTATGCTCAGCAAGGAAAGACAAATTAAAAGCTCTGAGCAGACCTAATGAATAGGCTTGAAAATGAAAATTATGCTTTGGAAACTTGAGTTGGGTGGTTAAGCTTCCCAATAAGCCAATAAGCAATGCTTATGGCTTATTGATGAGCTGTGGATGGTCTAGTGAAATAGAGTCCAAAGACTGAGTGCTCAGACCATGTAGTGATTTAGGCCAACTTAAAAGCTTAAATAAGCTAAGAGTAAATAAGCTGAGATCCAATATAAGCACAAATCTAATAAGCTAACCTACCAAGCTTTCCAAAAAGCTATTTGGGGTGTCCTAGGGTCCACTAATGAACATTGTGTGAGCTTATGAAAGTGAGTGTATAAGCCTGGTACAGGGGAGATAAAATCTCACCCAGGCAACTTTAAGCTTAAAATTCAATAAGCAAACAAGTTTGAAATCCCAATTTTCTTTTTGTTCCAAGTTCACTGGCTACAAAATAACTTAGAACTGCAAGAACTTTATATTTCCAAACTTTATTAAACCCTATGAAAGTGCACAAAACTCTGACCAAATCTGAGTCTATAACTATTTGACTTTTTTAATGCACACTTACTTTGACTAATCTGAAATTTGTCTACCTAAATCTTATCCTAATAAATGAATTGAGCTATTTTATGCATTAATAAACCTAAACATACTCTATTTTTAACAGATTCCAAGATTACAGACCCTAAAACACAACATATACACACAGATTTGAGATTTTATGCAAGGTTTGACTTTTAGCTATGTTCCTACTTATTTTATGACCAAAATGACTTAAGTTATCCTAATTCAAACTAAGTGAGCAAAGAACAAAGTAAATGAACAACAAGAACACCACAGATCAAGCAGATCCAAACACCCCTTAACAGACAATTGAACTTGATTTTTCAAAGCATTTGGTTGAATTAGACCTTCAAACTGCTTTCAAACTTGATACTTTCATATTATAAGTTTATATGAGCACAAATGAACATTCATACAAGCATGAAACACAGAAGTTACAATAAACCTATTGTGACTGTGAAAAGAAATTTTTAGCAGCTATCAATTTAAATGCACAAGCTATTTATATTAAATTAGATTATGACTAAATATTAGTAATTAAGCAATAAAATCTTAAAGTTAAGCTATAATAATCAGTATACAGTAAAATAGAAAGTAAGAAATTTGCTCACAATTTTTGCATTCCAAGCTAGAACTGAGAACAAGGAACAAGGACCCAATTTTCTTTCCTATAAGCTTTCCACAAAGCTTCTAATACCAAAGGCCATCCAGAATCAGCCCTGCTCCAGCCCTGATCATCTTTGCACACTTATTTTTTATTTATTTTCTATTTTTCTTGATTTTTCTTATTTTTTTTCTTTTTCAAGTTGTACTGGTATTTGAGGTTTCTAATAGCTCTAATAAGCTATGTCATGAACTTATGTGAATTAAAAGATCCAAAACAACAACAAATAACAACTATTAAGCTAATAAAGTTTTTTTTTTTTTTTTTGAATTTAAAGTAAAGGATAATAAACTGAAATTGAACATAAGCTTGTATTTAAACTTGAATAAAGTTTTCTTACAACATAACAACAATAATAAAATGCTTAAAAGCTTTAATTGAAACTGAAAGACTAAGTTACAAACTATACGACTTGTATTAAAATTAAACTAAAAACTAACTAAACTTCCTCAGCCTCTTGCTCCTTTTATAGCCCTCAAACTTGTTCCAGGTGTCCTCATGAGCATTTCCCACCATGTGTTAGCCCCTGTATGTGTCCAATTGATGGTGACTGTTTAAACCTACTTTTGGCGCCAAAAGTAGTAGGGGTTGAATTGGACTGATCCAAGGCAATTAATGCCTCTTGTATTGTTGTGGAGGATATAGGGAACATTTTGGATGTAGGGGTGAGTTGAGGGTGATTGATGTGATGGTTGCAGGTTGTGGGTGTGGTGGAGATGGTGGGGGTAGTACATGGCTTCTCCTAGGGTTAACTTTAGGAGTGGGTTTTGTTGTGGAGGTGACAGAGGGGGGGTTGAGGTGGAAAGTGGGTTGCAAGTGGTAGTATGGCATGGTGGATGGTGGTGAAGCAGGACGAAGGTTGAAGAAGGGTGGGGGTGGTCAAACGGTCAAAGACCGTTTTATTAAATAAAGGGTGAGTTGGGCCTTGTGTAGTGGGCTTTTGTAATATGGCTTGGACCAGGCTTTGTTTTTTTTTTTATTTCTGGATTTGGAATATGGACTTTGGTTATGTCTTGGATCATTTGGTTTTGTAATATTTTTAAGCCCAAGGACTTGTTTTGTAAAATCTGAATTCCAGGGACCAAACTTGTAATTTTCCAAAGTATATTAAAAAGGGCCTTTCTTGCCATGTTTAAATATTTTAAGGATTTTTTTAATATTTTTCCAAATTAAAAATTAACCGGGGACCATTTTTGCCAATTTCCAAAGTATAGGGACTTGTTTTGTAATTTCTTTGAATTTATCATCTAGGGGTAAAATTTGTCAATTTATGAATTACCAAGGACCCTTTGATGATAAAATTCCATTTTTGAATACTGAGGGGTATTTTCTGTCAATTTTGAAACTGCAGGGACCTGTTTTGCCAATTTTGCATTTTTGAACTTTCAAGGGTAAAATTTGTCATTTCTTGATTCCTAGGGATTGTTATTGACTTTTCTTAAAAAATAAATCATCCAGGGACCATTTCTGACATTTCATGAAAGTTTAGGGACTGATTTTGACAATTTGATAAACTTTGGCGGTTTTTCCCTGTTTTTAGTTCTTTTATGTTTGAAACATATAAAAACACCTTCTAAGGATATTTGTATTATTTTGTGGTGTTTCTGAGTGTTTTTACATGTTTTTGTTGTTTAGATTTGACAGAAATGATGAGTTTTTATGAACTCATCAATCCCCTACACTTAACTATTGCTAGTCCCTAGCAATCTGGCATACACTACAAACCCATTTTTGAAAAATTTAATGGATTTTTGATATCTCTTTACCAGACAGCCATTACTTCTGGAGTAGCCAGGTGTGAAAACTGTGGTACACCTGATAACCGTGTGATTTTTAGCAAACCACCAGCTGTCAACGGATTTGATTAGTCTTTACCAAAAGCCGTTTGCTTCTGGACTAGCCAACTCTTGATGGACTAAGTCAACATCTTGGTGAGTTGATTACCAATTATGGATTTTCACTGCCTTTACCACAAGCCATAATCTTGCGGGCTAGCCAACTCATTCGCTTTATGGGATATGGGGAGTTGAGGAACCATACAATTTTTGGCAAATTGCAAGCCATAAACGGGTTTGAGTTATCTTTACCAAGAGCCGTTTGCTCCTGGATTAGCCAGTCCTTGTGTGGATTAGACATGGCGGACTAATAACCATTTGTTGCGTTAATGCCAAGTACTTCATTAAGTGAAAATTTTGAAAAATTTTTTAAATTTTTGGCAAAAACGGGGGTACTAAATGTATAATATGATTAAATTCGCTAGAATTTCCCCCCCTACACTTAGAAATGAATATTGTCCTCAATATTCAAAGTCCCGGCTATTATGCCGACTCTTTGAACGTAAAAAGGTAATATTACAAGCTAAATGTAGGAACAACATTTATTTTATTTTTGTATTTTTTATTTTTATTTTATGTACTTTATTTACAGTAGGGCAACTCCCCTACACTTGGGTGATACACACGGGTGAAAACCCATGTTTATTCTACTGTTTTTTATTTTTAATTTTTATAAATGTTTTTGTATTTTTAAATTATATATATATGTACAAAAGAAAGAAAATTCCTTACAACCGCCCCTCGAAAGGGAATCTGGGTCTGTCAGAGCTCAGTAACTGTAAACAGCCAACAACCAAATGTTGTAACTAAGAGACTAATCAAACTGGGCAAGTTGTGTGCAAAGGAAAAATATTTTTGTATTTTATATTGTTTATGAAATGAAATATGATATAGTATATGTAATCACTACCTCCCAGGCTTGTGTCAGGTTTACCACGCTAGCTAATCACTTGTGAATGATTAACTGTAATAAATTTGCCCTGACAGCCCGGGAGTTGAATGATAAAGTATATAATATACATACAAGGATAGATATTTGAACAAAATTTACAAAATTTCATTTTTATTTATGTACATGATACTAATGTTTTTGTTTTCCGAGTCACTAGCTTGACTCGACCCCGTATTAATTAGTCCGTGGGGAAAGTTTGGAGATCTGGGACAACCACTTGTGGTATGTCCCCTCCAAAGTAGTGTTTCAAACGATGTCCATTTACTTTAAAGTTGGGACCGTCGGGTTGTAATAACTCAACAGTTCCGTATGGGTATACTTTTGCTACAGTAAATGGTCCAGACCAACGGGTTTTTAGCTTGCCCGAGAAAATTTTCAATCTTGAATTGAAAAGAAGAACTCTGTCACCAACGTTGAAAACGCGGTTCTTTATTTTAGAGTCATGTATCTTCTTAGTCTTTTCTTTATAGATTAAAGAATTCTCGTAAGCTTGATCACGTAGTTCATTTAGTTCATTTAGCTGAACCTTACGGTGATCACCCGCTGTCTGAATGTCAAAGTTTGCATGTTTCAAAGCCCAGTAGGCTTTGTGCTCTAATTCGATCGGAAGATGACATGTCTTTCCGTACACCAACTTGTATGGAGTACACCCAATGGGTGTTTTATAAGCTGTACGAAAAGCCCAGAGTGCGTCGTCCAATTTGTCCGACCAAGAGGCACGGTTTTCACCAACCGTCCTTTCCAGAATTCTCTTTATGCCTCGATTTGAGACCTCCACCTGCCCACTAGTTTGGGGGTGATATGCAGTAGAAAGACGGTGAGTTACACCATATTTCAGCATCACTCTTGCAAATTGATCATTGCAAAAGTGTGTACCACGATCACTGATAATGGCACGAGGAGTCCCAAATCGAGCAAAGAGAGACTTCAGAAATTTTACAACTACTCGGGCATCATTGGTGGGTAAGGCTTTTGCCTCAACCCATTTAGATAAATAGTCTACAGCCACGAGTATATACTTGTTACCTCTTGAAGATGGGAATGGGCCCATGAAATCAATGCCCCAGATATCAAATATTTCACAGACTTGGATGATGTTTTGAGGCATTTCATCCTTCTTAGAAACATTCCCATGATGCTGACAAGCATCACAAGTTTTGACAAGTTCTTGGGCATCTTTATAGATGGTGGGCCAATAGAAACCAGAATCAAACACCTTTTTGGCGGTGTAGTTTGAGCTGTGATGTCCCCCAGTGGGTCCATCATGACAGGCTTTGAGAATTTCCATGGCTTCAGTACCATGGACACACCGTCGGATGACTTGATCCGCACATATCTTAAAGAGGTAGGGGTCGTCCCAGAAATAGTGTTTAACGTCTTTGAAGAATTTTTTCTTCTGTTGGGACGACATCCCTTTCACAATGAAATTACCCGCATGGTAGTTTGCAAAATCTGCAAACCATGGGGTAGAGGTATCATCCCTGGTAGATATTAGATTGAGAGTCTCCAGAGGAAAAGTTTCATTAATTTCTTTTCTCTCGAGAATATCCTGATGAGGATTCTCTAACCGGGATAAGTGATCAGCAGCAAGGTTCTCTGCTCCTTTTTTGTCTTGTATGAGTATATCGAATTCCTGAAGGAGCAGGACCCAACGGAGCAGTCTTGGCTTTGCATCCTGTTTAGTGAACAGGTATTTCAAAGCCGAGTGGTCCGTGTACACCACACATTTGGTTAGGATTAAGTAAGACCTAAATTTCTCAAAGGCATATACCACAGCTAATAATTCTTTTTCTGTGGTGGTATAATGTACTTGAGCTTCACTCATGGTCTTACTTGCGTAGTGTATTGGCTGAAAATGTTTGGATTTGCGTTGCCCCAGAACTGCACCAATAGCGAAATCGCTAGCATCGCACATAAGTTCGAAGGGTAAGTCCCAGTCGGGGGCAACAAGGATTGGTGCCTCGGTAAGCTTTTTCTTTAAAGTAGAAAAAGCTTCGATGCACTCGGGGGAAAAGATAAAAGGAGCATCCTTTTCAAGAAGATGAGTCATGGGCCGGGCTATTTTGGAGAAATCCTGAATGAATCTCCGATAGAACCCGGCATGGCCAAGAAAACTCCTGATTCCTTTAACAGTGGTGGGATGAGGCAGTTTAGCTATAACATCAATTTTGGCCTTATCGACCTCAATCCCACTTTTTGAAATTTTATGGCCGAGGACAATGCCCTCCTTAACCATAAAATGGCTCTTCTCCCAGTTTAGACAAAGATTAGTGTCTTCACAACGTTGAAGCATCTTTTCTAAATGGGAGAGGCATGAGTCGAAAGAATTCCCAATGACTGAGAAGTCATCCATGAATACCTCCATAGTTTTCCCGATCATGTCGTGGAAAATAGCCATCATGCACCTCTGAAAGGTGCCCGGAGCATTGCATAACCCAAAAGGCATGCGACGATAGGCAAATGTTCCGTAAGGGCATGTGAAGGTAGTCTTATCTTGATCCTGTGGATCAATGGGAATTTGGAAGTAACCCGAGAAGCCGTCGAGGAAGCAATAATACTCATTCCCCGCTAGTCTCTCGAGCATCTGATCCATAAAGGGCAGAGGGAAATGGTCTTTGCGGGTGGCTTCGTTAAGCTTTCTGTAATCGATACATACTCGCCACCCTGTAACCAAACGAGTTGGTATCAACTCGTTATCCTCATTTGTGACAACCGTGATGCCACCCTTTTTTGGAACGCAATGTATTGGGCTAACCCAAGGACTATCTGATATAGGGTAAATCAATCCCGCATCGAGAAGTTTGATAACTTCTTCCTTGATAACTTCGTGGATTTTTGGAATTACCCTTCTTTGATGCTGCACGGTAGGTTTAAAGTCCTCTTCCATTAGGATTTTGTGTGTACAAAAATCCGGGTTAATACCCTTTATGTCTGAAAGTTTCCAAGCAGTTGCTTGCTTGTGGGACTTTAAAACCTTATGCAGCGCGGTTTTCTCCTCATCCTTCAAGTCTTTGGCAATAATGACCGGTAACTTATCGTTACCTTCCAAGAATGCATATTCTAGATGAGGAGGCAGATCCTTAAGTTCGACCTCGGGGAAATCATCAGTTTTCTCAACATTTTTGACTTCCGCGTTATGAAGTTGTGGAGGTAGAACAGGAATGGGAGAAGGATCTTTGTTCAATAACTTCTCGAGGAGAAGTATATCCCTTTCCGGGTCAATCTCTTGGTTATCAATCCCCTCGGGAACTGAATTACTTTTAAGAAAGGCCTCTAATTCCTCAAGGACGAAATCACTTCCCTCAAACGGAGTGAGGGAAGGATAAGAATTAGCGATTATGGGGTGAGAAGAGGGAGTGGGATTGCCACTCGGAGAACTATCAGCGAAACCAAGGATTTCCTGAGCATACTCCTCGGATGCAATGTCAATGACATCAATTCGGTTGACCGATTCAGCATCATAATTCGAGGAGTATCTCGAGGTTTGATCAAGGTTGAACGTTATCGCTTCAGTGCCAACTCGTAACATGATTTCCTCATCGAAAACATCGATTAATGCACGACCCGTCCTTAAGAATCCCCTCCCAAGAATGAGAGGAACTCTTGGATCCGCATCGAAATCAACAACGACAAAGTCTGCCGGAAAATGGAACTTTCCCACTCTTACAAATACGTCCTCGGCAATACCAAGGGGACGTGAAATTGAACGGTCTGCAAGCTCGAGAGTCATGCATGTGGGACTAAGTGCCTGAAGAGAGAGCTTTTTCCAAACTGAGTAGGGCATTAAGTTGATGCTTGCACCAAGATCGGCCAAGGCAAAACAGTCAACCATTCCTGGAAATACACAAGGTATTAGAAATCTTCCAGGATCTCCTAGCTTCGCGGGAAGCTGTTTCAACAGAACTGCAGAGCAGTTCTCGTTGAGTGGAGTTCGTGCCATCTCAAACAGTTTTTCTTTATTGCTCAACAGATTTTTGATTGTCGAAGCGAATTTGGGCATTAAAAGAAGAGCATCCGCGAAGCTAATATCGAAGTGTAGTTCTTGAAAAATCTGAAAAAAATTTTCCATCTGATGATTAGCTTTTTCACTGAGCTTCTGGTCTTGCAATCGTGAGGGATATGGAATTGTTGGTTTTGGGTTGGCTTTTGGATTTTCAACAGGACCTTCGGTAGTTTCAAACACGACTCTTTTAGGAGGAGTCGGGATAACTGGAGGTGGGACGTCGTCGGTACTTCCTTTATCAATAGGAGGTATCGTGTCCGTTGTAACCTCAGCTTCTTTTTCCAGTACCTCAGGAGAAGAGAAAGAGGTAGATGGAGTTTTAGGTCCTTTGTAAGAAGCTCCACTTCTTGTGGTGATCGCCTTAACATCGCCCCTCGGATTAGCGATCGTGTTGCTATGTAAAGTACCTGAGCCCGAGGGTCGATCATTTAAAGATTTCTTTATGTCAAAAATTTGGCTGATCAACAACCTGTTGGTTTCTTCCTGTTCTTTCATGAATTGTTTTAACAATTCATCAGAAGAGTTAGGGTTTGGAACAACAGCTGGTGTTTGAACGAGAGGGGTTTGCCCTCGAGTGTTCTGCTGAAACCCTTGATTTTGGAATTGTCCCTGATTAGGGTTTCCATGAAAGTAGCCAGGATTATAGTTACTCGGTCCCTAATTTCTATTCCCCTGATTTTGAAAGTTTTGGGGATAACCTTGATTAAAGTGACCTTGGTTAGAATAACCTTGGTTACTTCTGTTTGGGTTTTGGGGACGGTTTTGGGTGTTCTGGTTAAAACCAGATGGTACAGAGTAAGTGCTCGGACGCCATGCTGGCTCAGCAGGAGGACGATATGGATTGCCTCCTTGGCTAGAACTACCAGCAATCGCGTTGGTTTCAAATGTGTTATTGTCTGTGGCAGTACAATTATAATAGGCATGTGGTCCACCGCAGGTAACACAAACATCCACTTTCTTCACTTCAGCATGTGAAGGATTCTGTGGGAACGAGACTTTCTTCTGATTGAAGTGAACCAAGGCTTGTATAGCATCCGTGAGTTTATCAATCTTAGCATCGGTGCTGGATTGATTCACGGTAGAAGAAGAAGAAGGATCGACCTGTTTATTACGTATGGTACGAACCTTGGACTTATTTTCAATTATTGCTAAAGCTTCCTTGACAGTACGACTCAAAAAATTCCCTCCTGCTGAGGCATTAAGGGAATCCTGGTCTGCTTGGCTTATTCCGTTATAAAATGTGTCGAGTTGCATCAACTCAGAAAATCCATGGTGGGGGCATTTGCGAAGCAACTCTTTGAATCTATCCCATGCTTCACTGAATGTCTCACCAGGTCTTTGTGAAAACTTGGTGATCTCATTCCTCAGATAGGCAGTTTTGGATGGTGGATAGAATTCATTCACAAATTTCTTAACTAGATCTTCCCATGTTTCTATGGATCGAGGGGGTTGTTTCTCCAGCCAGACTCTGGCTGCTCCCTCGAGAGAAAATGGAAACAGAAGTAGTTTAATAGCCTCCGGCGGGACATTCTTATATTTGATGGTAGATGTAATTTTGTTAAACCATCTTATATGTGAATGAGGATCGTCCCTTTCGAAACCATAGAACTGATTAGAAGTAACCAGATTAAGTAATCCGGTTTTTAATTCGAAATTATCAGATACTATGGCGGGTACAATAATAGCATCTCCATAACCCTCGATGGGTGCCTGGAGAAGCTCTGACATTGGGCGTTCTTCTGCCATGATGACTGCAGGTTTAGGTTCAGTCTGTATTTGAGTTTCAATTTTCGGGGCAGATTGTGTACGTTTTCGAGGAATACTAACAAGCTCGCGATGAGGACTTGTAGACCTAGAAGAACGTGTGTGCATGTACTAAAAACAAAATTTTCAAAACAAGATCGAGGCAAAACCACAGTAAACTTAACCCAATAATCACAGGTAAAATGGCTTCTTTATAAAAGGTACACCACTTACACGGATATTACGTTAAATTTTTTATCTTATGTTTGGGAACTTATTCTGAAGGTTATTTAATTTATTCACAAGAAAATGTTTTTGGGTATATGTGTATGGGTGAAAACTTGGAAAATATTTTTGGAATCGATTCGTTAACCGAAATCGTTCTTTTAAAATCACTCGCAGGCTAGCGGGAGGAAATAAATGGATTCCTCTTCAGTTCGCAATTTAATGTCAGAACTTACCTTATACCAGCTGTATAGGTTGTGATTTTAAAGAAAACGAAGTAATTTAACTTCACGATTTATTTTGTTTGTTATTTAATTTTTTTGGTGTTTTTAACACTTTAGGAAAAGTGTTAGTGAACTTTTCAGTTATGATATTTATTTTCACAAAAATTTACAGACTGATGATATTTGTACAGTGAGTTGATATTCAGAACCACGTATGCTTCCAAATTCGTAGTACGCAGCACACCTCCCCGGCAGCGGCGCCAAAATTTGATCAGTGCTGAACCGTCAGATTATTATTAACAAAGGTTAATAAGTCAAAAACAGCTTAGACTAATGCTCCGTGGAGTACAATGTATCCTCGGGTCGTATTTCCCAACGAGGCGTGAAATCTGTAATAAAACGAAATTTGGGATCGGGTGATTATGAATGGGCAAAGGTGAGTTTGATTTATACTACTGATTTACACAATTTAAACAAATAAGCAAATAAACTTTAAACAGTTACGTAAACAAAACAAACGTATACAAATTAAAACTTACGTCTACGTACGGAAAAAAGGTGAGTTTTAATGCAAATTTAAACTACAGGGGGTAAAATTGAAAATTCTACAAACTTAAACTTAAAAGAAAATTTAATTTAAAAAGAAAATTATTTTTTAGATTATTTTATTATTTAATATTAATTATTTAAATAAAAACTATTTATCTATTTAATTTAAAACTATCTTTAATTTAAACTACAAATAATAAAAACTACAAATTAAACTAAAAACTTGCAAAAATATTTTCTAAAACTTAAATGAACTTGAAGAAAGTATAAAAAATTAAAAATAAATATTTTTGTCTTTTTATGTGTTTTTTATTAATTAATTACTAAGTGTTTTAATTAAACTAAATAAACTATTTTAAATTACTAAAATTACCAAAATGACTTATAAAATTATAAAAAAAAAAATTTATAAAACTAATTAACCATCTTAGGAATCCTAAAAAATTATAAAATTATTCTAAAAATTATATTTAGGCTAATTTACTAATTAATTACTTATTTATTATTTAAGATCTATTTAACTAATTTTAATTAAAGAAAATAGGAAATGAACAGTAACAATTAGGAAATTATTTTTTATAAAGACCCTATGGTCTATAAGACTTTTTAAAAAATATAAAAAGATGTTGTTATTAACTAAAAATTATTAAAACTATTTAATTATTTAATATTATCTAATTACTAATTAAACACGGATTAATTAAAATAATTAGTATTTGAAAAGTAAAAATTATGAAAAAATTACAGCTAGTATATTAAGTGATGACAAGCCTAGGAAAAATAAGCTTGGGTAAACAGCTTATTCAAATAAGCAGTTATAAGCCAAACGGCTTATTTAAGCTTATTTGGCCAAAATGGTGTTAAGTATATTGAGTGAGGAAAGGATGACGGAACTGGTGCCCCAGAGCTTGTGGAAGGGGTGTGGGAACTAAGCATGTATACTAGCCAAGAGGTCTCAAGTTCGAATCCCACACCCAGTTTTTTGGTACAAACATTTTTTTTTTAATTTTCTTTTTACACAACTGTTTAATAAGTAAAAATAAGTAAATTTAAAAAAAACAACTTTTTTATTTCACACAAATAAGCTCTGTAAGAGCTTATTAGCTCATCAGTTGGCTTGATAAGCCAAAAAATGGTTTTTTAATAAGCTAAAAGCTACCAATAAGCTACAATTGATCAAATAAGCTACAAACTACTTATTTATACCTAAAGTAAGCTAAACTAATTTAAATAAGCTAAAGGAATGAGCTTTAAGCTCAAATAAGCACTCCTAATGAGCTGCTCAGCCAAACAGGCCAAAGGCTAATGTGCAGGCCTGATTGGGGTCCACTAGGGGGTTCAGGGATCAAAACTTAGAGTTGAACCCTCAAGTTGAACTGGGAAGCTAAGAAATAAGCTAAGGTTTAGGTCAAGAAGCTCACTGATAAGCTCTTGATGATCTGAGGAAATAAGCTTCTCAATACTGAGTGATCAGTGTTGGGTTTTGGAAACAAGCCACAAGAAAAAGTTAAATAAGCTATGCCAAATAAGCTAAACCTCAAATGGATCCTAAAACTAAGTTTGATTTAAGCTAAATGAACTGAAAATAAGCTGAAATGATTAAAAAGATACCCTATAATAAGCTAAAAAGCTAAATAAGCAAACTTTCTACCCTGCTACTGTCACAACTCGTAATTTCCGGTCATTTTCCAAACCTCGACAATTTACTATTCACAAGTTACTATTCATCATTTACTATTCATCGATCACTATTCATCGTTTTCGAGGTCAATTTGACATTCTGAGAAGCGTTCAGAAATTTTACTATTCACTTGACACTATTCATTTTCGGAAGAAAATCACTATTCACGTGCATTATTCATGTCATCGTAAATTTAGTTTACGAATGTTCAAATTCGCGAACCGTATTGGTTCAGGAGCGAATTCATGCATTATTATCAGAGACATTTCATACGGACTAGAAATAGTCTGCATATCATTATTAGGGCACTTGCATGCTATTCTACTCGTAGGATAACTAAATTAATACTTTTGGTATTATTAACGATTTACGTACGTTTATTTTAAATAAACGCTAATACGCGAACTATAAATGTGTCTAACATGTCCGACACTCCCGACTATGATCCCAATATATTTTTATACTCACTTCTATAATATAAAAATTGTAATATTAATTTACCCGGTATTTTGGAAATTTAACTATTACGTATCGTACGTTTAACTTAATAACGACGGTTTTCACCAAAATTAAACAATAATCACCCTAACTCTCCGTACTTGTACCCGGCATATTTTTACAATTTTTACGACTTTATTACGTCCCGAATAACTTCAATAAAATTTATTTCTAACAAACCCGGTACCCGATTAAACCTAAAACCAACTAATACTACACAATCTTACCATTAACTCACTAAATAATTACCCAACACAAACCCCCTTTTCCCTCCTTTGTGAACCGGCCCCCCCCCCCCTCCTAAGCCATCTAATGAGCTAACTTCACCAACTTAATTTAATGCTCACCAAACATTTGTCTAAGTATAAATTAAACTTTTCATCCATTTTAATCACAAAAATCATTTTTACTAAGGCAAGCAAACTTTTTTCTCTCTTTTCTCTTATGGTGAATTCGAACTAGGGTGTTCAAGGAGCAAGAAGAATAAATTTTACAAGATCTTGGTATAAACTAGTTTATATAATCATCCTTGTTGGAGTTTTGAAATAAAAACTCAAGGATTAGTAGGTTTTTCATCATCTAAACTCTCTAAACCATCAAGTAAGTATACAAACTCATTTTTATGATTTTTACAAGTTATTATTATGTTTATATAATTTTCTTACAAGATCATATACATGCATCAACTTGTACCACTCTATTTTTGTATATATAAACTTTGAAGTCCTAGAAATGGAAACATATGAAACCCTTGTTAGACCTAGTGGATTGATGATGTTTAAGGATCCATGACACCCTAAGAAGGTGTATGGTAGGATTAGATTAGCTTTGTGGTGTTTGAAAGTGGTTTGATGGAGGATGGAACTAGTTTGGAGACTTGAAAATGGTTTTTGAAACAATAAGATTACCTACTGTCCCTATTTTAATTTCGTGGGAAAATCAGTAGATGGTGGCCAAGTTTTGACCAAAGATTTAGAAAATACATTCAAAAACGAAACTTTAGGCGAAAGAATGGACTAAAACAAGCTTATAACGAAGGAGATATGATTTTTGCAAATTTAACGACGAAAACTACTTTTACAAAAACTGCTTGCTGTTAGGCAGATTTCAATGGGTAAAAAGAGGCATTAAACGTAACCTAAAAGAGCCGAGTTGTCAAAAATATACTAGTATATACAAAGACGAATCCGTGGACATAAAGAACGAGGAAAACGAGCTTAAAACGACCGAGTTATACCCATTTTAACATCGTCAAAACTATATATATATGTTTGGTCACAAATAAAAATAATAACTTACGCACTAAATGGTATATTTTTCTAGAAATGATACTAAGGACTATATTCTTAGCAAATGAATACGTATGGCCCAAGAGAATATTTATACGACTTAAACGACGTTATCTTAAGGTTTTCGATACAAGGAATTTAACGCTAACATTTTCATACGAGATAATACGACAAGTTATATACTTCTATATATGGACTATTTTCCTAAGTATGGAAACTATTTTACTATGATGATAACTAGTATTTCCAAATTACGAGTGGTATGGGTATCATGTGCATGTGCATTCATTTCATTACGGCTTGATCTAAATTAGATCGCGATTATTCATTTAGGTTGCGGCTAGTGTTCGCGCCTCATTGTCCCGACTACTTTTACATCATTGTACCATCGTTGTACCATCCTTTCGAGGTGAGTTCTCATAGCTCCGTTTTTAGTACTTATTTGATTTTAAATCCCACGGGGGAGAATACATTGCACAATTATATTATTTTTGTACATGCCCAAGTATTAAATTCCATACATTGCTTAAGTTGGTAGTACTATCACTTCAAGTCCCCTTTATTATCATGGACCGTTAATTATATTGCCAAGCGAGAGTGAGTGGATAGATCTATCGAGGGTGACTCCTCCATTCGTGTTTGGGTTGCTCCATAAGGAAAACGAATGCATTTCATGTCTAATTATAGCACGAGTGCCTGATAAACACTCCTTTGGGGCCAATTTTAGTTCGTCGAGCTTCGGTGCCATGAGCTTAAGAGACAATGTAGCACTTTTGACATTTTAGTACTTTACTTTATACTTGTGGCTTATTGTACATACGATTTAACTTATAAACCTATGATTATTCACCAACTTTATGTTGACCGTTTTCGCAATGTATTTCTCAGGTTATTAAGGTAGCTCATGTTGCATACATTTGGACCTTCATGGAGTCGCGGAGTCGACGCGTCTCACTATATTTTCTGCACTTATGAAACGTTTGATCTTGTTGAACTTATTTTAACTATTTTGGCAAACTCTTTTGGGACCTAAGCTTTGTAAACTCTGAATGATATGATGATCAAACGCTGTATTTTCTAAACGACACTTTAGGTCGTTCAATATAACGGTAAACTATGGTGCTATGACAGTCACTCCCAGGTATTCCATTCCGCTGCCATTCAGGTATTTTGGGGGTGTGACAGATTGGCATCAGAGCTAAGGTTATAGCGAACTAGGATGTATCTTGGACCCTAGACTATAACCACATCATCATAGCATCTCATCTTTTCATCATAGGTGCATATTCACTATACATGTTGTTTTACGCACACACTGTGCAAGTTATTCATACCCATACTCATATATATATATGATTATATTGACCTGGTTCACAAGTGACATGTCTTCAGATACCCACGCTGTTATCCTTTCATCGGATTCCGACATTGAAGATGCCTTGTCATCTTCCACTACCATTATACCACCAGTTACACGTACACCACCATTAGCACTATTGAATTGTCATAAGAGCGAGGTTCTCATTCAGCCTATACATAGAATGCCGTTTGGTAGAGTATTCAGACTTAATTTTAATGGACTTATTTGGATGCTTATTACAAGGGAGATAGCATGTTTTATTTCCTTCACTAGTAGGACGCTTACTACTTAGGTACTACCACCATCGTTGGTTACTAATTACACTATTGGTCGTCCCATAGTGCGTACTTCAGCTTTACCTCTTAGATGTCGCGAAATAGCGCGAAAGAGGGTAGTATCCCATTCACTATTATCACCATTATCTCTTAACTCATCACTGGGATTTCATCGTCATCAATGTTATTCTCATCCTTTAGAATACCACCATTGTCAGTTTCCTTTCCCATTGTCACTTGCCACGAATTAGATAACATCTTGTGGATAATACCAAGATTACGGACTCAACAAGAACATCCGCAGGTTCCTCAAGAATGGTTTAGAACCTACGCTATCTAGAACTTGATCGATGTACAACTACAGACACCACTTCAGGACTATCCCGACCTTATGATGCCGTAAAACCTGATTTCACCTAGAAGGACTACAGGAAGTCTTTAGACTAGACTTATATCCTTACTAGCTTTTACTATTACCCTAGCCACGAGAGGTGTGGCATAGTTCGAAGAAACTTGTAGTATTTTGATTTATGTACAAACGGAATCACAAAGTATTGACTCTACTATAGGGGAATGGTTGTGCCATCTATGATATTGGCCCATATAGACCGAAACCTTCATGTATTATATTCATGTGTTATGAATATGATGATGTTATTACCTATAGATTCTCATGGACTCTTATGATTGATGGAGATAGATTTAAGCAAACCACTCCAAGCATGACGCAAGCCGCTGTTGGACAATTCATTGCCAGGAACGTAACTACCGCCCTCACCAAGGAACTTACTCACGTGGAATTTATGGGTTGTAATCCCTCCTCCTTTAGCGGAAATATTGACACAAAAGAATTTCTCAAATGGTGCGAAGAATTAGAAACAATCTTTCAAAGTGGTGACTGCCGTAAGGAAGACAAAGTTAAGTTCGCCACTTGCACTTTTCAGAAGCATGCCCAGAAATGGTGGACTAAGTATGTCCAGGTAGTAGGAGTTGATGCTGCTTACTCACACTCTTGGGAGAAACTAAAAAGGATGATGAGTTTGAAGTTCTGTGTGAAAAGCGAATTACAAGCAATTGAACAAGAAACACTAAACCTTACCATGGAAGGAGATGATGTTGTCAAGTATACTGCTTATTTTTATGATTTTGATCGACTAGGCTCTGCAATGGATGAACCGGAAAGCAAGAGACTTGAAAGGTACGTCGGAGGACTTTCTCCTGAAATTCGTAGGATGGTCATCGCATGTGAACCCAATACCATGTCTGAAGCTATCCAGATGGCAATCGAAACAAAGGAACTCATAGTTCGCGACAAGACATCGGGAGACAATAATAACAACAAGAGAAAGTGGGACGGTAATCTGGATGCTAATGCTTCTCAACAACCGTTTAAGATACAACAAGTGGTGGAGACCTGTGCTGTGGGGTCAAGCCAAAAGAAAAGGTATGTTGGTAATTTACCCGAGTGCAACAAGTGTCAGTTTCATCACAAAGGATCTTGCCCCTCTCAATGTAAGAACTGCCAAAAGCTTGGACATGAAACCAAGGATTGCAAGGCTCCCACCCTCGCAAAGCATCAGAAACTCTCGGTAACCTGCCGCGAGTGTGGAGTAGTGGGACACTTCAGGAGTGAATGCCCAGAGTTGGGAAGCCAGAATTGGAAGAAGAAGTTTATGTTTTAGTTATGTGAACCATAGGTTGAGCCCTCTAGGGTTGTACTTTCTTTTGGTACTTTCTATAAGTACGTTGATGTAACCTAGTTATATTAAGCACTTTCCTATCTAATGTAATGACTATCTTTTGTTACCTCTGTGATAACCGTAGCCTTTGTTCATTCCATTTTCTATTGCAATGGCGCAATTTTCAATCATTTAGCAACATTATACCATTGTCTTATTAGGGATTTGACCGATTTCGTATTTGACGGATTAATAGATTATTACCAATCCATAGGATTTACCCATGTATCCGATAAACCATTCAACGAGTTTTATTTCAAACTATTTTACTACCTTATGGGGAAATTGTTTTTACCGAATATCTAAAATAAACCGTTTTGTTACCGTGCTATAAACTGATTTTCCGATATTACGCCAAATATTTACTATTATTACGCGAAACAATTTTTATATTACTTTGAAAAGAAATGACTAGAATACCATTCTTCGAAACAAAACGTTGAACACCATCTAAAGCTTTTGAGAAAAATAATATTATTTTGATTAAATCAAGCATCGCATCCTTAGTCCTCAACTATACATAGCCTGATCACCTATGTATACTTCAGGAAAGATTATGCCATGAAGGAAATAGTTACTTTACAAAGTATTGTTAATAACAATCTTCATCCAAAAGCGTTTTAAACAAATAAACTCTTTTATGAATATTTCTTTCTGACAAATTTTCTCTGGATACTTACCCCACCTGTCACACACTTAGTCATTAAGTTAGACATTCCATTGACTTCTTTGGGAGAGACTTCCCATATTAAGTACTAGGAGGATTCCTCAATACAAGAAAAACAATAAAAGGGTTACGAAAACTACTAACCTAGAATAGAAGTATACACCAAGGCAATTTATAGCTCAATAACAGTTCTAAGATGCCACTGGACCATCCGACCCACCATCTCTGACCTAGTTGTCCAATTTATTATTCAAGGGTACTAGTTAGACTGATCTACAGGATCAAACACATTGTGAAGGTACGCTAAGCAACACCATGGGAATAAACCAAGCCTCCTAACCGATACTGTAAAGTGTTTGAGTTAACATGGTCTCATCCATACGCAAACTTCCCTGCAGTGAGTTTACGACAAGAATGATTGATTCGAATTATGGATATCGATATAGATTCCCCTAAAGCATTATGCTCTTTAGAACTTCTGGATAACCTCACCTATACATCGAGAAAGGCATCAGACCCAAGCATATCTCCCCAGCTACATGTGAAGACAGTGCGGAAATTCATCGACATTGTATCAATTGAAACCCTCATATTGCCAACATGATGGCAATTTCAACGATAAACCATCTCAAGACTTAAGTTGGTTGAATACCTAGGCTTGTAGTTTTGCCAGATAACCACCAATAGGTACCGTCCAATATCAGAAACCGAACGTTAGACATCTATGCATTATGCGAACATTGCCTATCCTACTATTTTATCCTTGTTAGTATTTTCACTTTATGTAAAGTCGATTTAAAATTTGTGTTTATACAAATCACATATCTCGTAGAAAATAATTTTTGAATTGCCTATTTTGAACAAATACGATCCTTTTAATCAATATTTAGCTAAACCATTGTACAATGGGAAATATATAAACATCAAACTTTGGTAAACAGTCCTATTCGCAACCTATTTGAAAACCGCGTCACATTTCCTAACTATTGAATTTTGAATCATCAAGAAAGATATTATTTAGTAAACCATTTGCTCCATTTTCTAAATTCGTTTATTCAGAAAAAGATTTCGACCAAAAACTCAAAAATCGCGAGATAAATTTTGAAAACCAATCACCATGCTACATCGCTTATGCATTTAGGGCTTTGTGACTTGACAATAAGGAATATTGGAATATGTGATGAAGGAAACTAGGAGGAACACCATAGAATGATTACAAACGTCATTAATGGAAACCAAGCATAGCAGGCAAAGAATGACACATGTCTTAGCAAGCCATTAGACCAAAACACAAGAAATCAAAGTTTGTTACCCATAGCCTATCCCCTTTATATGACGCTGAGTTCGAAAGACGTAACGTGGAGGAATTAGTCACAAGATTTATTGTACCTATTCCAATTGTTCCTGATGAAGGTGATCGAATCACCTCAGACTTCTAACAATCATTCTAAGATTTCCTTCGGAACCTCATTAAGAGGTGAGCACCGCCTATCATCCACAGACCGATGGTCAGAGTGAGAGGACTATTCAGACACTTGAAGACATGCTTAGAGCATGTGTGATTGACTTCGGAAATGGTTGGGCTAACCATTTGCCGTTAATCGAATTTTCCTATAACAACCGTTACCATTCGAGGCACTTTATGGTCGTAAGTGTAGATCTCCAATTTGTTGGGCCGAAGTCGGTGAAGTACAATGTACTGGCCCGGAGATGGTACAAGAAACAACAGAAAAGAGAATTCAGATTCGAGAGAGACTCGAAACTGCTAGAAGTCGACAGAAGAGCTGCGCAGATGTTCGACGCAAACCATTGGAATTTCAGGTCGGGGACAAAGTTATGTTGAAAGTCTCGTCTTGGAAAGGCGTGATACGATTTAGAAAACGCGGGAAATTGAACCCGAGATACTTTGGGCCATTCAAGATCCTGGAGAGGATTGGTCCGGTTGCTTACAAGCTTGAACTTCCATCAGAACTTAGCAATGTACACAACACGTTTCATGTTTCGAACCTCAAGAAATGTCTTTCGGACGAGTCTGCCATTATACCATTAGAAGAAATACAACTTGATGACAAGCTTAACTTTGTGGAAGAACCAGATTACAAGCAACGAGAAACTGGCAGAAGTCAGGTTGGTACATGACGCACATCATACGGATTGGGTATCCGTGAAAGAACGAACTAAATTGAAAGCTTTGCCTTGGAGAGGCATGATACGATTTTAGTAACACGGGGGATTTAACCTCTAGTATATTGGATCATTTCAGATTCATGATAGAATCGACCAACTGACATATAAAATTGGAGTTCTGACATAGTTCAGCAACATATATTACCCATATTACATTATAAACCTGAAGAAGCACTGATCATCTATTGACGAACCGAACTCGGAAAAAGCCAAACTCACTATTCCAGTAGGCATTCATGAAATAACCAGAAATTTCCTACAAGTCAAGAATCAATTACAAATTCTATAAGTTTTAAACCATTAAAACTTCAAGATTGGTAGCCAGATCATGTCGAAAGTTCTGCCTAGGAAAGGCATGATATCATTCAGAAAGCTGGGAAAGTTAAACCCGATATACACTGGACCACGTAATATTTCAGACAAAGAAGGCCTGGTGGCCGTCAGACTTGAGCCTTGTTAGAGAACAACCGGATTACCCAACTATGTTTCACCTATTCAAATCCAGGAAATGACTTTCAGATTAGTCACTCATAATCCCATTTGGAAAGGAATCCAACCCAAAGATAAACGTAAACTTGGTAAGAGAACCAGTGGAAAGCATGGACCGTGAGGTCGAACGGTTGAAGCAAAGTCGAATTCCTATCGTGAAAGTTCGCTAGAATTCTTGAAAAGGACCCGAATTTACTTGAGAACGGGAGGACCAAACGCAACTTAAGTATCCACGTCTTTTTACTAAATATACTTCAGAGACCAACCAAAACTGAACTTCGGGACGAAGTTCCTGTTAGAGGGGAAGACTGTCACAACTCGTAATTTCCGGTCATTTTCCAAACCTCGACAATTTACTATTCACAAGTTACTATTCATCATTTACTATTCATCGATCACTATTCATCGTTTTCGAGGTCAATTTGACATTCTGAGAAGCGTTCAGAAATTTTACTATTCACTTGACACTATTCATTTTCGGAAGAAAATCACTATTCACGTGCATTATTCATGTCATCGTAAATTTAGTTTACGAATGTTCAAATTCGCGAACCGTATTGGTTCAGGAGCGAATTCATGCATTATTATCAGGGACATTTCATACGGACTAGAAATAGTCTGCATATCATTATTAGGGCACTTGCATGCTATTCCACTCGTAGGATAACTAAATTAATACTTTTGGTATTATTAACGATTTACGTACGTTTATTTTAAATAAACGCTAATACGCGAACTATAAATGTGTCTAACATGTCCGACACTCCCGACTATGATCCCAATATATTTTTATACTCACTTCTATAATATAAAAATTGTAATATTAATTTACCCGGTATTTTGGAAATTTAACTATTACGTATCGTACGTTTAACTTAATAACGACGGTTTTCACCAAAATTAAACAATAATCACTCTAACTCTCCGTACTTGTACCCGGCATATTTTTACAATTTTTACGACTTTATTACGTCCCGAATAACTTCAATAAAATTTATTTCTAACAAACCCGGTACCCGATTAAACCTAAAACCAACTAATACTACACAATCTTACCATTAACTCACTAAATAATTACCCAACACAAACCCCCTTTTCCCTCCTTTGTGAACCGGCCCCCCCCCCCCCTCCTAAGCCATCTAATGAGCTAACTTCACCAACTTAATTTAATGCTCACCAAACATTTGTCTAAGTATAAATTAAACTTTTCATCCATTTTAATCACAAAAATCATTTTTACTAAGGCAAGCAAACTTTTTTCTCTCTTTTCTCTTATGGTGAATTCGAACTAGGGTGTTCAAGGAGCAAGAAGAATAAATTTTACAAGATCTTGGTATAAACTAGTTTATATAATCATCCTTGTTGGAGTTTTGAAATAAAAACTCAAGGATTAGTAGGTTTTTCATCATCTAAACTCTCTAAACCATCAAGTAAGTATACAAACTCATTTTTATGATTTTTACAAGTTATTATTATGTTTATATAATTTTCTTACAAGATCATATACATGCATCAACTTGTACCACTCTATTTTTGTATATATAAACTTTGAAGTCCTAGAAATGGAAACATATGAAACCCTTGTTAGACCTAGTGGATTGATGATGTTTAAGGATCCATGACACCCTAAGAAGGTGTATGGTAGGATTAGATTAGCTTTGTGGTGTTTGAAAGTGGTTTGATGGAGGATGGAACTAGTTTGGAGACTTGAAAATGGTTTTTGAAACAATAAGATTACCTACTGTCCCTATTTTAATTTCGTGGGAAAATCAGTAGATGGTGGCCAAGTTTTGACCAAAGATTTAGAAAATACATTCAAAAACGAAACTTTAGGCGAAAGAATGGACTAAAACAAGCTTATAACGAAGGAGATATGATTTTTGCAAATTTAACGACGAAAACTACTTTTACAAAAACTGCTTGCTGTTAGGCAGATTTCAATGGGTAAAAAGAGGCATTAAACGTAACCTAAAAGAGCCGAGTTGTCAAAAATATACTAGTATATACAAAGACGAATCCGTGGACATAAAGAACGAGGAAAACGAGCTTAAAACGACCGAGTTATACCCATTTTAACATCGTCAAAACTATATATATATGTTTGGTCACAAATAAAAATAATAACTTACGCACTAAATGGTATATTTTTCTAGAAATGATACTAAGGACTATATTCTTAGCAAATGAATACGTATGGCCCAAGAGAATATTTATACGACTTAAACGACGTTATCTTAAGGTTTTCGATACAAGGAATTTAACGCTAACATTTTCATACGAGATAATACGACAAGTTATATACTTCTATATATGGACTATTTTCCTAAGTATGGAAACTATTTTACTATGATGATAACTAGTATTTCCAAATTACGAGTGGTATGGGTATCATGTGCATGTGCATTCATTTCATTACGGCTTGATCTAAATTAGATCGCGATTATTCATTTAGGTTGCGGCTAGTGTTCGCGCCTCATTGTCCCGACTACTTTTACATCATTGTACCATCGTTGTACCATCCTTTCGAGGTGAGTTCTCATAGCTCCGTTTTTAGTACTTATTTGATTTTAAATCCCACGGGGGAGAATACATTGCACAATTATATTATTTTTGTACATGCCCAAGTATTAAATTCCATACATTGCTTAAGTTGGTAGTACTATCACTTCAAGTCCCCTTTATTATCATGGACCGTTAATTATATTGCCAAGCGAGAGTGAGTGGATAGATCTATCGAGGGTGACTCCTCCATTCGTGTTTGGGTTGCTCCATAAGGAAAACGAATGCATTTCATGTCTAATTATAGCACGAGTGCCTGATAAACACTCCTTTGGGGCCAATTTTAGTTCGTCGAGCTTCGGTGCCATGAGCTTAAGAGACAATGTAGCACTTTTGACATTTTAGTACTTTACTTTATACTTGTGGCTTATTGTACATACGATTTAACTTATAAACCTATGATTATTCACCAACTTTATGTTGACCGTTTTCGCAATGTATTTCTCAGGTTATTAAGGTAGCTCATGTTGCATACATTTGGACCTTCATGGAGTCGCGGAGTCGACGCGTCTCACTATATTTTCTGCACTTATGAAACGTTTGATCTTGTTGAACTTATTTTAACTATTTTGGCAAACTCTTTTGGGACCTAAGCTTTGTAAACTCTGAATGATATGATGATCAAACGCTGTATTTTCTAAACGACACTTTAGGTCGTTCAATATAACGGTAAACTATGGTGCTATGACAGTCACTCCCAGGTATTCCATTCCGCTGCCATTCAGGTATTTTGGGGGTGTGACAGCTACAACCAAACAGGCCTAAAGGGAACTCTTGGTGACCTTGTGGGGCCCACAGGAGTGAACTAGGGTTTGAATGGAAGCTAGCTCCAATAAGCTGAGCTATTGGGCTTTTCAAAAAGTCCAAGCTTGGCTTATGGGGTCCACTGAAGAGCTTGTTAGAAGCTTGTAAAAATCCTAGAATACACTGAGTGATCAGTATGCTCAGCAAGGAAAGACAAATTAAAAGCTCTGAGCAGACCTAATGAATAGGCTTGAAAATGAAAATTATGCTTTGGAAACTTGAGTTGGGTGGTTAAGCTTCCCAATAAGCCAATAAGCAATGCTTATGGCTTATTGATGAGCTGTGGATGGTCTAGTGAAATAGAGTCCAAAGACTGAGTGCTCAGACCATGTAGTGATTTAGGCCAACTTAAAAGCTTAAATAAGCTAAGAGTAAATAAGCTGAGATCCAATATAAGCACAAATCTAATAAGCTAACCTACCAAGCTTTCCAAAAAGCTATTTGGGGTGTCCTAGGGTCCACTAATGAACATTGTGTGAGCTTATGAAAGTGAGTGTATAAGCCTGGTACAGGGGAGATAAAATCTCACCCAGGCAACTTTAAGCTTAAAATTCAATAAGCAAACAAGTTTGAAATCCCAATTTTCTTTTTGTTCCAAGTTCACTGGCTACAAAATAACTTAGAACTGCAAGAACTTTATATTTCCAAACTTTATTAAACCCTATGAAAGTGCACAAAACTCTGACCAAATCTGAGTCTATAACTATTTGACTTTTTTAATGCACACTTACTTTGACTAATCTGAAATTTGTCTACCTAAATCTTATCCTAATAAATGAATTGAGCTATTTTATGCATTAATAAACCTAAACATACTCTATTCTTAACAGATTCCAAGATTACAGACCCTAAAACACAACATATACACACAGATTTGAGATTTTATGCAAGGTTTGACTTTTAGCTATGTTCCTACTTATTTTATGACCAAAATGACTTAAGTTATCCTAATTCAAACTAAGTGAGCAAAGAACAAAGTAAATGAACAACAAGAACACCACAGATCAAGCAGATCCAAACACCCCTTAACAGACAATTGAACTTGATTTTTCAAAGCATTTGGTTGAATTAGACCTTCAAACTGCTTTCAAACTTGATACTTTCATATTATAAGTTTATATGAGCACAAATGAACATTCATACAAGCATGAAACACAGAAGTTACAATAAACCTATTGTGACTGTGAAAAGAAATTTTTAGCAGCTATCAATTTAAATGCACAAGCTATTTATATTAAATTAGATTATGACTAAATATTAGTAATTAAGCAATAAAATTTTAAAGTTAAGCTATAATAATCAGTATACAGTAAAATAGAAAGTAAGAAATTTGCTCACAATTTTTGCATTCCAAGCTAGAACTGAGAACAAGGAACAAGGACCCAATTTTCTTTCCTATAAGCTTTCCACAAAGCTTCTAATACCAAAGGCCATCCAGAATCAGCCCTGCTCCAGCCCTGATCATCTTTGCACACTTATTTTTTATTTATTTTCTATTTTTCTTGATTTTTCTTATTTTTTTTTTCTTTTTCAAGTTGTACTGGTATTTGAGGTTTCTAATAGCTCTAATAAGCTATGTCATGAACTTATGTGAATTAAAAGATCCAAAACAACAACAAATAACAACTATTAAGCTAATAAAGTTTTTTTTTTTTTTTTTTTGAATTTAAAGTAAAGGATAATAAACTGAAATTGAACATAAGCTTGTATTTAAACTTGAATAAAGTTTTCTTACAACATAACAACAATAATAAAATGCTTAAAAGCTTTAATTGAAACTGAAAGACTAAGTTACAAACTATACGACTTGTATTAAAATTAAACTAAAAACTAACTAAACTTCCTCAGCCTCTTGCTCCTTTTATAGCCCTCAAACTTGTTCCAGGTGTCCTCATGAGCATTTCCCACCATGTGTTAGCCCCTGTATGTGTCCAATTGATGGTGACTGTTTAAACCTACTTTTGGCGCCAAAAGTAGTAGGGGTTGAATTGGACTGATCCAAGGCAATTAATGCCTCTTGTATTGTTGTGGAGGATATAGGGAACATTTTGGGATGTAGGGGTGAGTTGAGGGTGATTGATGTGATGGTTGCAGGTTGTGGGTGTGGTGGAGATGGTGGGGGTAGTACGTGGCTTCTCCTAGGGTTAACTTTAGGAGTGGGTTTTGTTGTGGAGGTGACAGAGGGGGGGTTGAGGTGGAAAGTGGGTTGCAAGTGGTAGTATGGCATGGTGGATGGTGGTGAAGCAGGACGAAGGTTGAAGAAGGGTGGGGGTGGTCAAACGGTCAAAGACCGTTTTATTAAATAAAGGGTGAGTTGGGCCTTGTGTAGTGGGCTTTTGTAATATGGCTTGGACCAGGCTTTGTTTTTTTTTTTTTTTATTTCTGGATTTGGAATATGGACTTTGGTAATATTTGGTTTTGTAATATTTTTAATATGGCTTGGACCAGGCTTTTGTAGTTGGGCCTTGTCTTGGATCATTTGGTTTTGTAATATTTTTAAGCCCAAGGACTTGTTTTGTAAAATCTGAATTCCAGGGACCAAACTTGTAATTTTCCAAAGTATATTAAAAAGGGCCTTTCTTGCCATGTTTAAATATTTTAAGGATTTTTTTAATATTTTTCCAAATTAAAAATTAACCGGGGACCATTTTTGCCAATTTCCAAAGTATAGGGACTTGTTTTGTAATTTCTTTGAATTTATCATCTAGGGGTAAAATTTGTCAATTTATGAATTACCAAGGACCCTTTGATGATAAAATTCCATTTTTGAATACTGAGGGGTATTTTCTGTCAATTTTGAAACTGCAGGAACCTGTTTTGCCAATTTTACATTTTTGAACTTTCAAGGGTAAAATTTGTCATTTCTTGATTCCTGGGGATTATTATTGACTTTTCTTAAAAAATAAATCATCCAGGGACCATTTCATGAAAGTTTAGGGACTGATTTTGACAATTTGATAAACTTTGGCGGTTTTTCCCTGTTTTTAGTTCTTTTATGTTTGAAACATATAAAAACACCTTCTAAGGATATTTGTATTATTTTGTGGTGTTTCTGAGTGTTTTTACATGTTTTTGTTGTTTAGATTTGACAGAAATGATGAGTTTTTATGAACTCATCAAACATACATTTCTTCATTAATGACTCCGTTTAGAAATGCACTTTTGACGTCCATTTGAAAGAGTTTAAAATTGTGTTCACCTGCATATGCAAGTAAGATTCTAATTGACTCTAGCCTAGCAACCGGAGCAAAAGTGTCATCGTAGTCAATGCCTTCTTGTTGGTTATATCCTTGTGCAACTAGCCTAGCTTTGTTTCTAGACACAATTCCATTTTCATCCATTTTATTTCGAAAGACCCATTTTGTTCCAATTATAGTTTGACTCTTTGGTTGAGGAACTAATGTCCATACATCATTCCTAACAAATTGGTTTAACTCTTCTTGCATTGCAATTACCCAAGACTCATCTTTAATGGCTACATTAATGTTTTTAGGTTCAATGGTTGACACGAAACAAAAGTAGTTGCTTTCATTTTGAACTTTTGACCTTAGTGTTCTTTTGTTAATGTTGCCTATGACACCATCTAATGGATGACTTTTAGATTCTTTGACATTGACAAGTTCTTTGTTTAATAGTTCATCTTCCTTGTCATTACCTAAAATCTCTTGACTTTCTATTACTTGGCTTTCAACTAAGTCATCATCTACCAAACGTGATGTCTTAGAGGGAAGTGGACTCTCGTCAAATGTTACGTTCAACGATCCTCGACTCTTAAGGTTTCTTTGTTCAAAACAATGTAAGCTTTACTATTTTGAAAGAAATACTCCTTCATAAGACTTTGGGTCAAATTTGGTGAGATACTCCTTGGTGTTAAGAATGAAACATTTACTCCCAAACACTCTAAAGTATCCTAATGTAGGCTTTTTACCTTTGTATAGTTCATAAGGAGTTTTATTCAAAAATGGTCTAATTAAGACTCGATTTAAAATGTACGTTGATCTGTCAACGGCATTACACCAAAACTTTTGTGGAATGTTTTGTTCATTAAGCATTGTTCTACTCATCTCTTGCAATGTCCGGTTTTTACGTTCTACTACACCATTAGATTGAGGAGTACGTGGAGCCGAAAAGTTATGAGTAATACCATTAATATCACAAAAGTTTCCAAATTGAAATTCATTATCAAATTCACGACCGTGATCCGTTCTAATAGACACAATATTAGACCCTACTTGATTTTGAATTTTCTTACTTAGAATCTCAAATTTATCAAAAGCTTCATTTTTACTTTTCAAAAATTTTGTCCAAGTATATCTTGAGTAATCATCAACTATAACCAAAGTGTAGAAGTTACCTCCATAACTTTGTATAGCGGATGCACCAAATAAATCCATATGCAAAAGTTCTAGACACCTAGATGTAGAAACCAAGTTTTTAGCCTTATGGCTACTATGGACTTGTTTACTGACTTTGCAAGCATCACAAAAGTGTTGGTCATATTTCAACTTAGGTAGGTTTCAAACTAAGTCTTTGGAAGAGAGGTTTTGGATTAGTCTCATGTTAGCGTGTCCTAAACGTCTATGCCATAAAGTTGAAGATTCATCTAATGAGGTAAGACAAAGTTTGTCTCTAGATGTTGGATCCATCTTCATGACGTATACGTTGTTCTTAAGGACACCTTTGGCTATGGTTATACTGTCACACCCCCAAAAATCGGGTCCAGCGGAAGCATACGTGTAGCTGGGGTGTAACTCAATTAGTATTACAACACAAGTTCAAAAATGGTTTTCACTTCAATCATTTAGAATAAAATAGTTAAGTTAAAAATATTGTATTTACATCGTTAAAGGTAGTGCGGAAGTAGGCCCTTAAAATAGTTTAAAACGGTCCCCATATAACTAATCAGAGTCTTCTATGACCATGCCATGCCCTGCCAAAACCTCCAGTAGCGTGCCATAGGTTAAAACCTGAAAATACATGCTAAAGTGTCAACACGAGGTTGGTGAGTTCATAGAGTTTGTTTAACAAATAAAGTATATAGAAAAATGATCACACAGCAAAGGCATCGTAAATCCACTCAGTTGCAAGTCCCGCCATAAGAGACTTGCAACCTGTGTGTTTACAACCCACTGCTAAAATAGTTTATGTTTAGTAGTCAAGTACACGTGGTCAATATAGTTCACAATAAGGGCACATAGTATAAAATAAGTCAAGGCCGCTCCGAACAAGGGAGACTTGAAGTCACTCCGCCACCTAGGCAAAGAATTATTAGTCACTCCGCCGACTTGGCGAAGAATTATTAGTCACTCCACCATGGCGAGAATTATTAAGGATGCTCTGAACAGGAGAGACTTTATAGTGTTGCTCCGAACATGGGAGACTTGAAGTCACTCCGCCACCTAGGCAAAGAATTATTAGTCACTCCACCGACTTGGTGAAGAATTATTAAGGATGCTCTGAACAGGAGAGACTTAGCACGCTCCACCAATAAGGCGAGACTTTAGGTCAAGAACGCTCCACCAAAAATGGCGAGACTTTAGGTCATAGCACGTACAATACATTAAGTTCAAAAGTTCAAGTCAAGTTCAAAAGTTCAAAACAAATTATAAGGTCAAGTAGTAATTTATGTAAAAACGAGCATGTATTCTCCCCCAAAAAGTTAACAAAACAATTTAAAAGAGTAGGGGCTATGACTCACCTGGTACGATAGTTACGAAGACAAAAGTGGTTACACAGAAATGAGGTTCGATCTCTAACCGCGACCTATAATGAACGAATGATACGATCTACTTAAATTATGAGAGGATGCGATGAATGTACATGCACATGAAGCCTATACCACTCGTAGTTTGAAAATAATCGTTGGCGTTGATTTATAGTGTTTCCATAACTTAAGAGAATATGTGCTATTAGAAGTTGTCAAATATATATATAGTTCGCCTAGTTTCAAAAGTGTATATCTTGGTCGTTTTAAGCTCGTTTTCTATGTTCTTTACATTCCCGGAATCGTGGGACAACATACTAACATATTTTTGATAAGTCGGGATGGCTAAATCAAGTTTTATGCCCAAAACAGCCCGTGACAACTGTTCATCAGCAAGCAGTTTTTCAGAAAACTAGTTTTCGTCGTTAAATTCGGAAAATCATATCTCCTTCGTTATTAACTCGTTTTAATCCGTTCTTTCGCCCACGGCTTCGTTTTTGAAAGTATTTTCTAAATCTTTGGTCAAAAATTACCCATCATCTACTGATTTTCCCACGTTTTAAAAATAGCAACAGTAGGTATATCTATTGTTTCAAAAATCATTTTCCTAGTTTCAAACTTGTTTCAACTTCAACCAAATCACTTTCAATCACCACAAATCTAGTCTAATATTACCATACACCTTCTTAGGGTGTCATGGGTTCCTAAACATCATAAATCAAGTGGATCTAACAAGGATCTAACAATAATCTATTTCTAGAGTTCAAAAGTTAGATATATATATATATAAATGAGTGGTATATACTAACATATGCATGTAGATCTTGAATGGAAATCATATGATCATAAAAATAACATGAAGAAATTATGAACAAGAGTTTGACAACTTACAAAGAAAGATTATAGAGCTTGGATGAGTAAAACCTAAGAAACCTTGAGTTTTTATTACAAAACTCAAACAAGGACAACAAAAGGAACTAGATTAACACTTGATCTTGGAAAAATGATGGATCCTCCTTGTTCTTCTTGTGTTGGCCGATCAACACCCCAAAGAGAGAAAAAGAAAGAGTTTCTAGTTTGTTTTGGTGAAAAATGTGAAGAAATGTGGTGAAGAGTAGTATATATATGGTCTAGGATAAATGTATTAAGACAAAGGGGCAAGATCCATAAAACATGGAAGAAAATGAGTAAAACAAGGGTTGTATTTTGTGGCTCATTAATGTTCTTGTCTAGGTGCAAGTATTGGTGGGTTTGGTGTATACATTAGGTGTTATCGGGTACCGAGTTAACTAAAAATAAATCATGACGCGATGAAATAAAATATGACGAAGTTGTAAAAGTTGAAAAATATTATTCCTGATGATAATCGGGTGTTAAAATAATTATCGGGTTCAAATATCGCGAATCGACGGAGTAATAAGCTCCGACCGTAAAATATAGTATTTGATTTCAAAACACCGGGTAAATTAATAATAAAATTTTTATATTATTATAATGAGTATAAAAATGTGTTAGGACCATAGTTGGGATTGTCGGATCAATTATTCAAAATAATAGCTCATAAGATAACGTTTATTAGGTTGATAATCGTACGTGTACAGAAATGACGCAACTCACATATAAATGACAAATTTTCTCCAGAGGTAAATAGTGTTTTATGAATAGTAAAATTTTTGAACGCTTCTCCGAATCACAAACTGACTCTGAAAAAGATGAATAGTAAAATGATGAATAGTGATCGATGAATAGTAACCGATGAATAGTAAATGTGAAAGTTCGGGAAAAGACCAAAATTTACGAGTTGTGACATATACCATCTTTAAGTATTTTACTTCCGTTTTCACTAAAAAGGACATTATACTTATTACAACAAAGTTGACTAATACTAAGGAGATTAAAACCTAAGTTATCAACATGAGCTGCATTATCTATAAAAAGGGAGTCATGAGAGATTGTACCTTTTCCGATGATTTTGCTTTTAGCTTTACTACCAAACGTAACATTACCTCCGTCACATTTGTGATAAGTAGTGAAGAGGCTTTTGTTACCCGTCATGTGCCTTGAACAACCGCTATCTTTAATCCATTCATCCGGTTCCAAAAAAACTTTGAGGCACACCTCATTTGAGTTGTGAGCCATGAGAGCAATATTATCATTCTTTGGCTCATCGTCATCTCCTTCATAGTCACTCCAAGCACCACCCACAAAAGCTTGTTGAGGTTTGCTCTTGGGTGGTTTTGGACATTCTCCTACAAGATGACTTGTGTCTCCACACCTATAGTATTTTCTTTCAACCTTTCCTTTCCTATCATCACGATTGTAGGACCTTAGAAATATCAACTTTAACACAAATATAAGCACTAGAAGAAGGAAAGATGGTGACTTGATGTAAGATATATGGCGTTAAGATTAAAGAGAGAATATAAAGATGAAGAGAGCTTTTATTAATAAACACACACACTTACACACACAAGCACACCTTACAAATGAGCCTTGGTGTGCCTTTTATACTTCCATCACATGAGATGGATGGGCTTACAATGGGCCCTTAATGGGTTAAGCCTTTAAGGCTTTACATTAAATACTTGGACTAGCACTATGACTAACTATTAAACATTAACCTATTACAATACTTATCGACTCAATAATGATCGTCACTTTTAATGCTAACAATCTCCCCCTAAGGGACGATCATTGAGATCTCCCTTTGATTACATAAATGATCAACACTTCTAATGCTAACAATCTCCCCCTAAGGGTGATCATTGAGATCTCTCTATTGTGACTTTGATCTTTGATCTTTGAAGCTTGTTCTCTTGAACTTTGAGTCCTTGTGTAATAGTTTTGCTAGTTTCTTTGTTCCAATCATGCTTTGTGATCTTTCTTACCTTTGATCAATATCTTTACTCTGTTGTCTTTACGTCTTTTCCAACATGCTCATACTTTGTTTGGCTTTGAATCTTTATGAAGTTCTCTTCTCTTTGACTTTAATCTTTGTTTCTTTAGTTTGAAGATTCTTTGACTTTGACTTAGAAACGTTCTGAACTTTGCTTTGCTTTGATCTTTGAAGAGAGCTTTGCAGGGTATGAGCATGTGGATTTTTGAGTGATGGTAACGGTCTTTCTCCAAGGAACATTCATGAGTACCTGCATAAAACAGTTAGCAATAAAGTATCTGGTACTTACAGGTTCGGAATTAGAGATCGTCAACAGCATAGTGTGAAGACTCCTTCTAACCCTTACCAAGGCCGTTCCTGAATCAGATACCCCTGAGAGGGCTTACAAGATCCACCGAAGTACATCAATGATTCAGGTGAGTTGCTGGAGATCACCCCACAACTGTAGACCGTTTTGGAACATAGTAATCATCATGATAGATAAGGAAAGATCAATAGATCTCATAAAGACTCTTACAACTTGTGTCCTTTTTGGCGAACACAAGTGTATTCATAGGAAGTGTATCCTAAGAGATCTTTTGATGAATCTCATGGCTCTAGACTCGATAAGTGCATATTTTGGTTTCCTATGCGGAGACTAGGGAGGGGTCTCCTGCTTCAATATCAACCATCTCTAAGAGATAAGTCGATAGATTACACTGGTTCCCCGTGAGAATGAAACAAGTCCTTTTAAGAGAACTTGAGTGGCTAGAAGGTTTAGTGCAGTGCGTCACTGGGTCCATGACGTCTTGTCTTCAATACCGGTGTCACCTTTGTAACAACCAATAGCATATGAGTTGAACCCGGTGTCTGCCCTAAGGTTGAACATATGGAGGGCTATTTCTTTTCACCCCTTCATTTGCTTTTCTTTTTAATTCTTCAACCCCTTCTTTCTCCTTTCTCATTTTCTCGTTTTTTCAATCATACCTAAGGACTTCTAATTCTAATCTATTGGAATTGTCCTTGGGTAGATCCCTCCGGCTCTGGCGGATCACCGGCCTGGTCATATCCACAGAAAGTTTCTCGAAACGGTACATTTCTACTAAGACAAATCCTTTTCGAGACACGCTTACGTGGCTAGGTAAAGAGTTCCATTGTCAGCTTTTAGGTGACAACTAGCTCTAGTAACTAACTTGATGTTATTACCCGTCGAGGATAAGTCTTTTCGATTACTAACTTTTGTTGTTTCGTCAATTCTTGGGTCAATTCTGAGTCGAGCTCTTTTGAGATTCAAGACAATCACATTTTAATCACGTCTTCTCCCCCTCAAAAATAGCATATCCATGGTATTTTTGATACCAATTGATTAAAACCTTTTCTTTTTGGATAGCTCATGGGAGAAACGGATGTTTGTTAATTCCGAATTCGTTTCCTTTAAGCATGAACTTTTTGGAACCACTTTATATTACTCCCCCTCAAAAATAGAACATTTTGATTAAATTTAAGCTTTTAAGGATTGAGGGAGTAATATCTTGAGCTAAAAAATTTTGAAAACCTTTTGAAACATTTTTCAACATTTTGCTCAAAAAAAAATAAATAAAAAAATAAGAAGACTTTGATAAGCATTTGGTGAGAAGTCTTCTTATCTTTTAGGATTGTCGCACAGAAATGTACAACAGGGTCCTTTCTTTGAAAATCGCGGGTTATACACTGTTATGTGTGCATAAGCCATAATGTTTTTAGGATAAGTGCTCAAAAGATATTTAAAACCTTTGAATGATTAAGCACTTTCCTTTCTTTGAAGAACGAGTCCTTAGCTGAAATACTAAGAAGTCATGAATTTAAGCCCGGGTTTCGTACTGAAGTATACGAAAGCCATTATGAATTTGGATTAGACAACAACTTTTGGAACCCATTTAAGCACGGCGCCAATTGGGTTACCATATTTTGAAATCCATTTGTAAGTTGTGTCAATCCGAGACAAAGAAGTTGAATTCCAACGAGGACTGAAAACCGGTGTTTCATTTTGAAATAAAGCTCGTGGAATCAACGGTGATTTAAAACTTTTTTGCTTGTGAAACTTGTTTGAGAAACTCGGTGTTTCTCTTAGAGTTTTAAAACATGAAGAAGAAGTTCTCCATCCATTGTTGAAACTCGGCGTTTCATTTCGAAAATTCGTTTTTGAGATGAATGGAAACCTTCCAGAATTAGGATTTTTCCAAGCATAGCCATTCTTTTGTTGTAGCGGAAGCATTTCAGAGTATGAATATTTCAAATGTTTTGAACGGCTTTGCTTTGGTTTCCACACTGGCTTTACCGGAGTAAAACGAGAGTATGGAGTTTGAAAACTTTGATTCTTTTCTTTATGAGCACTTGCATTTGAAGCCTTTTGAGGAGTAAATGTTTCAGAAAAATTAGGTCTCTTTGAAAATTTCCTTCCTTTTTGCAAAGAATAGGTTGTAAACTGAGAAACCTTTTTCGAAAATGGTTTGGAAGATTCACCCGTGTAAACCTTCTCCGAAACACTTACTTGTGGTTTAGACTCGTTTGAAACTTGAGATTTTCCTTTTGACCGGTTAAGAACATCAAACTTCGCTTTTAATGCATTGTATGACGTTCTCAAATCATTGTATTCTTTTTGAAGAGAAAGATGATCTGATGATGCCAGTTTTTCATGCAAAGAAGCATTTTGATTTTCAAGATGTGCAAAATATTTTTCATATTTGTCTGTTTCGATTGAAAAATCATTTTTGGCATCACCAAAATCCTTGGTTTGTTGTGCAATCGTTTTTTCCAATTCAACAATTTTCTTTTGAAGCACAGACTTTTCTTTTTCAAAAAGATGATTTGGTGTGATCTGAGAGTCAGATTTGTTTGAAGTTTGATTCTGAACTCTTGACCGCTTGATTGAATCAAACAAGTTTTTGTAAGTCTGTTTCAAATGCTCATTTTCTTTTTGTAATGATGCCACAGCATGTTCCAATTCAAGATTTTTTGTATCAAGTTCGTCAAAATCAAACTTCATATTGGTATCATCACAATTTTCATCAAAAATCATTTCTTTTTCTTTAAGCACTGATGTCAAAGAGTTTTCAGAAGACATTTTCTCATTCTGCTCTTGCAATTTAAGTTGGAAAGAGATACTTTGTGCTTCGAGTATTGCAAGATGTTTCTCAAAGTGAGCAGTTCTTTTTGACAATTCTGCTTTGACATCAGTTGCTTCTTGTGAAAGCTCGGTGATTTTCTTTTTGAGACAAAGATTTTCAGATTTCAAAGAAGATGTTTGTTCAAGATTCTCATTCACTTTCTCATGGCAAACAGATTTTGATTTGAAAGACTCTATTTGATTTGTGAAAAATTCCTTTTGAATGTCAAGTATTAAGCATTTTTTATCAAATTCGTCTTCTAGAGAGTGAACGTACTTTAGATCTTCTCTCATTTCAGTTACAAGATATTTTTCAAAGTACTCAAAACATAAATTGATATCTTTCACACGAGGTTCAATCGCATCTTTCAAAATCTTTTTGACTTCTAAGTTAAGGCGTACATCTGATGAAAGAGGATTAGAGAAAACGTTGTTTGTGATGTTTTCTTGCTTAAACCAAATGACTTTTAACGTTTGCTCAATGTGATGTTTAAGATTACAAAATTGTTTCCTTGCTCTATTTTGCCATAACTTAGCATCATAGGTAGCAAGTTGAGCTTCTTTGAAAAATCTCTTCACATTTGTGTCTTTTCTTTTGAAAGGTTCTTTCGGTATATCTGTCAATTGTAGACAACCATACACAAAGCCGTGGTATGAGAGTGGGTTTTTTGTTTGTTTTACTTTCAAACGTTTTTCATCTTCAGATTTTAAAATATCTTGAGACTCAAACAAAAGATCATCTGACAATTCTTTTCCCATATCATTAGCGTTATACAAAATAGGTGTCAACTTTTGCACTTTGTTTAAAAAACAAGGTTTTTCATTTTCCACATTAGCATTATTCACAAAGCCAATCCCAGATGTTTGTTTCTCAACCTCCTCATCTTTAGTAGGCAGCATGTTGATAGTCTGAGAAGTCTGTCCCAATTTTCGAAGTTTGTTTTCAAGATCGTTTGTTCGTTTCAAAAACTCTTGGTTTTCATTCTCAAGTTTTGTGTTTACAATCTCAAAATTTGATGTGGTTTTCTGAAGCTTTGAATTTTCACTTTTTAAATCATTGTTCTCTTTTAAAAGCGCTTGAACCTTTCTGTTGTTAACAACCATTTGAGCATCCAGATTTTGAATGGAGCGTTTTCCACGAAGAACAGCTTCTCTATAACCAACTTCAAGTTCTTCATATCTTTTTAAAAGTGGTTTTACAGACTCTCCATTCATTTCAAACTTTTGAGCGTGAGATTTAAGGTTTGAGATTTCAATTTCAAGTTCAGCATTTCTTGTTGTTGCATTTTCAAAACGTTTTTCCATTTCCTTAAATCTCTGAATCTCTTTATTTAAAAAGACATTCGCTTGCTTAGCTTCACGATTGTCGTTTTTGCACTTGTTAAGTTCATGTTTGAAATTATTGATTAATGAAGCAAATAAGGCACGATCTTGTTCATAAGAAGATCCATCCTGGGCAGGCTCACCTCTATTAGGATCCATATCTGGAGTAGCAAAAGTGATATTACTATCATTTTGTTCCACCACATAAGTGGCACTAATAGACTCAGGATGCACAGGATGTGTCTGATCATGAGCAAACACATTATCAAAGATATTACCATTATCATGAGTATGTGAATTTTGTACCGTAGCCAATTTCTTTGTGTCTGATGAAGGTCTGATGTGATCATCCTCGGTATCCCAAACAGCTTCATTCCTTTGTGTACCATCAGTATCTGAATCATAGCTAGGACTGCTGCTTTCAACCTGCTATTCTGAAGATGAATCACTGCCCGTGAAAATCAAAGTATCATCTGATGCATCACCCTCATTGACTGTTTCCTCTTCTTTTTGAACATCTTTCTCTGTCTCTTTTTCAATCACCTCACTTTCCTTTAACTGCTTCTTTCTTTCAATTAGCTCTCTTTCTTTAAACTGCATATCTTTTTCAATCTGCTCTCTTTCCCGTTTCAGCTTCTCAAACTCATTTAACTCAGTTTCCTCAGCATCAAGTATCTTTTCGAGTTCCCCCATGTCATTTATGCATTGAGTTCTGAATGTCGAATAGCTTACCCTAAATTTTTGGGAAAATGCATCGATAAACTCTGACTGGTTCATTATCCAAGGGTTAAAGATACTCTGAAATTGAGTTTGGATCACTATAAGAGCTTCTCTGCAGTCACGTGTATGAAGTTCTTCTTCATTAAGTAGCTTATCCAGTTGATTCATGTTTTGATTGAGTTTTTCTTTGAAATAGTGAAATCGGTCTCTGACGTAGTATTCAAATGCTTGTTCGAACCTTGACTCATATCCAAATATGTTGATAACCTTCTCAACCTGTGACTTGAACACCGTAAACTTTTTCATAAAATCTCTCTCCTTCATTTGCATTTCTATTTCCATTATGTTCTGATGTGTGATAAAGTTGATTCTTGGATCGTTCCAACGAAATAGGAGTTGTGTTTAGTGTAAGTTGATGCAAGTTTTTATGATGAAAAATTTGATCTAAAACCTTAATACCTAAATAACTTCTTTTCGGAGCATTTTTAGGCCTCGAAACTTGGGTTGAATGAATAAATTTATTCAACGTGTCCTTCTTCTCTGTTTCACGGTCGTTTTGACAGCTGATTCGTCGAAAACGGAGTTACGGTTCAAAAGTTATGGCCGTTTGAAGTTTGGTTGTCAAAAAGTCAAATTCTTACGCGTAAATCTTGATTTTACGCGTAGAAATTGAATAAACTTACGCGTAAGATGTTAGGCGTAACCTTTAAGTTATGCGTAAGATCTAAGTTATGCGTAAACAATAATGTTTATGCGTAGACTTTGATTTTACGCGTAAACTTAGAGTTTATGCGTAAGAATTGTTACGCGTAAGGTTTTTTCAACCAATTGATCTCTCAAACTTATCCAAGCTTGAAAGATATCCCGTGTCGAAGTATTCCACAAACTTATCCAAGTCAGGGAAGTACTGAGTCACCGTAGCACGAAGAGAGGACCTTTGAAGAAACTTATGCGTAGATTTCTGAAACTTACGCGTAAGATTTAATCTTATGCGTAAGAACAAACTTCTGCGTAGAAACTGAACTTAAGCGTAGGATCTTGTGCGTAGACTTCAACTTACGCGTAGAAAATCAATCTTATGCGTAAGAAGAGGGTTTTGACCAGAGTTACGCGTAGAAAAAGGGTTTTGACCTCAACTTACGCGTAGATAGTACTGTAGACAGCTATTTCTTGTACTATTCACCCAAGTTACGCGTAGGATGACCAGAAAGCTTCAAAAATTCGATTTTTTCAACCAAAAACTCTTTTTTCACTTGTTACTAATGATCAAATCTTTCCCAAAACACTTAGAGTCACTAAAACTTCAATAAAGTTCACAACTTTAACACAAAAACCACGTAAAAATCAAAACTTTTTGAAGAAAAAGTGCACAAATGAATGAAAAATGCAACTTTTTAAACAAAAACTTGATTAAAAACACTCCTAAATCATTGTTAGGCGATTGATACCACTTGTAGGACCTTAGAAATATCAACTTTAACACAAATATAAGCACTAGAAGAAGGAAAGATGGTGACTTGATGTAAGATATGTGGCATTAAGATTAAATAGAGAATATAAAGATGAAGAGAGCTTTTATTAATAAACACACACACTTACACACACAAGCACACCTTACAAATGAGCCTTGGTGTGCCTTTTATACTTCCATCATATGAGATGGATGGGCTTACAATGGGCCCTTAATGGGTTAAGCCTTTAAGGCTTTACATTAAATACTTGGACTAGCACTATGACTAACTATTAAACATTAACCTATTACAATACTTATCGACTCAATAATGATCGTCACTTTTAATGCTAACAACGATCTTTTCGGAAAGTTTTCTTGTCATCTTTAGGTTGCCTTACAAACTTCCCTCTTCTACGAAAGAACTTCTTGAAGTCTCTAACGGCCATAGCATATTCCTCATCATCACTATCCGAAGTAGATTCTTCATCGTCACTTGATTGGACTCTAGCTTTCAAGGCAATGGACTTAACTTTTTCTTTCTTGCCTCTAACTAGTTCCGAATCTTTTTCCATTACCATTTCATGAACTTTGAGGTTTCCAATTAGCTCGTCAAGTGACATGCTTGAAAGATCTTTGGATTATTCAATTGCCGTCACTTTTGCTCTCCACTTCGGATGGAGTGCTCTAAGAAATTTCCTGACAAAGTTCTTACTACAAAAAGATTCATCAAGTGCTTTAAGTGAAGTAATAATAGTGTTAAACCTAGCAAAAGCATTGTCAATAATCTCATCTTCGGAAATAACAAATTGTTCATATTGTTGAACAAGAAGATCAATTTTGTTATCTTTAACTTGTGAGTTTCCTTGATGAGTGACAATTAAAGATTGCCAAATATCTTTGGCGGTTTTACACATAAAGACTCTTTCGTATTCTTTCTTAGGCAAAGCATTGTAAAGCATCATTTTAGCTTCATTATTTTTACCAATCAATTTCTTTTGATCATCATCTTTAATATTAGTAACTATGTTATCACCATCAATGATTATATACCATAAATCTATATCTTTAGATTTCACGTAGGTTTCAAAACGGTTTTTCCAATATATAAAACTATTTGCTTCAAAAAGTGGTGGTCTTTGCATAGATTTCCCTTCTTTGTAATTTTCAAAATCCATGGTTCGTTTCAAGTTTTAAAACACAATATATTTTAAAAGCATGAGTAACGTAGCTCTTGATGCCAATTGTGGAAAACTAGAAGGGGGGTTGAATAGTTTGCCGTTTAAAATCTTTTTAACTTGTTTAGTTAGATTTGAAACTTTCCGTTTGATCAAAGATATATACACAAACACAATATAACATGCAAGTAAATGAAAGAAACGATCAAACCACAACACGAGTATTTATCGTGGTTCGGCTACAAGGACTTTTTTTCCTTGCCCTACGTCCACGCCCCGAGTATCCAACTCGAGAGTTTCTTTCACTAGTCAACAAGCTCCTTTCACCGGTGGAGAAAACCTTACACGTCGCTTATACTTTTACCGACACTAAGCTAGATGTCGAATTCTTTACCAAGGGTACAACCACTCCCGTTAGTTCTTTTACAAGGGTACAACTACTCCCTATACACTTTGTATTTTGAGGACTAAAATACTAACCGATCACTACTGAAAATACACAATCAAAGGAAGTGTAAACTACACAAGTCTACACAATGCTAAGCTAACAAGTCTTGCAACGTTGTGTTGAATACTTGTTACTTTTAATGAGCTCGTGAATCTCTTTGCTACAAAAAGAAACTTCACATGTGAAATGTTAAAGGGTTAGATGAAAGAATGAATGAATGTGTGTAAATATGATGTAGAGTGATAAGCCAAAAATCAACTTGTGGCTCAGTATTTATAGCAAAGCCTTCTGCAGGCCTGGCGGAACCCTCAGATGGGTTTCGCCCGTGTACCCCCAGGGTTCCGCCGGGCTTGCAGTTGGTTTTGCAATAAATCTTGCAAACCAAACAATGTCACATCTCATTACACCTTGCAAACCAAACAATGTCACATCTCATTACACCTAGTCAAACATAAAACTTGCAAGCAACATATAGTTAGTCAAATACACTTTCTTTCCATAAATGTATATTGAAAAAACTTGCCATAAATGTGATGTGACATTTCTATTTTAAGAAATAAAAAGTGTTGTCTTTTATGAAATGTAAAATGTAGCTAAAGTCTAGTTTATGCAAGTCTTTAAAAATAAGATTATGTTTTACTTAGAAACTAAAGTTTACATTTTGTCGTTAACAAAACATAGCAAAGATCGTAAAATATAAATAACGTTTTTAGGCGATATTTGTATTAACACATTACAACTATAAACAAGTAATCAACCCATAATCAACATCTAGGTTTCATTACATCTAAGCAAACACACAAGAGATCTAGCCTAGCATGTTAAAATCAAGACAAGCGTAAGATATATTCAACCAACACATAGACATATTGAATGAATTGAAATGATAGTTATCTTAATTGAACATGAAAGGTTTCAAGGGGTGAAAACCCTTGAAAATACTGTAAAAGTCGAGCTAGGGTTTATTCAACTCATCCCTAAAATTGTCCTCCTCTTAGAATGAAAATTACAAATGCTATATATAGATTTCCTAAGGTGACGGCGTCAAGAAGAAACTTCTGACGCCGTCAACCCGCCGCCCAAAATAAAATCGGATTGCCTAGATCCAGATCTGACGCCGTCATGTGTAATGTTGTTCTGGGCCGTCAACACTTTTACTCTTGACGGCCATGCTTTGACGCCGTCACATTTCTACTGGACCGTCACCACTTTTGCTCTTGACGCCATCATCAAAATGCTCTTGACGCCGTCAGGTACTGTTCGCAGCGAGGAAAATTAAGACTTTGCCGTTTTCTTCACTTTTATGCTCCAAAAACGTCCAAAATGCTTCCTTTTCCAGAATTCACTCCAAAAGTACCTAAAATCACAAAAGGAACGATTTAGGGCAATATTTGATCAAATAAATTCAAATTCCGGCTTAAATGACCCCCTAAAAACGGATCATTTTTCGCCTCATCAAATATACAAATGATGATGTAGAAACAACTTAGATGAAGGGATCACACTAAGTTATAATACTTCTTGTCTTGATGGATAGAAGTATTCTTCTCTTGCAATTGAATGGTAGAAGCTTGAATCACTTGGAAACAAAAGCTTGTGATTATATGATCAAAGGATTAAAAAGAATAGAAGAGAGGATTTAGATCAGAAAGTTTGAGGTGCAAAAGGTAAGGAAAAATGCCAGATTTGAGCCAGTATTTATAGGGAAAAAATACTGTTCGGGAGCGTGGCCGGTCCCCTTAATAATTAAGGGGGCCGCCCAAAAAATTTTTCCAGAACTTTTGTCTTTTTGTGGGGAAGGTTTTTCCTGAAGAATATAGTCGTTTTTTGGGTAGAAATTTGAATTCAAAATATTTATTTTGAATAAAACATTTCTTTATAAATACAAAAACATTTTGTATAAGTTTAAAAATGTTTGTCCCATTTTATAAAAAATGTAAGGTTTGTAAAAATAAAAAATCTAGTGATTTAGAAAACGTTCCTTTGATCATAAAATGCATTAGGCATTTTGTTTATTCATACCTTAAGTGATTGATTTGTTAAAATGAATATTTACTACTAAATACTTGTTTACGTCATAATCTTTTAGTTTAACGAGTTTACATTTTTGTGATTATCAAAACGTAGAGATATCGAGAAATATTAATAAGGTTTTTAGGCATTATTTATATCAACAAAATGTATGTGAAAAGTACATTCCTAAACGGTTTTATCAATGAGGAGGTATATGTAGCACAACCTCCAGGATTCATTGACTTTGAGAAACTGGAGCATGTTTATAAACTCAAGAAAGCCTTGTATGGTCTTAAGCAAACTTCTAAAGCTTGGTACGAAAGCTTAAAAGCTTTTCTTATTAAACATGAATACTCAATGGGAATGGTAGATAACACTCTTTTCACTAAGAAGAAAGATTTAAACATCATTGTTGGGATCAAAGTTTTACTATTTTATCAAGTCTCGGTCATTTGTAATAATAGGTTACTTAAGTTATTATTTATGTAATGTTACATGTTTACTAGGCTTAAGGTATTTTGGTCCATGGGCTTAGAAGCCCACACGAATTACAAATAGAAGGAGAGGGAGTGTTGCCCTAGCTCCTTCCCTATATATAGAAGCCTTAGGTCTCATGTAATATTTGGTTGTTTATTTGAAATCTTAAGGAAACTCTTGCACTTATATTTCTCTCATTCAAATATTCACCCAACTCCTTATATCTATCTCATTCTTGTTTGTGTGAAATCAATATGGTAACCTAACAAGTGGTATCATTCGCCATATGAAGGTGTAGTTATTGTTTTTCTTTGAAATTCGATCCTTAAACTCATTTTTCATTCGATATTTTGTTTACAAAATTGTACTTTCTTGTCTGTTTCTTGGTTTTTATCACATCTTTGCTTACAAACTTGTGCTACAAATCATATCAAACAAAAAAGTATCAACTTGTATTTCAAAATTTTCGTTTTGTTTTTTGTACTATTTTTCGAAATTATTTAAATTTTTGAAAAAATTAGTCAAGTTTATAACTTTCTTCAAGATTTCATCTTTTTACAACTTGTAGTACAAAAATCTTGGATTAAAAACTCGTTTTTGGATTGCTTTCCTTGAAAAACACATTTCTGCAAAATTTCGAAATCACCCCTTTGACAAAGTTTCGAAATCGTGTTCTAGTACTTCAAATCACCTTACGAATTGTGGACTCAGTCTTTTCTCTCTTGTATAAGGAAGAAAAGTACTTCGACTTTTGGTAAACTTTCAAAATTGTATAATTTCGAAAGTGTGTTTGTGAAATTGTGTTCTCGAAAATTTCATTAATTTTCGAAATCACAAGGTTTTCGAAAACATCTTTAGTTTTCGAAATCTCAAGGTTTTCGAAAATATACTAAGTTTCGAGAAACCTTTCTTTCGAAATCCCATTATTTTCGAAATCTTTGAGTAACTCATTTCGCAATCCCTAAAGTTCAGTTTTTTCGCAATCACAAGTTCAGTGACTAAGTTTCGAAAACATCTACTTGGGCAAACTTTTCGAGATTTGGCAAACCTATACCTTCTACAAGATCCATCTTTTCACACAAGTGTTTCAATATGTCTCAACCACCGTACTACAACTTTAACCATCCTCAGCAACATCAGAACCAACAGTATCATCAGCAACAGCAACAGTATCAACAATCACCACAATATTATCAACAACCGGTTTACTCACAACAACATAATTTCATGCAACAACATCAGATGGTTCCAATACAACAATCCTATCCTATGTCACCACAACAAAGTCAACTTCCACCAAAACCTACTCACTGGTTTGACAGGATGTGTGAAGTCATTTCAACTCAACAATCCAGACACGAAGCAGGCTCTCCTGACACCCCACCAATGCTAACACCGGGAAATTATATTCAATGGGCAAGTCGATTCTTAAGGTTTATTGAACTCAAGAAACCCAATGGTAAATACATGAAACAAGTTATCCTTGAAGGACCGTTTCCTTGGCCTGTTAACTACGTTGGCGGTGACCCATTGGCTGATCCTCCAGTAGCTCCAACTGCTGTGCGTGTTCCTGAGTCTCAACTTACTGCTGAACAAAATCACCATCGTGAAGCAGATGAGTATGCTATGTCTTACATGCTTCAAGGGATACCAAACATCATATTCAGAAGTGTTGATGCTCAAACAACTGCAAAAGCTATATGGGAACACGTCCATCTACTGATGCAAGGCACACAACTGAACAAGGAAGACATGGAATCTAAACTTTACTTCGAATACACTAATATCATGATCGAACCAGGGGAATCTCTTGAGTCTTACTTTCATCGTTTCACCAATGTCGTCAATGATTTAGAGAGACATGAAGTACCTCTTCCAAGAATCGCTGTCAATACAAAGTTTGTTAGTAGTCTGGGTCCTGAGTGGCAAAAATATGTGACATTTGTGAGACAAGCTAAGAATCTTCACAGAGATCCATATGGTTTGTTGTACGACTATCTCAAGCACTATGAGTCTGAAGTTGAAAAAGATAAAGTCGCTCGAGGAGGAGATACATCACCACCTACTTCTAATCCCCTTGCACTCGTTGCTCAAACTCATGCTTCACATCCTCCGATGTCTAATCATGCTTATGATCAGGAACAAAATTATTTCAGTCACCAGCAACCTCCTACTTCTCAACACGCTTCTACTCAACTTGCTCCATATGACAACAATGATAGCATGTATTACTCTAATCAGATTGAAGATGATGATGATGACGTCAATACGTTGAATCAAGGACTTGCTCTTGTTGCTCGTGCTTTTAGCAAATTCTCCAACAAAACCAACAACCGTCTTCGTTCTTCATCAAATACAAGAAACCAAGCTGTCATTCAAGATGGTCGAGTTGAGATTTAGAATCGTAATTCTGGACGTTCAGGTAGGTATACTGGAAATTCTGGGTATGGACAAAGAGTCAACAACAATGGGGGATTCAGAAACAATCCAGGTGCTCCTCAGCGAAGTAATGACAATGCTGCTAGTAACAACACAGTCTCTGGGAATGTGATATGGTGCTACAACTACAACGAAAAAGGTCATATTGCAACTGCATGGCCTCACCCAAGAACCTGCGGTAGTCAGTTTCACAAGCAGGCATTACTTATGGCTCTCAAAGATGAAAAGGAAGGAACTTTCAATGCTCATGAGAACAGTTTCTTTGCTAATGCTTACAATGATGATGATATGGAAGATCTTGAAGCCAATGCAGCTGTGATGCTTATGGCCAACATGCAGGAACATCAGTTGAATGATTCAGGCTCAGTGTTCTCCACTGATGGCTTGTCTCAGGTAAATGACCTAACCACATGCTCCATAGAATTTAATGCATCACCCTCTGTTTCTGAATTAGATCAGGCGCAAGTTGTTCCTTCTGAACCATTTTTATCTTCTCAAGAGGATGAACAATTAGACACAGTTGTTATTTTTGATGATGACACTGTCGTCTCATTTGATGATCCTATTGAGCAAGACGAAAATGACTATATTGAACAACATGAACCTCCTTCTGATCCAGCTCCTGACTGTACAGTTACAGCTACACAACTTCTTTCTAATCACATAATGGACGAGCAAACTAAAGTTTTGAAAGAAAATGCCGATTTGAAAAAGGACATTGAATGTTATAAAATACAACTTTCAAAATTTCAAAATGAAGTTCATCGTGAAAAAAGCTTTGAAAAGTCATTTCAGGATTCATATGTCAAAGAACAAAATCTTCAAAAGCAAATATATGACATAGTTGAGTCAAACGGTAAATTGGTTTCCAAACTGGAAAATGAAAAACATGATCTTCAAAAACAAGTTGTTCAACTCCAACAGGAACTTTCAAAAACACAAAAAGAGGTGATAACTTGCAAACAGGAATTTTATGAACATAAAGTGCAAAAACGAGAAAAAGAAAATTCTTTACTTGATGATAATCTCGCTGTTGAAAGTCGAATTAAGGCTTTTCAAAATATCGTTTATAAACATGGGGAATCTGTAACGACAATTCAAAAGATTACTTTAAAACCAAGACCAGATAAAGGTTTTGGCCTCGGCGATTACAGATCCTCTTTTCTTCGCACCGCATTCAAAACAATTCCTAAGCTGTACAGTATGGACCAATTGATGGATAATAATGTTGTGCGTGTTATTGTACATGATACTGAGGAAGAATATGAACTAGAAGAGAAGAGTCGATCAAAAATGAGTCAAGTTGAATATTGCAAACCATATGATTACTCAAAAGCTCCCCACATTTCAAAATCTTTTGTTCCGTCAAGAGAAATACCTGAGAAATCATGGTATGTTACTGAGTCTTATGTTTCATCTTCCGATGGAGCTCCTGTCAAACCCGTGGCACAAGTAAATGGTCCATTACCATCTTCAGGCCATGTGACACCATTACCTACACGCTGTAAAGTTTTAGACTATTTTCAAATATTCATGAAAGGCATCGACAATTTGGAAAACGTCATTGAACATCATTCGCAAATTAAAATTCTTACTTTTCAATCAGCTTACGAGCGAGAAAAGCGAGACATTTTTCAAAAACAAATTCTGCCTTTAGTTCAAAATTTGCGTTATTGTGCTACTCGTTGGGAACACGAACTCCAAAAAGAAGTTAAAGACATGAAAGATATTTTCACTCTTAATGAAAATGCAATTTTGGTTCAACAACGCAAAAACCAATTTTTGAAAACAGACTCTGATCGACTCTTGGAACAACTTCTTCATGAATGATCTTTATTATTCCAGCAATGCTGAATTATTTGCAGAGTACTGTGCTGAACTTGTTTTGTTGAGGTCACAAAATGAAACATTAAAACATCAATATGAAACGTTGCGTCAAAACAGTGATGATGTGATAAACAAACTTTCAAACGAAATTTGTCAACTCAAACAAAAGATTGATTGGTGTCAAGCTCAAAATATTGAAACAGAATTGCAACTACGTACCAGGATTGAGTCTCACAAAAACAAATGTCTTCTACTTAAAAATGAAATTGCGGAGTTAAAAATTGAAAATGCCGAATGGCAACAAAACCGCGATGACATTCGTTATTGCAATGGTTTACTTGAGTCTGATATTCAGGACAAAAAACACATCATCATTGATTTGAAAGAGAAAATTAAGCTACTTCAAAAAGAAAAGTTTATTGACACCACTGTGATAGCACCAGGAATGTTTCAAATAGACAGAACAGATAAGGGTAAGCATGCTAAGAGTTCTAATGTTAGCTCTTCCACTTCCACAGGTCTAGTTTCCCCTAAGAGCGTTAGCAGCCCAAAGCCAAAAAGCGTTAAGAAGACTAAAAAGACTAGGCTCTCGCAACGTAAAAGTGGAACACTATAAGTGCAAGAAGTAGAAGCTCACCTTAGGAACTCGAATAAAACTCATGTTGCATCTGATTTAGATTCTAATCTGGCAAATTGTAATCCAAATCTTAATGTAACAAATGCTGAACCTTCTAATGTTTTGAATATTAATGCATCTTGTGTGTTTTGTCGTAAAAGTGTATTATCTGGTGATCATACCAAATGTGTAGCTAATAATCTCTTACACCGTAAAAAGAAACGTAGATCCAGCTCTTCTTCTAGGTCCACTAATGCCTCTAAGTCAACCTTAAGAAAAACGCCTACTACAGTTTCAAATGATGTTGTAGTCAACCCAAAAGCAGCAATCAACAATTCTAGGAACACGCCAAAAGCTAGTGCATTCACTAAGAACAAAGCAAAAACTAGTTGGAACTGGCAACGTTGGTTACAATACAAACCAAATTTTAAATGGATTCCTAAATTGTTAAATATTTGTGTTTCTAACCAACAGGAACCCATAATTTCCTCGGGTTCCACCCTTACTTCTGTTCCATCTCTGTCGTCTTCTTTTGATGCAGGTGGTTCAGATCGTTCTCTGGATTGTCGATAGCGGTTGCACCCGACATATGACAGGCAATCTCAAACTGTTAAAAAACTTTGTCTCAAAGTTTATTGGAACTGTCAGATTTGGGAATGATCAATACGCTTTAATCATGGGTTACGGAGACTACATGCATGGGAATATTGAAATTAGCAGAGTTTATTATGTTGAAGGCTTGGGTCACAACCTCTTTTCAGTCGGTCAATTTTGTGATGGAGATTTAGAAGTAGCATTTCGCGAGAAGTTCGTGATCTACAAGGCAATGATTTGATGTCTGGCAAACGTGGCACTAACCTTTACACAATTTCAATGTCTGACATGATCGCTTCATCTCCAATCTGTCTTCTATCCAAAGCTAAAATGACTAAATCCTGGTTATGGCACAAACGCTTTTCTCATTTGAATTTCAAAACGATGACTGATCTCGCTCGTCACAAATTAGTTGAAGGCTTTCCAAGATTCCGTTATGCCAAAGATCATATATGTCCAGCCTGTGAACAAGGAAAAAGTACTCGTGCTCATTTTCCCTCAAAACCAGAACACAGTACTAATCATGTTTTACAATTGCTTCATATGGATTTGTGTGGTCCGATGCGTGTTCAAACAATCAACGGTAAACGCTACATTTTAGTAATTGTTGATGATTACTCTCGCTGGACTTGGGTTTATTTTCTTTGAAGTAAAGATCAAGCTCCTCAAATGATCATCACCTTTCTCACCAAAATACAAGTTCAGCTACCCAACACAGTTAGAATTGTAAGAACTGACAATGGCACAGAATTTAAGAATCAGACTCTAAGGTCGTATTTTGAGAAAGGGGAATTGAACATCAAACATCTATTCCACGCACTCCCGAACAGAATGGAGTAGTCGAAAGACGCAACAGAACGTTAGTGGAAGCTGCTCGAACGATGTTAATCAACGCCAATTACCAGATTACTTATGGGCAGAAGCTGTTTCAACCGCCTGTTACACTCAAAACCGTTGCATGATCACAAAACGCCATAACAAAACCCCACATCAGATTGTTCACAAAAGGAAACCAAACATCAGTCACTTTCATGTATTTGGAGCTTTATGCTACCCAGTCAATGATCATGATGATCTAGGTAAACTTAAAGCAAAGGCTGACATCGGAATATTTATAGGATACTGTGAAAATTCAAAAGGCTATCGGATATGGAATCGTCGTACTAGGGAAATTCAAGAAACTATTCATGCTAATTTCAATGAACTCACTCAAATGGCTTCTGAGCAAAACGGCTTAGGACCCGCAACCAACCGTCTTAACTTTCCGGTCTCTTCGGCTGAACCATTGTCACTTTCTCGTAAAGAAGTGGAAACCTTTTTTGCTCCATTGTTTGATGATATGCCTGTTAACCGTCCATCTGAGGCCACACCAAATTCCGCTGCACATCTTGATCAACATCAAGTACCTGATACACCTCAACAAACAACAACTACTGTTGGAAGAGACGGTCCTCCAGTAATATCACCTACAACAACAGAACAAACTGGGTCCAACTCACGACAATCAGCTGGAGACTCCATACCTTTATCAGTTCCACAACCCGCAAAGCATGACCCAGAACCATTCATTAACCCATTTGCAAATGCTCAACCTGTCCTCGACATTGCTGAGTCATCTACACGTAATTTGGGTCCTGCTCACTTGCGAGATACTTATCAACTTCATCCTTCGACACACAAATGGACTAGAGATCACCCCTTAGTTGAAATTATTGGCCATCCAGATGCACCAATTATGACAAGACAACGCCTTCACATAGACGGTGAAACTTGCATTTATGCACTCACAGTTTGTGAAACCGTACCTAAAAATGTAAAGGAAGCAATGACTTATGAAAACTGGATTGAGTCTATGAAGAAGAATTCAAAACCTTTCAAAGATTAGAAGTCTGGGAATTGGTTGAAAAACCAGAAGGCATCATTGTCATTGGTTTAAAATGGATCTGGAAAAACAAACTGGATGCAGAAGGCACTGTCATACGCAACAAATCACGCTTGGTAGCAAAAGGTTACTCTCAAGAAGAAGGAATCGATTTTGAAGAATCATTTGCTCCTGTAGCTAGACTTGAAGCAGTACGGATATTCTTAGCATTTGCTGCTCATCGGAATATGATTGTTTACCAAATGGACGTGAAAACGGCTTTTCTGAACGGTTAACTCCGAGAAGTGGTTTATGTCACTAAACCTGAAGGATTCGATGATCCAGAACGTCCAAATCATGTCTACAAGCTAAAGAAGTCTCTCTACGGTCTAAAGCAATCCCCCAGGGCATAGTATGATAAGCTTTCTAAATTCCTGTTGGCTAATGATTTTACTCTAGGCTCGGTGGATCCAACACTGTTTACAAAAACTTACGGGATGGACTTATTAATAGTTCAAATTTATGTCGATGACATTATTTTTGCTTCAACCAACAAAAATTACTCTATGGATTTTGCAAAATTAATGACATATAATTTCGAAATGTCCATGATGGGTGAACTTACGTTCTTTCTAGGACTACAAGTTCATCAATCACCCCGTGGAATTTTTCTAAGTCAGTCCAAATATGCTCTTGAGATTTTAAAGAAACATGGAATGCATAGTAGTGATACTATGAATACACCGATGGCCAATTCCACTAAACTAGATGCTGATATACATGGGACTCCAGTTGACCCTACTAAATACCGAAGTATTATTGGGTCCCTCATGTATCTCACATCTAGTAGACCTGATATTGTATTTGCTGTCTTTATGTGTTCTCGCTATCAGTCTAAACCAACTGAAAAACACCTCAATGAGGCAAAAAGAATCCTTCGATACATAAAGGGAACCATCCACTTGGGGATCTGGTATCCGAAGGATTCTGGTTTTGAACTGATAGCCTTTTCAGTCGCTGACCATGCAGGATGCTTAGACTCGCGAAAAAGTACATCAGGTGGCCTACAGTTTCTTGGAGATAAACTTGTGTCTTGGCAATCAAAGAAGCAGGATTGCACTTCACTGTCATCTACAGAATCTGAATACATAGCTATGTCTGCTTGTTGTGCTCAAGTCATTTGGATGAGATCACAACTTAAAGACTATGGCTACCTATTCAATAAGATTCCGATCTACTGCGATTCTAAAAGTGCCATTGCAATCTCCTGCAACACAGTTCATCATTGCAAATCCAAACACATTGATCTCCGATATCATTTCATCAAAGAGCATGTCAAGGAGGGTACAGTTGAATTATATTTTGTGGGTACTGAGTACCAATTCGCGGACTTACTTACAAAACCCTTAGCTCCATCAAGGTTTGCAAGTCTAGTTCACCAAATTGGTATGCGATGTTTGACACCAGTGGATCTGGAAAAGTTTTTAAAACAAAAGTAAAGTGTCAAACATCAAAACTTTAACTATCTTTGTAAAATAACTTTTCTTTTCTTTTATTTTTTTCATAAACCTCAAAAAAAAAAAAAAAAAAAAAAAAAAAACTGCAAGTATATCACCTTCTTTCAACACCTTGTTATTTTACAAGTGTTGAGGGGGAGACTCGCTTAAATTTTATAAATTTTTCAAAAACGATATACTTGCATATTACCTTTGATGCGTTGTTTCGAGATTTCATAAGATATATCATATCTCGTTTCCTTTTCTCTAAATGGTGTCGTAAGATAGAATTTCTTTGAGTCTTTACTTATATCTTACTTTGGGACTTATGTTGCAAAATGGATAGTTAGGGGACTAAAAGTGTCAAATATCAAAATCACTTTATCTCAAAAACATACACCCCGTCCTTTTCTAAATTACTCAAAACAATTTCAAACAAAATACTCTTTCAAATCCACGGCTCAAATTCAAACGAGAAATCCGTGCTACCAATCTCCAATCCAATAACATGGCTGAACACAACGAGAATGTCCCTGAACAAACTCTTCCACTACTCACCATGGATGACATCACTCCCGCTAACTACAACGTTAAGATTGGCAACAACAATCCTCGAGTTGATTTCGACAAGCTGAGAATTCCTGAGAACTCGTGCAGGATTGTCAAAGATATTCTACTTGCACATCCATGCAAACATCTGCTCAACAAATCTACTTCAGTTCCTCTATTTTACCTTCATCAGTTCTGGCTTACTGCTAAGGCGAATTTGGATGATGAGTCTTTCAAAGTTACGTTGGATCGACAAGTCTACAATGTAGATCACGATGTCCTCCGTACAGTCTTCAACCTGCCTCAAACTGACAATGAATTTGCTCCAATATTGCCTGAACTGGATCTCCTTGATTTCTTCATTGAATTAGGATACGAAGTTGATGATGACTTACCACTGATCAAACATTCCAGATTCAATG